>OY720683.1:108058780-108434440 GCA_963170755.1 Amphimallon solstitiale | reverse complement strand
GACTGAAGGCAAAATTTGAAACTGGCACATTTACTATTTGTTTTCTTCTTGGTGATAATAGTTACAGGAACGGTGATTACTTATTAACACAGTTATTACAACCAGATACAGGGGCTGAAGAAAAATATAATTCATGTCACATTTTAACAAGAAATACTGTAGAACGCCAGTATGGTGTATGGAAAAGACGCTTTCTAAGTTTGTCGTTAGGGATGAGGCTAAATAAAGAAACGGCAAAATTTATAATTGTTGCCACTGTAGTATTAAATAATATTGCAATTAATAGGAATGAACCTCTACCAGTTGAAGAAGACACAGATATTATCTCCTCTACATCTTCAGAATCATGCTTAATTTCTCTCTTTTTCACCATTCTTGGCTTACTAACCCTTGATATAGGTCTCTTAGAATTATTTCTAAGACTATTATTTTATCAGAAGCTATTGTAAATACTTCTACCGATTCATTTTCTAATGATACAGACTCTTGTTGCTGTATTATATCCTCTACATCAGTTGCTTTCTGGAGACTTTCATCCACACATGAAGAAGCAGGTGAATCTTGTGAAATAAATATAGCAGTTTGTGATTCATAAGATTCGTAAAATAAATAAAGGACGGGGAGTTAGTTTCGTTTCTTCATTGTTTTGACTGTTAATTACATACTTTGTAATTTTTTAAATAGTTCCTGTTTAATACCATATCATTGAATCTTCTTCTCCCAATTATCTTGACGTAAGTGTGCACTGGACTTCGTTAAGTTTCAATAACATACGCATACATTTTTAGTTATCATTTATTTAGATCTAGAACATTGTTTATGTTACTTTTTCAGTATGATATGGAAGAACGTCGAGAAAAGCATCGTGAAACAATGGCGAATTGGGTTAAGAGTAATAATGATTGTATGTCCTCCATTGTCAGTGATTCCGAAATTTATTGCAGTGTTGGTAAAATATCGTTACAGAATGCCAAAAAATCGCGCGTACAACGTCACTTACCATCGTTAAAACATACACGGAAATTGGACCCGTTAAAAGCTGACAATTTTTACGAAGAACTCGAAACTTTAATGGCGGCTAAATATCCCATTAAATAAATTTAACAATCACACTTTGAAAACATTTCTCCAAAAATATACTGGTCGAAATGTTCCTGATGAAGCCACCTTACCCATATACCATGCTTCACTAATGCATTAGAAGACATCTTTCAAATCAGTACCTATGGATAGGTGCCGACGAAACTGTCGATATATTAGGACGCAGTGTGTTAAATGTTGTAGCTGGTATACTACATCCCACTATTCCATATAACGCATATTAATATAGCATGTAAACTTATAAATACAGTTGATGCGGAAACCGTTGCTAAAACTATTGACGAGAATTTGCACAAAATGCTTCATTCGGACGACATGTACAAGGAAAAAATACTTTTATTTGTTAGTGACAGTGCCGCATATATGTTAAAAACAGGCAGACTATTAAAGGAAACATATCCTTATACGCTGCATATTACTTGTGTAGCACATACTCTCCACAGAAACTGTGAATATATCAGAGACACCTATCCGGTAGTTGATACTCTTTACAGTGAAAAACTTCCATCTTTGTCACTGCCTCCATCGCCAGTAATAACTAGTTGGCGAACATGGTTGAAAGCTACTAGTTTTTATGCAGAGAATTTTGATAGTTTACAAAATTTCGTTACATGTTTAAATAACGATGCTCGAAGTATTTCTCAGTGCCAGGAACTAACACAAATCCTAAATTTAAAAAATCAGGTGTTATTCCTTCAGGAACACTTTGGAAATTTCCCTAAACTAATCACATATTTTGAAAATCGAAATCTCAAATTAAAATATGGATTAACCACATTAGATGTGGCCATTAATAATTGCAAAAGTATTCCAAGTGACTTCGGATGTGGCCTTCGGCAAATATTAGACGCAATTTTTAATAGAAATCCATATTTAATAACGTTGCGGCAATTGTGTATGGGGACAATGACACAAAATCTAACTGCTAAATACGCCGAAATAAAAGAATACTTCCAGTATGCACCTATAACCAGTTGCGATATAGAAAGGACGTTTTGTATCTACATGGATGTACTTCATTCAAAAAGAACAAATCTTACAGAAAAGAACCTTGAGAAAGTATTGCTAGTAAATATTAATACTCCTTTACTCGACTTTAACTACAAAATGAACAAATAATAACTTATTTTGTATTTTATAGATCACCACCCACTGGTTATCCAATATATAAATAAAATTAAAACGTCTTTAAAAATACAACATTTCAATAGTGCCTCCATGGGCGATGAGTCATCGACCTCTCGTGTCCGGTCTATTGTTATTACTTCGAATTTTGCAATACGTGATAATAATATTCTACTTACTTATAGATCTAAAATCGATATATTTTGGCATCCACTTCTGTAGAACGTTGGAGATTCAGCTACGACACGCTACGTCTTGTTAGGTTGAAGTTCACTTTAGAACTAGTACACAATAGCAGGTATACGGGATCGTCCCGCCTCATACCGAATTTTGACTATCTGACTCACTAACAAACCACTATATAACACCAAAATAAAATCTTCATTTTCGAATTTTGGCCAGTTTTCGGGATTTGGCCCCACTGTGTGCCGGTACAGCAGTGTTTGACGTTTTCAGATCGAGCAAGCTCCTCTAATATAGCTGAATATAGCATAACAATTACTCAAGTAAGAAGACAAACCAAAATAAATAAATAAATAAATAAATTTTTACTTAGGTAGTTACCTAGCGTTTCAAAGTATACAATTTTAAGAATTTTTTTATACAAAAATTATTCAAAATCCTATTCTAAGTACTTTCATTCTCTTAATAAATCGCTATAGAATGCATACTTTGCAAGCTATTCGAAAAAAAGTGCTACTCGCTAAGAGCAAAAGTGCTACTTCCGGTCCGAATTTTGAAAAGATATTTAGAATTATCATTTGAATACTTTTATACTCGTAATGTACCTGCCTAGAAAGCATGACTTGCGAGATATTCGCAAGAAACTGATTTTCGATAAGAGTAAAGGACCTACTTCCGGTAGGAATTTCAAAAAACTTTTTTAAGAGAATTTGTCTCAAATTTAATTTTGAGTACATTTGAATTCTTTATAAATTTGTTTAAACTTAGTAATTGACAAAATATTTGCAAAACTCGGTTTTTTCACTGAAGTAAACTACTACTTCCGGTCTACCGATTTTACTGAAAAACTAATCAGATCTCAAGAGGGAGATTATATACGTAAATACAAAATTTGGAATAGATATCTACAGCGGTTTGACCGCTATCGTGGTCACACGCAGACAGACACACAGACACACAGCCACAGACACAGACATTTTTTAAAAACCACCCTTTTGGTATCAGGGGACTTCAAAACGTGGACATCTGCAAAAATCTCGAGGTCGAAAATTTTCGTCATCACAATACTTCCTTATACTACGTATAAGAAAGTAAAAATTAAGCTTTTAGTAAACAAAGTAAATAAACTTGTCAGTGTCCGTTCCATACATATGATATAACGTCAGTCTGTTGATATAACAGATATTGCACAATTGTTATACAATACTGTTGTACTAATTTGGATGGTCACAGAACTATCGTTTTCCACTGCCGGGGATATTTTAATTGAAGATAATAATTTAAATCAAATCCAATCAAGCCACACTTTGCCAATCCGTTACACATAATTACAATGACTTTATTTCATTTTAAAAATAAATATTATACATTCACATACAATAAAAATATGATACCTATATGAAAGAAATATGGTGAAATATGCAGGAGAGGCGGGGAGGCACATACCTTATGTTGACAATCAAAGTAGCACATCTATATTAAGTGAAGCAATTTATACTTTTAACTTTAGTACATTACCAAAACACTTTTGCATAATCCTCCTTTATATTGTTATCGACATTTTTGTACTTCGGGTAGGTAGTACCTACATGTTCCCACTAATTGTGATCAATTTGATCTTTCGAATATTAAATTTATATCACACAACTATAAAATTTTTAATGAAACTATTAATGTTTGTTTCTGAAAAACTAAGAGATTTATTTTATTTACAATTTTTTTCTACGGAAAATCAATTCGGGTCATGTAGGTCCAATCATCAATCATTATCGTAGATCCATTCTCACAACCTGGTGCTATCACATCACACGATGCATCTTTATATCTTTCACTACCGCACACTGTTTGAGGATCAGGATATCTGACAGACCAAACACCCAACATTTGCTGAATGGGAATGGCATTTTCGTGACAGGACATTTTACCGATGTTTCCTCCATATTTCCTGTAGGGCACTCCGCACATTAAGATTTGTTGTTTACCGAATACTACAAAATTTCTCCTCGCATTCGCACTCATTTTGGTAATAGTGGACTTTTAAATAAGATGACGGGTAAAAGTCATATTGGTTAATATGGATACGGTTCAATTAAATAAATTGACATTACTTTCACACTGATTAAATGTAAATTAGTCTAAAATGGGTAACAGAATCAGTCACATATTAAAAAGGCTTTTCGATTATCCTATCAAGAGGAAACCCATCTGTTTCTATAGACAGGAAGATTTTTCATCAACAGGTTAGATTTACACATTTATGTTAAATTATTTATTTACTACTAAGCACTAGTAATATTTATTAATTTAAACGCGAGAAACATCAATCGTCTTCCATTAACATCAAATATATTATAGACTACCCCCGACCGGTAACTAGGTCCAAGAAATTATCCGGGAATTTATTAATTTCTAACTTGTAGTTAAAATAATCTATCTATCTTGTTATCAATATCTGCAGCCAGTTGTGACAGACGCTGGAGCCATGCCTAATGTGCAAGCGTTATACTTGCTTCCTTCTTTATCATTTTCCGCCATAGTCACGTTGTTGGTTATGTCACATATTTATTGAGTTTGTCTATTTGTGTCGCCGATTTTGATGATTTTTAATTTAATAGTGTATATAAGAGATAGGCGCCATAAATTATCGGCCTGATATACAAAAATGAAACTTGGATCAATATAAGAATTTTTATTTTTCAATGTATCTCCCCTAACTTCTATACATTAATTACAACGATTAATTAATATTTCGATACCCTTGTAAAAATAATCTGAAGTTTTTTCGTCAAAATGTTCTATAACAGCTACTTGCAGCTCACTGACGTCCCTAAAAGTACGTCCCCTAACGTCTTTTTTTAAATTAAAAAACAAACCAAAATCACAAGGAGCCATATCCGGAATATACGGTGTATGTTCCAATTCTTGAAAGCCGCATTCGCGGATGGCAGCTTGTGAAATGGCGGCAGTATGAACGAGAGCATTGTCGTGCAATAATCGCACACCTTTTATTAATTTTCCACGACGTTTTGCACGAATACTGTCCCTTAATATATGCAATAAAGACGCATAGTATGAGCCGTTCACACTTGTATTGGGCTCTTTAAAGTCAATTAGCAAAATGCCCTCACAACGTTTTGCACGAATACTGTCCCTTAATATATGCAATAAAGACGCATAGTATGTGCCGTTCACACTTGTATTGCGCTCTTTAAAGTCAATTAGCAAAATGCCCTCACAATCCCAGAACATTGTGGCCATCACCTTTTTCGTCGATTGAACGACTTTCGCCTTTCAGGGACGAGGTTCACCAGGTCGTCGCTATTCCATGGACTCTCTTTTCGATAGAGGATCGTAAAACAGAACCATTGTGTCGTCCCCTGTGACAATGGACTCCAAAATCGGTTTTTAGTCCACACATGTTTAAAAACGACTGCGCACATTCGACTCGACGTTCACGTTGAAGAGCAGAAAGAAGTCGCGGTACCCATCTTGCACTAATTTTATTTATACCCAAATGGTCTTGGAGAATTCGGCAAACACTTGTTTCGGAAATTTTTGTTATCACTGCACTTTCAAACGGCGATCTTCGAGCACTAAATGTTCAATAATTGAAATGTTGTGGCGTTATCGCTTCAATTGGTCGACCCGACCGATCAGCATCTTCCGGGGATGCTTGTCTCAAACGGAAACATTTTCCCCACTCCTTTATAATTGAATACAAAGGAGATGAATCACCGTAAACGCCGTCTAAACGATGTTTAATGTGATAAGGTGTATGCTTTTATTTTGTTAAAAATTTGATGACCGCGCAGTACTCAATTTTCGTTACCTCAGACATTTTCGTGCGCTGGTCACGTTGGTTGGCTGGTTACTAAAAACTACTAGGCTTCGAACCGTCATATTTATAGTGTACACCTCGCGTATGTGCATGCATGACGTGACGGATTTTGAACGTGTTCGAACCTGTATAAGCCTCTCAGGTCGAGAGTTTATGGCGCCTACCTCGTATGTTAAGTTAGTGGTAGTTGTTAGAGTAGTGTATAAATTATTGTTGAACTTTGAATAAACTAAAATAATGAATAGCCAACAGAAGTTTCTCAGTATTTTAAAATATGCTTTTTCGTCATAGTTTCCGCTAATAATATTATTCTGAATCATTAATATTTAATTCAATAAATAATAAATTAGCGAGCAAAATGTATTCTTGTGTTTCACATAATGTAGGTGACATTTTGTATAAATATATATTCATATTATAATACAGCTACACTTTTACTATTTCTAATCAAATATTGACAATACCTGTAGAGTGTTTCTTAGATCAATTACTTTCATTGCATACCACCCGCCGTGTTCAAACAACCTGTGGGAGCTTGCATTCGTACTCTATCTTGAAACAGACTATACGTACTTTCTGGTGACAATAATATGATTGAGAAGAAATAATATATATATAATTCTTATCTTAAAATATCTCTTATATTTTACTGTATCCATAAAGTAAAGAACATTTCAAATAGAGGGAGTATAAACGGCATCTGAGAGCAAGAGATCAGGGCAATTTAAAAACAAAATACAAAATATATAGAGTACAGATAATCAAATAATGACCAGTCAACGGCGGAGATAAACTTTCTCTCGTGGCTTCACATTTTAGCGTGTTTATTAAATTATTGTTAGGAAGGTGTACTACAACAATATATTACTTTGAAGTCTTTTGTGTTTTTGTTATTTTTTACAATTACTCTGTTTGACCACACTTCCATGAGACATATATTTTTGTAGTAGTATATAATTATAAACATATTTTTGATTTGATATAATCTATATATAAATACGTGAAGAAAAAACCTTGCACCCTTTTTTAAGCAAATTGCGCGAACGGAGGAGTATGAGATTTGGCATAGTTAAAGTTCATTTGGAGAAGGAGTGCAGAATGATAAAATTTATATATAAGTGTTACAAATGCATTAAATTAAAAAATAAAAAGTCGAATTTCGACCACCAGGCGATCACTAGTATAAATAAATAAATATAATTAACATTTTCTACAGGTGAACCTTTACCTAAAGAGGAACAAGACTCGCATGGCCCATTAACGGAATACGATAAATTAGTACAAGCTTTCTATAGCCGTCTTTTGGAACAGAGACGACAAAGTCGAGAAAATGAAGAAAAGAATCGACAATACAATCTACAAAAAGTTATGCAAAGATTTCCCGGCTGGAACGAGTTGACTATATCTAATTTGCATAGTCTTTTCTTACTATTCGATCAAAACTTGAACGGAATGTTAAACTTCGATGATTTGTATTTCATAAAAATTTTAAAAATTGTTGAGTTTTCAAACAAATCTAATTTTAGTTCTGCAGTACTGGAAAGTTTAGGAGATGAAAGTACATGCGATTATAGGAAACAAAAATTTGATGAAACTGACCGAGACATGGACGGATGGGTTAGCTATGACGAATACTTAGATGTAAGTTTCTACATCATTAAATATACCTATAGTCATCTTTGTGAAAGTACTCCTTCATATACATGACTCTAGTACATTTCTAGTTCATTCATTCATTGTCGTAACGATCATGATCATAACCTAATTCTATTTATTTTATATCTGTTCCATTCATTTTGAGCCATCATGGCCTGAAGTCAGTAGAATATGTATTATACTAATTAATCCATCTTAAAAATTACACAGATCTGCAAAATTTGAGTCATGAAAAAGGGTTTTCAATGAAATAACTGATATTTATATTGTTTGGCGCCCTGATTTCAAATATGGCATCAATTTTTCTCAGTTACGTAAGAATTGTTCACAAAATGAGCTTGACTGTATGGAAAAACAGTATTTTACATATTCTGTTAAAAAACAGTTCTTTCCAAAATATTACATATTTTATTGACTTCACAAATTTATTAACTATCAACCTATTGGATGATTTACTAAATTATCCTGGCACTCATAGGTCTATGTTATCCTTTCCTTTTCCCTTGAAACCCCTTTTTGACACTTTATCTCTTGTAGGCAGCATGCAGGTCTTCTCTGCACAACATCTAACAATAGTAAGCCATATTAGTGACGTTCCGCCTACCTTGGTATCTACGCTCCTTCTCCTTGATATCTTGGTACAATATTTCTCCCCCACCACCAATGTTTTCGGGAAAGTAGTACAAATGCGAATTTAAGAAATGAACTCATCGAACACCCTAATTCTTTGAATTTCGCTAGTGTTTTCCACTATAAATTTTTAGCTTAGGTCCTTGGAGTTCCCGATGAATGTTTTGACGATTTCCTTAAAACAATACCAAGAGTGTTTTTTGTTATTACTTACTTATATTTCGACATGTTTCACCAAGAGGTTTCCATCACTTCATTTAATTATTTCACCAATGCATTTAAAACAATAATATTTTGAGAAAAATTTCGCTGCACAGTATACACCCATTTCACTCAAAGATCTTATAACAACTGAGCTGAGCGCAGGATGTGTGGAATAGACGAAAGGAGCAAAAGGAAATTCATTTCCGCTCACACAAGGTGTTTCTAAAATTCTCCTCATAATAACCACTGGTGAATCATGGCGACTTTTAACGTAAGCTTTTGACAAATAAGAGCCCTTTTGAAGTAAAATCTGTCAAACAAACAAAATTTTGCCACATATTATTTATTGTTTTTTCTATAGCATGCGAATGCAGCCGGAAACCTTCGCTTTCGGTGTCGCTTTCGGGTATCAGATGTTGCTGTGATGTTTTCACGATATTTTCCACGCAAAGCTGACATAAGTAGCCAAACTAGTTTAAAAGTCATTACCGGTAGTCGCACGTACACTGACGAGGCCTTAAAGTCCAAAACACGGTGTCTGTGCGTTGACTGTCGGTAATAACACTAGATGTGTGTCTGTATCCCAACACATGTATATATACATATACGTTTTGGGTATAAATGTATGTATGTAAATAGTATTTACCTCTTGATGTTGGTTCTAGCATCTAAGTACTTAACACTCTTCATTTTCATTTTTGTTTGGTGGTGCCACCTAAAGGCTCTATTGCGGGATACACTTCTAACATGCAGGTTTCTCTATGAGATTTGTAGGGCCAACGACTGTTTTTCCACAGATAGCATCGGACTTCTGTTAACGGTGACATGAACCCTTTCAATGTTTTCTGTTGTCCGTACAGTTGAAACACCACTTTTAAATTTTGATGCAACACTGCCTCTTTCATTAAAATCATTCAGCCACCTTAAAATTGTCTTAAGCGATGGAATTCTCCCATATCTTTCAACATTAAATTCTCGTCGAAAGCTTCTTTGAGCTTGGATAATGGAACCATTTCTAACAAACTTAGTGGAAGTTTCTCCATTGCACAAAATTTCATGTATTGACATGAAGTTTAATGTCAAACTAACATCACATTATTATAGCAACCTATTCAAAATATGTCATACCAGTTGCCGAACCCTGTATTTATAACAGTCCTGAAATGGCTTTTGTAGGTTATAATACTTGACACATAAAATTTTGCAACGTCTTAAATGTGACGCCATTTTAATTTATTGGCGCATGTCGGTTGCTAAAGCGATTCTATTACAGTAGAAGGCACGAAACAATCCATTTTCGTCACTAAACGAAAAAAATAACTCCTGTATTGTCATTGTCGTAACAAAGAAAATAATTGCATTATATACAGGGTGAGTTTTTTATCTTGAGACAACGGAATATCTCTAAACCACTGCATCAAATCAAAAAAAGATCTTAATAAGATTTGTTATAATGTAGGGGCCTCACTGAATGGTGCTGAACTCGATCCCCCACCTCCCACCTCACCCCCCCCCAGATTGAGAGCGGGGACAACTTTGAAATCTTAAATGGGAACCCCTATTTTTTATTGCAGATTCGGATTCTACGCCATCAAGTATGTAGTTTTGTTTGAAACTTTTTTTTCGATTCGTAATTTGTCATGTACTGAATAAAGTACGGTTTTGTATCGTTGATAGCATTCCAATTGCGAAAAAATAAATGTTTCGAAGTGGAGGGGCCCAGTTTCGAGCACATGGCTTTTTGAAATGTTAGTTTATGTTAAAATAAAAAAAACACAAAATCGTGTTTGCTTGCTCCTCTTTTTTGTGTATTTTCTCTAGACATTCACAACCATGTTTTTTGCGATTACACCGCAATCCGTAATGTATAGAAAAAAAAGTTTCAAACAAAACGTACATACTTGATGGTGTAGAATCGGAATCTGCAATACAAAATGGGGGTTCCCATTTAAGATTTCAAAGTTCCCACTCTGGAGGGGTGAGGTGGGGGATCGAGTTCGGCACCATTCAGTGAGTCCCCTACATTATAACAAAACTTATTAAGATCTTTTTTTGATTTGATGCAGTGGTTTAGAGATATTCCGTTGTCTCAATATAAAAAACTCACCCTTTATTACTACATTTATAATTTCATTAATGTAGAATATACAGGGTGAGTTTTTTCATTATTTGTATGGGGATCTCGAAAACCATAAGAGATACGCATTAGGTTAAATGGAGAAAGATTTGCCTCTTTATAAGCCTCATCCAGATACGTTTTTTTTTCATTTAACAAAATGCATGGTTTACTAGATATTTGCAAAAAATATGCATCCATTTTTAATAGAAATTCTCCAAAACCTTTTCAGTGCTATAACTCTTCTATTCATAAAGGTAGAAAAAAATTTTTTGAATATTGTTTTTAAGGAATTCAATTTCAAACAACGACATCTTCTTAAATTTTTGATTTTGCTTGGCATTTTTGAAGAACAACTTTGCATAATTTGACAGGCACATATGTATAAGAAAGTCGTGTGGTTCCACACCTCATTTTTTTATTGTATTTTGATCGCCCTCAACCATCGTTAGACACCTTCAAGAATTTATACAATAATTTAAAAGTGTATGGAAGTTTTGTTAAACCTAGAAATAAGGGTAATATTGATGAAAATACGCATATAAATGTTTTAGCTACTGTTATCAGAATCTATCAACATCAACGCGGTAAATTGCACAAGACGCTGCTACCCCTCACAATACACAGTAGTGAGAATTTTATCAAAACATAAGAACCATCCTTATAAAAATTAGTTGGTCAAACTCTACACCCTGGAGACGATTAAACTTTTGTGCTTGGTTCGTAAATATGTGCCATGAAAATAACAACTTTCTGATGCAGATCTTACGGACCTACGAAACACGTTTTACAAACTGCGGCATGTTGAATCGCCATAATGAACACCTGTGAGCGCAAATAAATCCTCATCGTTTAGAAGAAAGGCGACCCCAGATTAGGTTTGGCTTCATAGTCCAGTCGAATTAGACATGGAATGAAGTAAGTTCTATTCTGGAATATGGTTTTGTCGTCGATTTTTTTATAGATACATTTGACCCCCACGAACATACCCTGAAAAATGCCAAAAGTTTAAGGTCCGGGTTTGGCCGTGAGAAATTGTTAAACAATTGAAAAGTGACATTTTCCGGTTAAACTTTTGTCCCGTAGGTTAAATGTGAAAACTGTCCGTATAAAAGTTGTTCGCCCCATCATTCTCTAAAAAACAAGCCATTGCACGATCGAATTATCATTATTTTGTTACGCTGTATAATTTACTTTGTTTGTAGTTCTTGAAAGATTGTGTGCCTTTGTCTAATACGTGGAATTTTGTATTAATTCGTGACTTTTTAAGCGTACCCTGTACATTGTTTGTTTCACCGGCTACTAAGACTGCCTGCCGTATACCTGCGTGTGTACTAAACCTACTCTTGAGCCCTCACCGCCCTTACTCACGTACCGCGAATTTGACAGATTCATTTTGTGTAAGATCGGGCATTTACACCCTAATTTTTGTGGAAGCCTCTATATCTGAGTAACTAATTCTAATTATCTTAGCTCTAGCTTATTCTACCCTACCTGTAGTTTCGTATTTGCTGCATTTGCAGTTACTTTTTACGCTTTGCTTAAGTTTTTTTAAAATATCTACTTATTTATTACGTCCGATCTCTACATAATGCATTTATTTGTGGCTTGGAAATGCTCCGAGGCGACAGCCAGGTTATTGTGTTAACTGTTTCACGCTTTTTTATGCGTATTGCCAAACACAGTATCTCGAGCAGGCCCGATTATTATTGTTATTTTCCTTTTCCTTCGCAGACGTCCCACTAAAAATGTAAGAAGTATTAATTAAGGAAATGCTTGGGACAATGGGCATACTATTAATTGGTTGCCGAACACTTGTGGCCTTCCTTCGTTTTTCTAAGTATTAGGCATCTTCTGTGGTTCATCCTGGGACTTCCAGTAGGGATTATGGACGTTAATAATATTCTGAAACATATAGGTAGATCGGTTTCTCCAACCGTCTTCCGCAGCGTTTTGATACTAGAGCTTTGATATTTCATTAATTACCTGCCGAGATTCTGTTCTTTCGCCTAATAAAATGGAAACTACGTGTGGAAGTTTGTTTTGTTTATTTCTGTCAAACGTGGTCAGTACGTTGCCATGTAATGGGTGTTACACACGGGTTGCCAACGTCTAGCATGAAATACCCTCTCGTGCTGCCGACTTTATATTTTCTACTTACAATTGTTGAGTATTTCGCTTATGTTCTTCCGTCTAAGATATGTGTAGGGTTACGTTTAATTGTGTTTAAGTCACGATGTCGTCTCCCTTTATGGTCAGATTAGTTGTGTGTTTATTATGTTTATTTGAAAACTCCCGCCCTTAGTTTGAATCCTTTCCAGTGCGATGCATTGAGCGTGCGTGTTCTTGGTTTGTAACGTATCTACCGTAAAGGTCACGGTTGGGTCACTTACGAAGTCAAGCTTGTTTTAAGTGCATGGGCACGATATGCTTATTCTCTTTTGGTGAATTTTATCACTATGTCTAAAAGTTAGACTAACGCTTAGGCGGCTTTAACAAGATAAGTTTAAGTACCGATACCTTAATTAGGTGTTTTATCGTAAATTATTTTTATCGCAATACCGCTATCTAAATTTACGAATGCCACGTGGTGGATTTTGAATTATTTTCGTGCTATGTGTGACTTCTGAGTCCTTACCGCGGGATCTCCATCTTTTTGGGGTAAGTGTTTGGAACTTTGTGTTAATTTTCGGGATTTTACTTTTGGTTCTTTCTTCTCTAAATTTTAATAGGATTCTTATGTCGGGCGCAAAAGCCCTCAGAAGCCGTTAGGATTCCTTTGACGGCCATTTAAGCCCTCCGAAGCCTTATTTTTGGTGGTTTTGCCCCGCAATTCTACCGAAGAGCGTGGTGATTCTTTATCGATGCATCAGTAGTTGCTTCTTAACATCCTGCCGACCTGTTGAAGTAGAATTTTCCAAAAAGGGAGTCGCCGCCATTTTGGATTCCCACAGCGTCCTTCCGGCGTCCATTTTGCCAGTTGAGAGCAGCTAAGGTTGTAACTTTACTTCATATATTTTACGTCTGATTATCGACGTCTTTACGTCTGAGTGCAAGACTTTATTTTGCCTGGATTTTGACCAAGAATTTTGAGTGGCTTAATAACTATCGCACCTCTTAGATAACTGCGAGGTCACAATTTATTCCGTATTAAATTACCGCTGTTTCTTTAGTTTTTTTATGTAATTCTTTGATTAATTAATATATTTCGGGTATGTCACTACCGTAAGTTTTGGAGCCCTATGACGAGGCAATTATTTGATTAAAACTAATTTTAGTAAATTCATTATTTTTTTCGCTATATCCTTTGGGAGATGTTATTTAATTAATAATATACCTAGTGATTTTCTCTACCGTAGAAATAATTGTATGTTACATGATGTGTTGCATCTTAAATCTAATTTTTGTTAATAATTTTGCACGTTTTTTTTTTGTAAGCTAGCAAAATTTGTTTTACACGTTGTTCAAGTATTTTACCTGGGCTAGATAATTTCATTTCTGTAGAAGCAAACTTTGGTTCCCGAACCTCAGTGTTTTATGGTATATTATAAAATTTCTTTTCAAATTTTACCTTTAACTTTTTGACTTTGCTAATAAATAACCTTCATTTAATTTAATTTAGATCATGTATTCGAACCTGGCGATGTTTTTTTTGCGAATTTTACACATTTTAGACTAAGTCCTATATACTGACTTACTAGTTTCCTAGCGTTTATGAATAAATATTTACACCTTTGTTTTAACATTGCCGTTGTGGCGTGTACTTGATAACATTTGTACTCTTAATGTGAGGTGATGAAACGTTTCTGCTACCAACCAACTACTGCTGAAGCGCAGAGATTATAATTTTGTATTAAGGCTTGTTGTTTTTTTTTAAAAATTTCTATTACTATAACTTAACGCTTAGTGTTCTAAATTTTACAACTATCTAGCTTCATTTCTTTTTTTTTAAATTCACTTTTCATTCAACGCTTGTATTATTGTATTACCTAATTTCACAATTTAATTTTTCTTAAAAAAAAAAAATAACCATTCAACACATAAACTTTAATTAAATTTTGTTACATTACGTAATACCTTTTCTTTTATTTCTTTTACCTCTGCATATCTCAAATTTTATTGTGACAAGCACGTATATAAGATTAGGTGCTACGAATATACAGGGAGTTCAATAGGTAACCCGCTGGAGGGACACAGCCAGTGGTAGCTCATAGGAGGCGCAGGTAGGTTATCTGTAAGATAGCATAGTGTCCTGGTGCCCGGACAACGTCGCTAGCGTCGTTGCCGACCGACGCTCTACTTTTGGTGTTCTTATTTTCCTGAACCGTCACGCCGTCTGCGACAGAGTTAGCTCGGCCCTGCGTTATCCGGTTTAACATCCCCTATTGCGATTCTCCGTTTCATTCCCTAATTCAGCCCGTTATCTTAATGCGACGTAGATCCGGTAGCAATTTGTTTAGCTGCAAAATGCATAAAACCATGGCAATTTTGATTTTTTATTTTTTGTATTCAATCGATGACTAATCAACGTATGGCTTTGAACCTCATGGTGCAGGCAATATAAAATGTCCCCCAGGGAACAGTGCAAAGTTCACTCACCTGTGTTGTATAGTTGAGCTACAATAAGCGACAAGCCAAAATTTCTAAATTAGCTGTCGCTTCCTTGCATATTGTCGCACATGGTTCAAAAAACTCATGGTTTTAATTCATCGAGAGGTCTTTCCGAAAATGTAAAAAAAAATATTTTTTTTCTCAAAAATTGCCATTTTTTTGGAGGTTCGAAATTATTTGCTTATAAACAAATGAAATATCTCCGAGAATTGAGACATTATCGTAAATATTATGGTAGATTCTGCTTCCTTTCTCTTCAACGAGTAATTTGAGACTAACTTTATACGAATATCTTGATTAGAACTGGAGATAACAATGTTCTAGTTTTATTACGTTTATTACCGTTCTGGTGGATATTTAAGAAAAAAAAATATATCAAATTTCTCTCAATACCTCAAGGAATCGCCGTGAATTTTTTCAGATCTGTAGGAGCATTCTATGTAAGTCAAAGAAAGTAATGAAGTTCGGCGCGCGCTGGCGGTGGGAAAAATTGCGACCGGGGGGCGTGGTGGGGTAAGCCAGAGGCTCCGCGCGCCGCCTGGAGTTATATATTTGTTAAATAACCGGCGATTCGGGCTCGGCGCGGGCGGCGCGCGGAGCTTCTGGCTTACCCCACCACGCCCCCCGGCCGCAATTTTTCCCACCGCCAGCACGCTCCGAACTTCATTAATTTCTTTGACTTACATAGAGTGCTCCTACAGATCTGCAAAAATTCACGGCGATTCCTTGAGGTATTGAGAGAAATTTGATATTTTTTTTTCCTTAAATATTCACCAGAACGATAATAAACGTAATGAAACTAGAACGTTGTTATCTCCAGTTCTAATCAAGATATTCGTATAAAGTTAGTCTCAAATTACTCGTTGAAGAGAAAGGAAGCAGAATCTACCATAATATTTACGATAATATGTCAATTGTCGGAGATATTTCATTTGTTTATAAGCAAATAATTTCGAACCTCCAAAAAAATGGCAATTTTTGAGAAAAAAAAATATTTTTTTTCCATTTTCGGAAAGTACTCTCAATGAATTAAAACCATGATTTTTTTGCACAATATGCAAGGAAGGGACAGCTAATTTAGGAATTTTGGCTTGTAGCTTATTGTAGCTCAACTATACAACACAGGTGAGTGAACTTTGCACTGTTCTCTGCCAGTGCAAAGTTCGCCATACGTTGATTATTCATCGATTGAATGCAAAGAATAAAAAATAAAAATTGCCATGATTTTATGCATTTTGCAGCTAAACAAATAATGATAATCGATCGTGCAATGGCTTGTTTTTTAGAGAATGATGAGGCGAACAACTTTTGTACGGACAGTTTTCACATTTAACCTACAGGAAAAAAGTTTAACAGGAAAATGTCACTTTTCAATTGTTTAACAATTTCTCACGGCCAAACCCGGACCTTAAACTTTTGGCATTTTTCAGGGTATGTTCGTGGGGGTCAAATGTACCTATAAAAAAATCGGCGACAAAACCATATTCCAGAATAGAACTTAATTTAATTCGACTGGACTATCAGTTTATGGTGTGGTGTTATTGGTTCGCCACTTGTTGGGCCATTTATTTTTAATGAAACTTTAACCGGAAATCGATATTTGCAATTTATTAGGGAAGATTTCGACAATATCCTAGATGAATTAAATTTAAAGACCCCTACAAACTTACGGTGGTTTCAATACGACAGTGCCCCGCGTCATTATCAGGCACAGGTCAAAAGATATTTAGATGAATTATTTCCAAACTCGTGGATCGGCAGAAATTGTCCTGTTTTATGGCCTGCGCGTTCCCCCAGATCTTTCACCATTAGATTTCTTCGTCTTTGGAGCAATAAAAGATCTCGTATATGGGCGATCATATACAACCCAAGAGGAGCTATTGGGAGCTGTTATTAATGTATTTGATAGGTTAGATGGGCGCAAAATTACAAGAGCTATTAACTCACTGTTGAAAAGGTGCCGTATGTGCGTCGATAATAATGGTGGGCATTTCGAACACTTAATGTAAATTTAGGGTATTACGTGTTGTTAATAATTAATTCGTTTAGCGTTTTTATTGTTTCTTGTATTACATTGTATATTATAAGTTTCTTTTCTTTTCCATGGCAAGACATGATTTTTGTTAAACATAATAATAGTGTATTGTGCTGTTATTTATTAAAATAAGTGCTACGACCCTTACATCATTGCAAGCAGAAAAAGATGCACTATTAGAATATGTCATAGCCAACTATAGCTTCCATTAAAAAAAATAGACTTTGCTTGCTAACTCAAAAATTCGAAGCAAAATTAAAAATTTAAGAAAATGTCGTTGTTTGAAATTAAATGTCTTAAAAACAATATTCAAAAAAAAATTTTCAACCCTTATGAATAGAAGAGTTATAGCACTGAAAAGGTTTTGGAGAATTTCTATTTTTTGCAAATATCTAGTAAACCATGCATTTTCTTAAATGGACAAACACGTATCTGGATGAGTCTTATAACGATGCAAATCTTTCCCCATTTAACCTAATGCGTTTTTTTAATGGTTTTCGAGATCTCCATACAAATAATGGAAAAAAACTCACCCTGTATTATGTATATAATAATAATAACAGGATTGTTTTAATGATTAATATCTACGAGGAAAGAATAGAAGAGGAGAGTTTCCTTAAAAATAATATTTGTCCAAAGTGGTAACTCAATATGGCCGCCGCAGTGCATAAGCGTGCATAAATATTTTATATAGGGTATATGTACACTTCGTATGTTCTCGAAAATCATTTAAAATAGGTTATTAGTCCAATAATAATTAAAGAAATATCGTGAGTGCATTATTTTTTCAATCCTTTTAGTCTTTTTAATATAGTAACATTTACTCTAATGGTATTAAAGAAAACATTAAAAAAACATGCCTAGAATATGTATGTTACGCCACTGAACACATAATCAAACATGTCAGATAAGTAAGTTATTCAAAATACTCATTTTATAAATTATGATTGGTCAATTTTGCCATAACTGACCTGCCTTAAAGTGGTAACTTCCGTCTAAATAATACCTATTAAAAATAATAATATTGGCGTACGTAAAACTTTGTTTAAACTTCGCTAGTAAATCATTTTTGACAGTTTGATAGCGTTCACTTGTACTAAACTCCACAAATCGTAAATTTTATTCGTCGATCACATTGCTCCCATAGATGTACTAAAACTATGTCCATGGATTGATGACAAAAGTGGATTGTTTCGTTCATTTTGGTTGAATCCAGTATACCACACTATGATATTTAAAAAAGGTATTATATATTATTATATTGTTCCTAATTTCGAGCATGCTTAATTTTAGATGGTATACAACTTTAATACCCAAGATGGTACCAATTTAACTGGATTGGCTAAATTATGCTACGACATAGCTGAAAATATAAAATTTGTTAGTAGCCTTTCAGTTGGAGAACAATTAGAGTATGGCCTTTTCTAAGAAAACTATTTTACCTATTCGATGGTATAACATTTATTTACATAATACATAAAAAGTATATTAAACTACATGTAATTTTGTTTGAATAAATATAATACAAAACAGATTGTTTCACGTAGTCTCCAAACGTAATACTCTAAGTTTACCTTGATCGGCCAAAATGCATGCAGCGTCGTTAGAACCACCACAGTATTTAGACGATGAGAAAACGGTAAGTAGTTTGGCTTTCTGTAGCACCTAGAAAGTAATCCAATAAGCGTAGTATTTGTATTACTGATTTTGAGTTTTGATAGTCTCACGTTAAATCCAGATTGAACTACTTCGTGTGCTCTGATAATATGACTAAAATTGTTTGTATTTAGAAACCGTTCTAGAGCATCCACACTGAAGACATGAGCAGTTCCGCGTCGGAAATTAGTTGCAAATCCATCGTTTGCCATGAGTTCCATTATCATATTGTCATTCAACCCAGTTTTTCTGTAAAGGAAGAGATTAAGTGATTAATACACTAGAGAGAAACTGAGTATCATTTCGAGGAGTCACCTTTTATAATTTCAACCCATACTTGAATACAAATTTATTTTCAAATTTAACATTAAAATCCCATAAGTGGAGTTTAAAGGGTGTTTAGCAGTGATTTTTAAAATTATCGTCATAAACTAATCAATCTTAACAGAAAATGAATTCTAAATTACAGGTTATTAGTGCTATTTCATCATATTGGCAGTGTTATTGTTACACGAAAACATGATCATATAATTACAAAATTATGTTTCGAAATTGATTTAATAAGCTGAAAATATATAAATAGCAATGCGTCAGTGTGCCTAATACATCCAAAAAATTCAAAAAAAAAATTTCTGAAATTTTGTGATGTATTAAGGTGATATTTTGTTGTGTTCAGAAAAGAAACCATCAGAATCACTCAAAAAATGCTAAGTTATCTAATTTGAAAAAAAGGCTTAAAATTTAGTGTGGCCAGAACCATTTTACTGACGCACTTTATAGTCTATTTACCATCAAGTAAATAGAGGCGCTATTATCTCGTATTGTTTTTGTGGGGCACCTGTATATGATAAATACACCGGCACCGGCAAAAAAACCGTCCATCCTGAAATATTTATTGAAGCCCTATAAAATTCGGTTTTTTTTGTCTAAATAAAGATTTAAACTATTATATTATTATTGTCAAATTTTTGTATTGAGTAGTCGAACTAAAAAAGTTTAATTTTAACGTATTATTGCGTTTTCGGGTTCGCAATACAACAACTCGTGCAAATGTTTTAAAACTGTCTGTATATTTACACACTTAAATCTAATCACAATATAAAAATATAAAATAAATGTAACGCACTTAAAACTAATACGAATAAAACACACGTATTTATTTCTATACTACTATTTATATCTGTAATATTTATGTATTTATTGCACTATAATAAAAACTGCACCGCTCACTATATTTATTTGTACCGTACGAATACTACTGAATGAATCAATTCCTTATCCCACCGGCGGCATTTATATGTGTAGACAAACGGTCTAGTAAATTCTGGCTCTCTTCTACCATATTCCGGAGTCGCTGACGTAGTATATGAGTGCAGTTGATTTACGACTTATTTACCAGTACGTTTTTTTTGTCGTCGCCCGGATGACTCCTTCTTTTGTGAGCTTGTTTCGTTACATTGCCCCCTTCTTAAAAACTGCGTTTCGTCCCGAAACACGCTATTCCATGTTCTTGTTGTTGGTGGATGGCGGAATCTACATTGGGACCCACGGGTGCACCCAGTTGTCTTGTGGAAATGGCAATCTACCGTCTTAGGTTGTAAAACGGGCTGATTGGGCCGATAGCTGCATACGACTATTTCCATACCAGTATGCCGAAACACCACCTCCAGCATGTTTCTTACGATTCTCCATTCCAAACGGTCTAATCCGCAGCCCAGCTTCGGAATTGCCAGCCTCCTTATGTTTTGTTCGAGTGCATGTCCTCGTAAATCAACAAGGGATTCCCACAATGCATGATAGGTCGGCTTTTCGTTGGAGACTTCTTTTGTGACCAGGTAAAAGTTAGATCGTCCGTCACGCTTTAGCTCCAGAGTTTTACCAATCCTCGGCTTTTGTTGGATCAGTTCATTGACCCCGCCATATCTCCTCTTGAATTCCACGGCAATCCCTCTACGAATACATAGGTCCTGGGCCACACAGTGAGCTAAGGCATAATCACAGGGTACCGTAAAAAGGTTCTGTTGCTTCTCCGTGGTAATTCCAAAACGAGCCTTCTTGGTACCAGAATATTCTTGCATGAAATTTCCATAAGTTGGCTCTCTATGTTTTCTGGTAATTTGTCGCACATCCGTTACTTCGCCGTTGTTACGTCCATGGTATGGGACCAATCGGTTGTAATGCACCACCCTCGGCTTGCTATGGGAAGTTTGTCTTATGCGGTAAACCACGTCAGTTATTCGCTTTAGTACTTCGCATGGTCCCTCCCAGTGTTGTTGGAGCTTTGGGGACAGGCCTCGGCGACGTTGAGGATTATACAACCAAACTCTTTCAAACCTCTTTCTTTCAAACCTCTTTCGGCTTGCACGTCGTAACGATCTTTCATCCTGTCGCTGGCATCCTGAATATGATGACGTACTCGCTCGTGGGCATCCTCCAACGTCCGCCTAAGTCCGCTGACGTAGTCTTCTCCTGCCAGGTCTTCTCCAGGCTTACAGCCGAACTTTAGGTCACACGGCAGCATGAGCTCCCTTCCAAATAACAAATTTGCTGGAGATTGACCGGTAGTCTCGTGGACCGCAGCTCTGTAAGCCATGAGGAACAGGGGTAGATGTTCATCCCAGTTTCTTTGATGGTCTGCCACTACCTTCGACAGGTGTTTGAGCATTGTCCTGTTCATGCGTTCCCCCATTCCATCTGACTGCGGATGCAGCGGCGTCGTTCGTGTTTTCCTAATGCCCAGAAGATCGCAAATATTCTGGAATAAAGTCGATTCAAAATTCCTCCTCTGATCAGAATGGAGTTCCAAGGATTCACCAAATCGACTAACAAATTCCTTCACGAGAACTTTCGCAACTGTTGCGGCTTCTTGGTTAAGCAAGGCATAGGCTTCGACCCATTTAGTGAAGTAATCCATTACGACAATTATGTATTTATTTCCATTGTCATTCTCAGGAAATGGCCCAGCCGCATCTATGGCAATCTTTTCAAATGGGCTTCCTACATTGTACTGCTTCATGGGGGCACGTCGACGTCTTTGGGGTCCATTTGTGGCGGCACAGGTCGCACATTTTCGGCACCATTCCTTTACGTCTCCTGTGCAATTCACACAATAAAATTGTTGGCGCACTTTCTCGAGTGTCTTATGTACGCCGAAGTGTCCTCCGGAGCTGTCATCGTGGAGTTGTTGCAGTACATCAGGTATCCTTTTCTTAGTAATGACCATCTGTATCTTTTGCCCTTCTCCATCTGGGTTCTCCACAACACGCTTGAGTAGGCCATTCTTCACCTTCAGAGAGTCCCATTGAGCCCAGTAGGATTTCAGTCTCTGTGAACGAGGAGCTATTTCTTGCCAAGCCGGTCTGTGACCAGTACCTTTCCAAACAATCAAGGAACCAAGGTCTTCATCAGCTTCCTGATCGATCCTCAAATTGTCAGGTCGCCACTGATCGTCAACCACGGTAGTTCTAAGTGTGTTGGCCGATTTTTCTTCTACCCGGTCCTCTAGACATGGTCTCCTTGAAAGAGTGTCAGCGTTTTTGTGTTTAAGAGATGCAATTCGCGCTATTGCTTTTGAGACTCCACGATACTGGGTCGACAATTGCATCCGCTCTCTTCTCTTTACTTTCTCCTGCTGCTCCGCTATAAGTTTCTTGGGCTCCTTCTCGCATTTACTACGAACATGGCCCATTTCACCACAATTCCAGCATCGGAACGTTCTTCTCTTAGGTTGAACCTGATTCATTAATCGTCGGACTACCTGTTCTACGGATTCTTCGGCTTCTGGTAGATTTCTGACAGAACGTACTCTTGCAGGGTTTCGAGAGAGCAGCTTTGCCTACAACTTTGCAAAAGCTACGATTAGCCCTTTTAGAAGAATGCGAAGCCATTCCACAAATTTCCTAAGCAAATTCGGTAAATTCAATGCCAAGACGACTGAACAGAGTAATCCTGGCTCGAGGAGGACATACAAATTATGTATTAACAATCAGTTGAAAGTCAATTAAAAGTTGGTATCTTCAGTTTTTGTAATTTAAGTAAAATTTAAATTTCACTGTTTCGCTTATAATTCTTAAATTATTTTAATTTTTGGTTTTATGTTGTCTCTTTTCTCTCCATTTCGTATGTCTCTTATTGTTAATGTGCACTGCTATAACAAAATATAAATTCCACTGCTATAACAAAATATAAATTTCTAACGAAATGTTATCATTTCCTTTTTCCGAATACTTTCTCTGTCTCACACTGACCTATAAGACTCCGCCCAGCGGCCAGGACTCGGTCTGTGTTCTGTATGTGTTTTCGTGAAATTTTTAAGGTGTCCGGTTTTTTTGCCGGTCAGTGTATATTAATTACATAGATTAATAAGATGATATGAGCACATTCTCAGAAAAGACCAAAAAAAGGAAACCAGGCCACCGCCAACTGTAAAACAATTTAAATTAGCAAAAATGCAAAATGAATATAAATTGAAGAAGACGGGAATAGGGGCAAGTAAATATAAGAGAAAGATGCATTATAAGACAAGCAAGGATGAAATCGGACTGATCTGCTATAAGAAATTATGCCCTGTACTTTAAAGGTTGAGTTGTATTTCATAAGAATCTACAACATTGTATAGATTTTGGGACCGTCCGGACGAATACGGGTGACTGTATATGTTTTGGTCAGAAGTATTCATAAACACACAAGCAGGAAGTTAAGAAAACAGGTGATATATTATTTATCGACTAATTTCACATACGCATATCCACAGAATGCTCTTGCAAAACAAAAACTGATTAGAGAACTAAACTGTTTAAGTAAACATTTATTGGCGTTTCTTCATAATGATTGTTTCACAAGTCTCTCGGAATTTCTCATTTCGATAGCGCAAAATACAAAGAATTTCCATTAGTTTTATGGTTTACAAATGCTCACCACTTTGGGTCACAGAAAATATTGATCCTGCATTCAAATTTCTGCTATACAGATGGCAACGTATCATGGCCAATAGGAGCAAGCTTAATCTTCCTGCGTATACCTACCTACATAGTAAACACTATAAAAAAATACGTTCAATTCAATAACTGGAAGAATAATTGTTGAGGTAATCCAGATGTGTGCATGAAAATTAAGGTTTTTCTATCATTACTTAGTTGTGGAAGCAGCCGTTCTTGCAGCATGTCTAAGCAGAAGAGAGCCTCAACATTTTGCTCCAGAAAGAAGATTTTGTAACTACTCATGGAGTCTAGTACGATTGCAATTGCCTACTAATATGACTCTTTCTTACTGTCTCTTTTTTATTATCGGAGTAGGAAAATACTACTTGGATAAACTTACACAAAAAATAATACTATATACTAAAAAAATAATATAACTTCACTGGACATAAGAATCACAACTTATTATTACATACTTCACAGGATCATTCCACATTAATTCCCAAGCTAAAGGACACTGCTGATCCGGATGTTCTAAAGGAACAGGTATTTGGTTGATAGCACTAACAACTGGACATAGCCATGGTGGTGGTATACCTCCATGAACGCAAAATATCTGTAATAAACGGATTTTATTATTGTGAAAGTGGGAGGTATCTGCATATTATTAATACAGAATATATCAAGACGGCGTTTTTAAATCAGACATAGGGTGCGATTCTGAAATCCTCTCGTAAGCTACGGTTATCGGAAGGCTACGGTACCTAGCAACGAAATGATGTTTCGATGACGATTTTAGTATTTTTACGGTCAATGACGTAAAAATGTCATGAGGAGCATAAATAGAGGTTTTGTAGGTTATAATTTTATATTTATTATCGTTCTTTTTTGCAAATATAGATATGCAATAATATGCATAGATAGCATTATTGTTAGATGTAGATTGGAACAGGTAGGGACTGTCTATGTAAAATATATGTATACAGTGTAATATATTCGCTTTATTCCAGAAATTATATGCCATTTTACGAAAGCAGTTAATTGATTTTGCATGTAAATCCTTAACAGACATTTTAAGCGAAAGTTTAGGCGTTCAGAGCCTTATCCAAGTACTGGATAAATATACATATAGTTACATTTGAAGATTACGTGAAATGCATATACCTATATAGTGTACATAATATCTTTGTTACAGGTCTTAACAATATTAAGTTTATGGAAATAATACATTATTTGGCAGCTACCAGAATAATATTGGTGCTAATAGCTTGTTTTATTTGATCAGATATCAGTCAGTTGTATAATTCATAACATCTGTCACATGATGATGAGGAACTCCTTCGAAAATAGCTAGTATAATTTACAAATGTTGTATATTGTATATCATGGCACTAAAGAATAATTTTCAATTACATAAGGCAATGACGATCAATATAATTAATATAATTACAGGTAAAATTGAGACATTCTATATTTTATTATGTATATATATACTTCTTTTAGTTCAAAACCAGAAAAATTATTATTTGGAAATTGGAAGAATATGATGCATCACAAAGAGACCGAAAGCATGCCCTTATATTTTTAATGTGAATACAAGTGCATGTGATGTCTTATGAATCAAACCCTAAGCATGAAAATAATGTTCATATTTAATACATTAGAACATATCCTACGTGCAATGAAAATTGTGTAAAGGATTTATTGCAAAATCTTGGATTATATTGAAACTCTGTTGAAAGTATCTGGTAAAATATTAAATTTACTATATAAATTAAACAACTTCAGTGCATTTACATACTAAATAAAACACACTCGTGAGATATTTAAGAAGTTTGTCACACTTTAGATAGGTATAAAAAAATGAGTTAATAAGTTATTATAGTCCATCGGTCGGTGCGTATTTTAAAATAAAATATGCCTTAACTATAATTCACATATATTTCATAAGTTTATTTACTTTCCTATGTAAATACTTCTGCTTGGAGTGTTTCATTTATTTGTATATACAGGCTGTCCCAGATAGTGTGCTCACCATTGGGATCTCGTGAACGGTAAGAGATAGAGAGTTGGTTAAATGAGACAAAATGTACGTGACACCTGGGTTTATTTTTTTAAGCAAAAAAACTTTTAAAAAAATGAACGATACGTGCGCTATAGGGGAAAAACTAAAAATCGGCAATTTTAATTTCGTCGTTTAACTTATTTCATGTAAAAGATACCGAAATACTATTTTGACATTATGAAGGTACTTTTTTACGCAGAATTCAAATTTGGTATTGCAACCTCTGAAGCTTTTATACGTTTCGAGATTTTTATACAAACTTTCTTATTTTAAATACAAATCGTAGGCGGCTTTGACTGTATCAAAAAGAGCATAATTTGCTGATTTCAATGATGTATAACACTTTGGGTTTATTTGTAGAAATAACAAAGTTATAATGATATTTGTGCAATTTTTGGTATCCTTATGAATGCATAGGCTATACATCAGAGGCAGCATTGAATTATTAAGACAATAAGTAGTATCTGTCAAATTTATTTACAAGCAAGTTACGTATCCGTTTATTTTTGTGTTATTTAGTCTGCTATTTTGTTCGTTTATTTAAAAATCACCGCATTTGTTGTTTTGGTTCGTTTTATTACTTGTTTATTGTTGTTCACGTTATGGAGAAATTTAATAATGAAGAGAAATATGATATGCTTCAAAGTTACATATTGGCTCACAAAAATTCAAGGAATGCAGCTAATCATTATTTGGAGTTGTACCCAGATCGACGGCAACCACACGAAACTTTATTTCGAAGATTAGAAGTAAATCTAAAAACATACGGTGCCTTTAGTAAACCGAAAAGAAATAGAAAAAGATTAGATGAGGAAACCCAAGTTATTGTGTTAAATCAGGTGCGTGAAAATCCAAAAGTTTCCACAAGAGAAATAGAAAACAACACCGGAATCCCTAGAACATCAGCCCATAGAATATTAAAAAAGCATCGATATCATCCTTACAAAGTCCACATTAGCCAAGGACTCCAACCAGGAGACGCAGAGAGGCGTACTCGTTTCTGTCATTGGTACATTAATCAGAATAACAACAATGTTACATTTCTGTTTAATGTGTTGTGGTCAGATGAATCTCGATTTACGAACAATGGGTTATTTAACAGAAATAATATTCACTATTGGGGGACAGAAAATCCCCATGCTCTACATGAAGCTCGACATCAAGAACGTTTTGGGTTCAATGTGTGGTGCGGTATTATCGGCAGAAGAATAGTTGGACCTATTATCTTCAATAACAATTTAACGAGTGCACCAGCACATAATGCTCACATTATTACGAATTACCTAAATAATAGATTTGGTAATCGGTGGATTGGTAATCGAGGACCCATTTCATGGCCTGCACGTTCCCCAGACTTAACCGCAATGGATTTTTTCCTTTGGGGTTACATAAAAAATAAGGTGTATAAAACACAATTTAATAATGTGGAGGAACTGCAAGCTTGTGTTTTAAGAGAGTTTCATCGGATAAATGGACGTATTTTAGAAAAAGTGATTAATTCCACACTAAGAAGAGCTCAGTTATGTATCAATAACAATGGAGGACTTTTTGAGCATTTAATGTAATTTATCTATTTACTAGTAGTAAATAAATAGTTAGGTATGTGAAGTTAGTGTTTTATTTACTTTTCAGTCATTTTTTTATTTTGTTTCCAGGAATAGGTAAGTATAAAACAAAAAAATATGCTAATTATTCTTGTAACTTTGTTATTTCTACAAATAAACCCAAAGTGTTAAACATCATTGAAATCAGCAAATTATGCTCTTTTTGATACAGTCAAAGCCGCCTACGATTTGTAATTAAAATAAGAAAGTTTGTATAAAAATCTCGAAACGTATAAAAGCTTCAGAGGTTGCAATACCAAATTTGAATTCTGCGTAAAAAAGTACCTTCATAATGTCAAAATAGTATTTCGGTATCTTTTACATGAAATAAGTTAAACGACGAAATTAAAATTGCCGATTTTTAGTTTTTCCCCTATAGCGCACGTATCGTTCATTTTTTTAAAAGTTTTTTTATTTAAAAAAGTAAACCCAGGTGTCACGTACATTTTGTCTCATTTAACTAACTCTCTATCTCTTACCGTTTACGAGATCCCAATGGTGAGCACACTATCTGGGACATCCTGTATATATATATTTCTTTTCTAAGTATTGTTTATATTCCAGGTAGGTACTATAATTGCTTTTCTTTAATTTTAGCATTATAATACCCTTTTATAATAGTGTTAATAATAAAATATATTTGGCAATAAAATATCTTTTATTTTCCAATATTTATACAGATATAAACTTCAATGTTCACATATTCCAGTTAAGTAATAACTGGTTCTTTTAGCTTGCTAGCTTTTGTTAAGATTTAAAAGTTAACATATAATTCATATTCATTATTTTATAACACATATTGGCACACTTATTAATCCATTAAACAATAAATTTTCATATTCTTATCCTTCTTTTGAGTTAAAAAAGTGAAAATTTCAGCCTACTGAATTACTGTAAAAACTACAAATAAACAGAACAGAACTTTCAATTACTATAACTTTAGTGACTCGACAACTAAATCATGCAATAATATTGAATGATTTGGTGTACTCGATATCAAATATGTTATTGTGTAAGCCTTCTTTTATTCAGACAATACGGCTAGTAAAACAAAAATATTGAGTGCAAACTTGTATCATAAGATTAATCGATTTTAAAAATACGAAGTAATCTGTAAAGTTTAACATGCTTTTAATTTGATTGGTTTTATCATTGGATAATTTGATGAAAAAGTCAAAATTAAATTGTGAACACGATACCATGATAGACTTTTTCGAATATTTAGTTTGTGTAAACTTCACATGCTTCATGTTGTTGTAATATTATATGCTGGGTCTATGTATTTTTTTGTGTTTAGGCACCATTGTATGTAAGAAAAAACAATGTCCACTTTATAGGAATAACTGTCCTTGTTGGCTTCATAGAAAAATCACATTTCATCATCCATAGATGTGCCAAACAGACATTTAGCTGCAAATTCACTATACACTACTGTCATACTACATTTTTTTAAACTCTCTTAATGGCAGCAGTTCTTGCTGAAATTTTCCAAAGTGCTTCGTGCTATCTTGGCAACAGTATAAAAATACGAGGTAGGCGCCATAAATTCTCGGCCTCACAAGCTTATACAGATTCAAACGTGTTCAAACTCCGTCTCGTCATGCATGCACATACGCGAGGTGTGCACTATAAATTTGACGGTTCGAAGTCTAGTAGTTTTTAGTAACCAGCCAACCAACGAGACTAGCGCACGAAAATGCCTGAAGTAACGAAAATTGAGTATCGCGCTGTCATTAATTTTTTAACAAAAGAAGGGCATACACCTTAGCACAATAAACAACGTTTAGACGGCGTTTACGGTGATTCATCTCCTTCGTATTCAACTGTAAAAAAGTAGGCAAAATGTTTTCGTTGGGACAAGAATCCCTGGCATATGCTGATCGGTCGGGTCAACCAATTGAAGTGATAACGCCTCAACAAATTTCAATTATTGAACATTTAGTGTGATAACAAACAGTTTGAGGGCATTTTGCTAATTGACTTTAAAGAGCGCAATACAACTTTATAAAAATCATTTTTAATATATTTTAATATTATTTGTGTATTTAAAGTATAAGTAGCGCCATCTGCTTTGAGCCATGTAACTTAAATATATTGGTGTTAAGACAGTAATCTGTGTACCGATTTTTGTTGTATTTATCTGTAAATTGATTGATTAATTTTTAATAATTATTTTCAAATTACTTGTTATTTTTCTTGTTGATAATTCGGTGGCATTTTAAGTTGAAATTCCACTTTTCATTAACGTAGCTTCGTTAGGATTTCTTTTGCATATTGTTCTTCCTTACCGGCTTGTCAATCAAGTTCGTTAGCGCATGGTACTATGTCATTATTTCTGTTGCGATCTTTTTATCTAGTGACATCGTGTGTTAAATTACCTGTGCATTTTACACTTATTAATTTTGATTGGAAATGGTTAATCTGTTATCATCGTCTGTTATGACGGATTATTAAGAAGTGTAATGCAGATCTGAAGATATTGTACTTGTTTTGGAATACTCTTGAAGTATAATTTCTAATATCGGTTGACCCGGATTATTTTTGGTTAGCTGCACTTGTTACCGCATAAAACTGTGCCTTGATGTCGTGGTACACGTTGTTGGATAGAAGGACAGTCAATTAAGTCAGGTACTTATTTAATTATCAATCAATTAATTGGAACTTTTAATGAGTCATTTTCTCAAACTTATTGTTTGATTTTCTTTTTAAAATTATTTCGTTAGAGCTAACTTATTGTCTCTATCTAGGGAAAATTCCGTAGATGTAAAAATCCGTGGATGTTTAATTCCGTAGCCGTTTTGTTGTAATTATCTTGACGAATTAATTTTGGACGTATTTTATGGTTTAACCTTTCCGGAAGAGGATAACAGGGAGGTGGATATAGAGGTTGTAACTCTTTTGGGTAACTTAATTTGTATCTATTTTGCCTTTGCGTATAATCTACCCAGCGCCATTTTATAATTATTGTTGCCACAGGCCTCTTAGCGTTTGTACGTAGCAAGGATAATTCTGGCGCCCAACGTGGGGCCTTCTTTAAAAAGAGGCATTGTTTTAAGCTTATCCCCTTCCAGTTTTTTTCTTTTTTGGCCCATTTCCTGATATCGGCCATTTTGAATTAAAAGCCATTCCTTAATTTTGAAGTTTTATTACCGATAATTTTTGGCGGTATCTTATTAATGCAGCTCCAGTTTTTGTTTGTGCTCCCAGTATTATTTTATTTCCCGGACTTATTGATTTATGACCTTTTCTGGTGACGTAATTGTTTATGTTTGGGTTGATCTCTCGATCAACAGGTTTAGTCATAATTAGTGTATGTTTAGTGATCTTGTGTAGCCCAAGATCACTACACAAGGTAGTCTTGATTGTTTTTTTTTATGTTTTTGTGAATTATTAGCCATTGGTTGCTCATAATTCTTATTTGATAATCCTCATATTAGCCTTCTGTATTTTTAATATTAGCCCTATTTATTATCAACATGGCGATTAAAATTGACATACAACGTTTATCCAGAGACGAGCTGGAATATGAATTGCAGATTAGAGGAGCGAGTAACGTAGGTACTGTCGAGGAGATGCGTCGAATTCTAAGACAAATGAAAAAGCTTACTTCTTCTACATCTTTTGTTATGTGCAACCATTCTTTCACCTTTGCTCAAGATGTTGATGCTATTACGACCAAAATCGAGGAAATTAAGTCCTTGTTGGATGATTTTTCTGAATCTTGCCAATCTTCGGCATACAAAAAGATTTCTCTTAAGCTTGCATTCCTTCAAGGAAGAATTAATCGTAGTGCCCCAGTCTCTGAAGAAGAAATAAGTCAAACATCTGAATTCTTGGTTAGAACTGTGGGGATGTCTTCTAGTTTGGCTTCCAAGGCTAAGGCCTTTGAGAGATCGTCTACTGCTGCTAGTAACACCTTGTTGGATTTGTCTTTTAAGTCTCAGTCTGCTGAGTCCCTTAGCGAGTCCGACTCAGAATACGAGGTTGTTGCGCCTCAATATTCTGTCGCAGCCTCACCGAAACCTGTACCAGTTTCGACTTGGGGTGTTAAATTCTCGGGAAGTCCTAAAGAATTTTTACTAAGTGCTTTCTTAGAACGAGTTAATGAATTGAAGATGGCTAGACATTCTTCTGATGAAATTTTGCTTCGGTCTGCCGTCGATCTTTTTATTGGAAATGCACTTATTTGGTATAGGGCTAATAAGGACAGCTTTTCGACTTGGTCAGAGTTAGTGAATGGTCTTCGCACAGATTTTCAGACTCCTGCTTATGATGAGAATCTCTTTTTAGAAATTACTATTCCTATTCCCACCTGATTTCATTATCATCTGCGATCCGCGTTCGTTCATCTCATATAGGCTATAAATTTCCGCGGTGGCGCCTTGTTAGTTTTTGTATAACAACGTTTTGAACCGCCCCATCTAAGCCTAAGCCTAAGTGAAGAGGATAACAGGTAGGTGGATATAGAGGTTGTAACTCTTTTGGGTAACTTAATTTGTATCTATTTTGCCTTTGCGTATAATCTACCCAGCGCCATTTTATAATTATTGTTGCCACAGGCCTCTTAACGTTTCATACATGGCAAGTGTTCGCCGAATTCTCCATGACCATTTGAGTATGAATAAAATTAGTTCTAGATGGGTACCGCGACTTCTTTCTGCTCTCCAACGTGAACGTCGAGTCGAATGTGTGCAGTCATTTTTAAACATGTTTGGAGACGACCCAAAACCGATTTTGGTTGACTATGAGGGATCGGCTGACTCTGCGGATGGCTTGTCTTTTTCATAAGATTATTTTGTACAAGCGGCCCGAGTACCTGTTCAATAAGATATCTTTTCGGACGGATGTTCATACTCTAAACCTAAGGTTTAGGGGTACTCTAACGCCGCCTATGCACCGCTTTGTATAAGCGTTCCTATTCATTCCAAATAACGAAAGTAAATAACGCCGTGCCCGACGAGTTGAAACACCTGTCCGCGGGGCGGTTTGCGTTCTTGTACAGGGCATTGCTGCTGTCAAAATAGACTGCTTGCTCCCTCATATTACCTGCAACAACGCTTGTGTTTATGTTTTTCAATATTTAATTTGTTTTGTATGTATTTCATATATGTATATATGTGCTATTTGTGCACATTTCACAGAATTTAGGTTAAGTTACTTTAGGCATGTTTTTCTTTTTAATATAATTCAAATGTATCCGGGTGTATAGGAAGAACAATTGTACTCTGCACAGTTGATATGCATTCTGTGTTTTCCAAAGTTAATGTTATAGTTTTTGAACTTTTCTTTTTCTCGTACTCACTTTTATCTTTTGATCTTTATATTTTGTAATTTATTTTAATACAATGTTGTTCTCTTTTTTACTTTCTTATACGTAGTATAAGGAAGTATTGTGATGTCCACGTTTTGAAGTCCCCTGATACCGAAAAGTGGTTTTTAAAAAATGTCTGTGTGTCTGCTGTCTGTGTGTGTGTCTGTGTGTGACCACAATAGCGGTCAAACCGCTGTAGATATCAATTCCAAATTTTGTATTTACGTGTACAATCTCCCTCTTGAGATCTGATTAGTTTTTCAGTAAAATCGGTAGACCGGAAGTAGCAGTTTACTTCAGTGAAAAAATCGAATTTTGCCAATATTTCGTCAATTACTAAGTTTAAACAAATTTATAAAAAATTGAAATGTACTCAAAATTAAATTTGAGACAAATTATCTTAAAAAAGTTTTTCGAAATCCCAACCGGAAGTAGGTCTTTTACTCTTATCGAAAATCAGTTTTTTGCGAATATCTCGCAAGTTATGCTTTCTAGGCAGGTACATTACGAGTATAAAAGTATTTAAATTATAATTTTAAATATCCTTTGTATAAAAAAAATTTCAAAATTCGGACCGGAAGTACCACTTTTACTCTTACCGAATAGCGATTTTTGGCAAATATGTCGTAAATTATGCATTCTATATATATTTATTAAGAGTACAAAAGTATTTAGAGTTTAATTTGCAATATTTTTTGTGTACATGAAATTTCAAAATTCGGACCGGAAGTGGCTCTTTTACTCTTAGCGAGTAGCACTTTTTTTCGAATTTCTTGCAAAGTATGCATTCTATAGCGATTTATTAAGAGAATGAAAGTACTTAGAATAGGATTTTGAATAAGTTTTGTATAAAAAAATTCTTAAAATTGTATAGTTTGAAACTCTCATACGTATAAGAAAGTCGTGTGGTGGCCACACCTCATTTTTATTTTGAAAATAAACTATTATTATTATTATAAACTATTATTATTATCACAGGGGATGAAACAATGGTTCTGTTTTACGATACTTTATCGAAAAGGGAGTCCATGGAATGGCGGCGACCTGATGAACCTCGTCCCAGAAAGGCGAAAGTCATTCAATCAACGAAAAAGGTGATGGCCACAATTTTCTGGGATTGTCAGGGCATTTTGCTAATTGACTTTAAAGAGTGCAATACAAGTGTGAAAGGCACATATTATGCGTCTTTATTGCATAAATTAAGGGACAGTATTCGTACCAAACGTCGTGGAAAATTGGCAAAAGGTGAGCGATTATTTCACGACAATGGACCCATCCATACTCTCGCCATTTCACAAGCTGCCATTCGCGAATGCGGCTTCAAGAATTGGAAAATCCACTGTATAGTCCGAATATGGCTCCTTGTGTTTTTTTTGTTTTCTAATTTAAAAAAGACCTTAGGAGACGTAGTTTAAAGGATGATAGTGACTTGCAAGCAGCTGTTGTAAAACATTTTGACGGAAAAACTTCAGATTATTTTTACAAGGGTATAGAATTATTAATTAATCGTTATAATAAATGTATAGAAGTTAGGGGAGATTACATTGAAAAATAAAAATTCTTATATTGATCCAAGTCTCTTTTTTGTATATCAGGCCGAGAATTTATGGCGCCTACCTCGTATGTTTATACTATGTCTTGGCATTACAAAACTTTCCGTACATTTTCTTTAAAAACAATATATTAGCAACCGCTATATTATATTTCAAACAATTTTCTTAATAGTTAAAATTTTAAATTGAAATGTTTTGGTATATATTTATGAGATGATATGTCTTTGCATGTTAAACATAAAGGTTATGTACAAAAAATCGCAAATTGTCATTTTAGTTGCTCGGTTGTATTGCTGACGTATTTCTCGTAGCTTACGATAACCATAAGCCTTCCGATAAGTTTCATAATCGCACCAATAATCAGGCAAGCTTTTATTCACGTTTAAGATTATTTGTTTCAATATAAAGAAAATAAACTTCATACTTATACTACTACTGTATTGCCTGTGCTGTATCTTGATAATGTAAAATTTATCATCCCAACTAAGAGAGTTAGAATCTGTTACCTATCTGCTGCACATGCATTAAACTAAAATGTTTATTTTGATTCCAATATAAAAAAAAAATTTAAATATATCCTCGAATTCGGCTCTGATTGTGTTGGTAAAGGTTGGTATTTGTCGTACCATAATCAAACCCAAAATTTGTATAGTTACGAGTAATAAATTGTCAAATCTAGTGTTTAAAAGTGAAATAGAAAAAACAAAGAAGTTTCAACATAGCAAGGTAGGAATAGAAGTAGTAAAAAATAGATCTAAAAATAATAATCGTCGTGTTTCGATAAAAGTAAGGTCTTCGACGGGTGGATCGGAGTCTGCTTTTGCGCGTACACGTGCGAGAATAAGAAGAAAAATGCATAGAAGAGGTATGTGAATGTAATGTCGGATTTAAGAAATATACTAATAGTAAATCAAACTAAGTTATGGGAGATATGGAAAACAAGCGCTGGTTCATGTTGAAGAAAAAAAGTAACCGATAAGGCAAAGGTCATCAGGCTTGTACTAATAAAATTAAGTAGAGAAAATAAAAGAAATAAAATCCTAAAAAACGCAAAAACTTTAAAAAAAGACACGGAAATATGGAAAGACAAAGATTAGGTGCACTAAAAATACAAGAAGAAAGGAAGCAGCTCATACTACACCTAAAAGATGCGAGATAAAAGAGTCTTATAGCGAAGATAAGATATAACAAATTAATAGTAAATAATAACGTATACGCAATAAGTGACTTGAACAACGATGAGTACCACAAAGTAGGAAATAAAGAAGAAAGAACAAGTAGCGGGCAAAAAAGACCTCTTGGTGAGAGATCTCCTGAAGGCACAACCAACACAGAACAAAGCAAGAAAATAACGAAAACTCGGAATCGAAAGGAACACTGATGGAATAAAAATGAAAACTGAGAAACAAAAAGATATTTACAAAACAAACAAATATGACGAGACAAGCAAAGAAACGGAAAAGAATAGGGAGCCAAAAATAGGAACATGGAATGTGCGAGGCACGTCCGAAGAAGGGACCTATAAGAATTTAGCAGATATAATGACAAAACGTGGTTTGAATACCCTGGCCTAGCAGGAGACAAAGCAACTGGGAAGTGACATAGTTGAAATAAGAAAAACCACTTTTTCAAAAGTGGTGGAGACTGGATTCATGGTGAATGAGAAAAGAAAAAAGCGGTAATAGAGGCAGTGTCTGATAAGATATGTTATTTAAGGGGGCGTTTGAATCATAGAAAACAACATAATTTTATAATTATGCAAATGTCAGTTATAAAATCATTAATTGTTTATTTTATTGTATGTAATAAGTCATAATATCCTTCTCCGTACGGTATATGGGTTTAATTTACGCAAACTCTTTTTATAAAATTTTTATTTCAATTTTATCAAAAGAAGCCCTTAACCCTATGGCGCGTGTTTCGTAGAAGAGAAATACAACAAAAATTTTGACAATGATGTATATTAGTTTGGTTTATTTGCATATTTTAAACAACTGATAAAGAACGGCCATATTTGTACACACACATAGACACACCTTGCAGGATGCCCTTAGAGAGGGCGCGAGATCCGAAAATACTGTAGTGTGACTGGTTATCTAAGGAAATTAACAGATAATCATAAATATCTAAGTTATTTAAAATGATTTAATAGTGATGACCTATTTGTTATTTCAAACAAATTCTGCCAATTCAATTATTTGTATTTTTGAGATGATGAGTTTTGATACAGCGCGCAACGTCTTTAGGACTAAAATGTTATTTTTTGACAGTAACGAAATTACTTATATTTTCCATGATTCAAACGCCCCCTTAAGATTACGATGCAAATATAAGGAGTATTTTAAATCGACATGCCCTGACGGAAGAAGAGGACAGAAAAACAATGAATGGCTTTTACGATAAGTTAAGCGAAGCATGAGTCAGCTTACCGAGGTATGACATAAAAATTGTAATAAGAGATTTTAACGCGTGAGTAGGTAGAGAGGAAGTATATAAGAAAATAACAGGAAGGAAAAGTTTACATGCTGACCTGACAGCAATGAAAACGGAGGAAAACTAATTAAGTTTGCCACATAAAATCAACTGAAGATAGTAAGCACACTTTTTGACCACAAAGACTTTCACAAAATAACATGGGTCTTCCGCCACCGGCGATCAAAAAATCAAATATGTAGATCATGTTTTCGTAGAGACTAAACACTTTATAGCTATTAGAAAAAAGTACCTAGAGAAAGAAAAGAGACAAACATATATGATTTAAAGAAACTAGGGGAGGATGAAGTGGCAAGCAAGTCAAACAACAGACGAAAAATAGTGTAAAATACAGGCTGCAATGGCAACTGCTACAAACATGTATTTGGGAAAGGCGAACTATAAAAGAGCAGTAGAATAGTATCATATGGAATGTTAAAAGTCGATACTAAATAGAAATAAAGCAAAATTGGAGAGAGATCAAAACGTAACAGTACAGACAAATGAAATTATAAAGAAAAATTGAAAGCTGCGAAACGAATATACAGGCAGGAAGAAAGGAAGATGCAGGAGAAATAGTTAAAAGTAATACGGGAACACTACGTGAACAGGTAGACCAAAAATTTCGACCAAGAAACCAGGAGAACAAGTTAGAACAAGAAATCTCTAATGATTTACTGTAGAGATAAAGATGGGCTCCTGCTAGGAGACACAAAGGACAAATTAAGTAGATGAGCGCAGTATTTTCAACAACTGATAAATGAAGAGGTAGAAACGGATGAACAAATAAAAACACCAACAAAACGACACCAACAAGAATTTGAGAAAAGAAGAACCAAGGAAACGAGAGCTAAATGATATAATTAAGAAACTTCAGAATAATAAAAGTGCAGATAAGAGTGGTATACTAGTAGAAAATCTAAAACAAGGACAAGTGGAACTCTGTAAAAGCTTGCATTACTCAGTATTAAGGATATGGAGAAAAGAAAAAATGCCAGAACAATAGAATAAGGTAATCATATGACCGATCTTAGAAAAGGGGACAAAACACTTTGTCAAAATTACAGGGGGAAAGCCTTACTTGAAGTCGTAGCAAAAGTCATAAGAAACACGCTAAAGAGATAAGCGAATATCAAGGAGATTTCAGGTCTGGAAGGTGTTGCAAAATGAATCTAGGATGACACACGCTTTTCTATTAGTTATAATTAAACAAGCGTACATCTCAATTTCTCGAAAAAAAAATTATGAAACTTTGGCAGAATAACAAATACCTGATAAAGTTTATAATAATAGCGTACATCTCAATTTCTCGAAAAAAAAATTATGGAACTTTGGCAGAATAACAAATACCTGATAAAGTTTATAATAATGACACTTTCAGACTTGAACAAAAAAAAATTGTGGATGGAAGGTTCTTATATTGAGTGACGGTTGCGTTATGGTATTATATACATATTGGGGAACAAATAATTAAATGAAGTGATGGAAATCTCTTGGTGAAACATGGCGAAATATAAGCAAGTAATAACAAAAAACACACTTGGTATTGTTTCACAAATAAATATAATTAAATACTCGATGTACATTTCGCCTTGCGGCATCGTCAGGAGTTCTCGAGAAACTAAAGTACAATTTAATATACTGTAACTACCTACTTCTAACAAAAATGTAAATAAAAATGTACAAAAATGGAAAATTATGAAAAGGTCATGGCTTATCTGGAAAGACCGTTTTTACAAGGCTAGGGTTTATTAGCGGTGAATTTATGAGTTCTGTTTGTTCATTAAGAACATTGCCTGGTTGTAAAAGTAAACTTTCTTTTATAAAATAACCTTCTAGAACATTCATTTTTTTACTTTTATTTAAACTATACAGTACTTCTAAATTGTCTATTGAAATTTACTACAATCACTACAATTAATTCTGTAAATTCCTGATTTGTTTAGTTTAGGATTCGCTGTTTTATTATTCGTTAATTGACTTTTTAAAGTGTTATTATTATAGACTCATCTCTAATAGATAAATTAGTCAATAGAATGAACAAATCAATTACCTACATTAAAATCAGCATTTCCCCCGTCCCGGGACTTGACATTAAAGCAATGGGTTAAAATTCCATATTTAGGTAGTATAAGTATGAAAATTAGTAATGTTTTAAAGAAACTGGATTTTAAAATAGCCTTCTATAATAATAACACTTTAAAAAGTCAATTAACGAATAATAAAACAGCGAATCCTAAACTAAACAAATCAGGAATTTACAGAATTAATTGTCGTGATTGTAGTAAATTTTATATAGGTCAAACAGGGCGAAATTTCAAATTAAGATTCTCAGAACATATGCGAGCCGTTAAATTAAATTATGAAAATTCAAGTGTAGCTAACCATGTTTTAGACACGGGACATCAATTTTCAATAGACAATTTAGAAGTACTGTATAGTTTAAATAAAAGTAAAAAAATGAATGTTCTAGAAGGTTATTTTATAAAAGAAAGTTTACTTTTACAACCAGGCAATGTTCTTAATGAACAAACAGAACTCATAAATTCGCCGCTAATAAACCCTAGCCTTGTAAAAACGGTCTTTCCAGATAAGCCATGACCTTTTCATAATTTTCTATTTTTGTACATTTTTATTTACATTTTTGTTAGAAGTAGGTAGTTACAGTATATTAAATTTTACTTTAGTTTCTCGAGAACTCCTGACGATGCCGCAAAGCGAAATGTACATCCAGTATTTAATTATATTTATTTGTGAAACAATACCAAGTGTGTTTTTTGTTATTACTTGCTTATATATTGGGAACATCTGCAAACGTGACTAGGATGCTCACCCTCCAGAAATCATGCATTAAAACATTTCTAAAATGAGAAGAACTGATTCTTGCAAGGGAGTTTTTAAAGAACAGAAAATACTCACATTGTCGTACCTATACATGACAGAATGTACTCTGTTTGTGAAAGAAAATTACGAATCATTTAAACTTCAAGAAATTCACCACTGTTATGGAACGAGGGGAACAACCTCTTACTACCACAGACTACGAAAAGTATTGTGCAGAAGAGTGCATCTATGCAAATAATAAAAATATATAATGATTTAAAAAACTTTTTAAAAAATTATTTTTTAAAAAACACCATACTGATTAACTGTCCTTATTACAATTTGCAAGAGTTTTTCGTGTATTAGTTCTAGCTTGTATATGGCCTTAGTTTTTGTTATCTTTGTGAAATATTCAAAGTATTATATGTAAAAATTGCATAAAATTATTATTATTATTATTAAATCATAATCACTTACTTTACCGTCAATGACGGCTGCCAAAGGCATACAGTCAAAGGCGTGGTTAATAGCATCCCAAACTTCAGTTCCAGTCCTTTCACCAAACTTATTCACACATTCACTAGAAGAACAAATATTAGTTCTTTTTAAGTAGACTCTTAATTTCTACATACATTTGAAAGCTGAACATTCGTTGGATATCCTTTATCTCATGATTTCCTCTTAGTAGCCAAACTTTGTATGGAGTCTGTATTTTATAACAAATTAAATACGTGATAACCTCAATTCCATAAGCTCCCCTGTCGACGTAATCACCCAGAAATAAGAGATTACACGGACTGAGGCAAGGACCCAAATTCCAAAACACTTTTTCAAAGTACATCAGATCACCGATATTTCCATGTAAGTCTCCTATTATAAATCAAATGTGATTTTAAACAATTTATACACTAAGGATAAAATGATAATTACTTAATATAGATACATTATTTTTATTTGTACAGAAATCCATTCAGTGCGTTTAATTCACTTTTATAATACTACCATTTGTTTCAGACTTATTGACTATCGTCATACTGTGTAACTAAAGAATAAGGTAATATAATCTTGATGACAGCAAACCAACAACATCTTTTACATACACTCAATACAATTCAAATGTCATCTAATTTATAAAAAAGAAACACAGCAAATACAGACAAAACAACATCAATAAAATTAAATCAATGTTACAAGAAAACAATTTTCCCTCAAACTTAGTTGAAAGAGCATAGCAAAAATAATAAATACAATTTCCAATGTACCACACTCTATCAACTATCCGAACAATATTCTTACACCATAAAACAATATAGCATCGCAGACCCATTCAAACTAAGCAATACAATTGCATGATGATACATTTCATTTCTTGCTATCATCGTAACTTAAATTTTTGCTGTACCAGCATGTAAAAACTTGTTGAAGAAATGTAGATAAGTCAGATACTCCATGTCTAAATTCTGAAATAAGCGTTCTGTATGACTTTGCTTGCAATTACTTATATTGTTTACTTTATTATCAAAATAACTATAAACTAAAAATGATTTGTATTGTTAACTTACGCTTTACTGATAGAGAAAAACCCGCGGCGTAGTCTCGTAAGTAACGAATTAATAAATGAATCTCACTAAAGCAATGTTTTAATACACTCAGCACATAAAAATCATTTGACAACTAACTACTGACATTATCTGACAAAAAGAACATCCATTGACAACCGTTTTTTTTAATTCAATCGCACTTGACCTGGAGAACATGTCGAACAACGTCGTTGTATGACTGTAAGGAGGCAACGGTAACATTAACACGCTTGGAAGTATAAGATAACTATTGAAACGTGTTTTAGACTTGATGGTTATAGTCAGTATAATGTGCGAAGAAAAGATGAAATATCCTCGAAGATAGAAACAACGATCATAAGACCACCAGAAAGACAGAATAGGTTCCAATTTAAGATCCAATCAGAAAATCCTCCGGTCGAGAATATAAACTGATTTCACCACAACGCAAACATTGTTAACCTACATGTCAACCTATACCCGGAAGTGAAAACTTAAGGAAAATAGAATGGGCGAATACATAATAAAGAGAGAGAAATAAGTAACGTGAAATTTCTCCTTAATGCAACCGCAGACGTGTGTTTTGGCGTCATCAGTACGGTTTAGCCAAGAGAAGGGTTTTCTCAGAAATAAACAATTAGTACCGTCTCTTCCTGGTGGTTTTTTATTCTTTGTTTCTATATCTACAGAAAAATGATCTAAATATTTACTTTCTGACCTTTGTCGCACAAATGTAAAATTCTGGCATTACTTAAATCTGGGGCTTTTGATTTTCTTCTAAAAAATAGACTTAAAAACTACTATCTCCTTTTATATTTGAAAGACCTTATGTGTTCCTTGAATCCGGATTCAAAATGTTATTTTTCTACATCCTTTATATCATTTATTTATTTATTTCTATTCATCGAATACATAAAAAATAAAATAAATCTTCTCCCTGCGAAACCCAAAGAGCAATATTTAAAGGAATATAATTCGTTTATGGACTGGGGTATTAAACAAGGCATAAGCAGCTTCACAGGCAGAGCCTTACTACCATACTTTGAGTGCACCCAAATAGTAAATAACGATGTAGACTAGTGGTGTGGCAAATGTAACTATCCGTTACTGAAGTATTCGTTACTCGATAAGATCCGAAGTAGCGAATACTGGTTTCAAATAATCGTTACTTTTTCAAATAGTTACTCTCATAATATATTTAGAATACATTCTTGTCTGAAATATTTTATTAAAAAATATAATTTAGAGTGAATAACTTTATACAAAATATTTGTATTTACCCAATTATTAGTATTATTTGTATTTGCGTAGGTCGATTTTATTATAAAAGTTTTGTTTGAACGTACTGTATTGATGCAATGCGAATAAATTTTGTGCGATGTACTACATTCTACATTTCTTTGTGTGATTTTATATCGGAGTCGGGGATTTTTATGGTTTTGTGCATATGCGTAGTGCAAATCTATAAGGTAGTACAAATACTCTAAGAACACCACATATGTCATTAAGGCGCTGGAATCGAAAAATTAGTGGGTCGAGTCCATTATTAGGGTTTGGGTGGGGTCGGTTGTAAGTAGCGTTGCTTGAGTAGTATTGTTTCGATTTTGTCTCAGTGTTTCTGTTTTCTCTGTTAATTAACTAACTGCTGATTTTAATTCGCATATTACCCGTTATGGCGTATGTGGTGTTCTTACAGTATTTGTACTAGCTACTACTTTAACTCAAATTCGTATATTTCGCGCTGCACAACCTACGTCATCCATCATATGTTTGTAGTTTGTGATTTGTTAATATTTAGATTTCGAAGAAGTTATATAGTATTTTTTGTAGTTATAGTTATTATTTCATGTACTCAGTGCAGTTGTTAAGTTTTGTAGATATTTTTGTTAAGCCATTTAATTATGTGTTAAAGAACTTAAGAAGAACATAGAAGGTAATGAGTTTATTAAATATTGTATTATAATGCAATAGATTTGCCTCTACGTTTAGCTCATCTAATATGATAAGCCGCTGTCTCTTGAAATGCAAAAGCAGACCAGAAAACACTTGAGGAAGGAATATTAGATATTTTCGTTGTCCTAGTGATCAAAACCTATCTCAGCAGGTAATTGAAGTAATAATATTGTAGACTCGGCTGATTCAGATTATGGTGTATAATAATTATTTTTAATACGCTATAAACCGTAAATGTATATACTTTTATAAGTACTTTTTTAATGGAATAACAGCCGAAACATATGTTAGAAAATTCTAATAAAGCTTTGTGAAATATAGCCAAGTGTGTTATTCTCGACAATTAAATTAATTAATAAAACAATTATAGTTTGCGAAATATAAAGTATGGATTTTATAATGCACAGCTTTTACATCAGATAAAATCCTAAAGACACGGTATACATTGGAAGGAAAAGAATTGTCTTGTTACAACAGAAAGTACACACCTTACAGTAAAGAAATATTTCACCACAATGAAATTTGGAAGAAATATTTTACACCAAGATAAATCAGACAAATTAAATAAAAGATGAAGAATTAGGGAGGGTATTTCCTCAGCAATTTCGCTTCAAAGCATAAGCCCTAAAGCCTACAGATATATAAGAAGAACTAGACAATATCCACTGGCAGGCTTGTCAACGTTAAAGGAATGGGCGACAAGATTGGAATTGAAACCAAGTATTCTCCCTAGTATAAATGCTCCCAACTTAAAAACACAAAACAACTTTCTTAACTAAAGTGATACAAAATATCCAGTGGGACCTTTTTCATTAATACAGTTTTATTATGCTTTATGCCTTTTTAAATATATAATTTCTAAAGAAATTTTATGTTAGTTACTCATTCGAAAACAACTGCTATGTATTATGTTTATTTTATTAATCTTTATATAGCAATCTATATACTATTACTTCTGTAGTTATTCAAAAGTAACCTTTTTTGCTTAATATCATTGGTGTGACGTAGGTGTGTGCGATTGCGTCATAAACAAGCTATGCCAGAACATACCTTATATATTGATACCATGGTTTTATAATAGAATATGTCCTCTATCGTAAATAGAATGAGGACTCCTTAAAAAATACTTTAGGCTTTGGCATTTTACTTTTAATTTTAAGTTGGGATGTTTTGTGTGATACTTTTAACAAATTTTATTTATTTAACGTAATATATATTAAAATTAGTATATAAGTTGTAATGGTACATACCAGTTCGTTTACGAATTGGTAATTTTTTATATTTTTAGAATTTAATTAAGTACATTTTATTATTAATATTTTAAAGAAAAATAAGAATTAAAATCAATGAATATGTTATGGTATTATTAAGTAAATATTAGTCATAAGATAAGTTTAGTATGTGTTTAGTTCTAAGAATTGTGGCGCCGAATGTTTACAACAGTGAAATAAACGCTACAGTTGTGATAAACATTCGCCGACGTAAAAGAGTGCGTGTGAGAAACTTAAGTGGGAACAACCTAACTATATGGAAAGCGGGGAACCACCGGCGGTTCAACATAAAATGAAAACACGCGCTGGGGACGCAAGAGTCAACAGCTAGACCGAGAGTCGAATGGTTAACTTCAAAGTCGGGAAGGTTTCGACTGGCTGATTTCATGAAGAAATCGTCGAACCCCGACTAGTAAAAGTTTAAGTAATATACAGTAAATGTTATAAAAATAAGAAGGAGAACCTCCACTCCTATAACTAATTGGATAACAATAATAAGAATTGTTATTACAAAAATAGTGTTTAAAGTAGCACTTAAAGAATAAATGTGCACGGTGGTAAAAGTTTAATAAAAGAATATATGTATTGTGCTCCCGTAAGCAGAACAAGGGGATTCGTCACCATAGGATCGTGACCACCCAGCAAATGACGCCGATGAAAACATCGTAATAAAAAGAAGATTCTACGGAAGATAGACATCATGGAAGAGCGAAGAAAGAAACTTTATTATAAGGAACCCTCTTTATTAATCATTTCTGAAAAACCCAAACCGCCCTGAGAGAAATTGAGTCATAGTCGCAAATAGGGGGTATTCCGTTACAAAGTGAACATTTTGTTTGTACCATATATTAACTATACATATTCCCGCACCGCACATTTGGACTAGTACTCGTAACGAATAAAAAGTAACGGATAGTAACAAGTACTGAAAAGTAATCGAATCCAACATCACTAATGTAGACATCAGTCAATACTCGAAACTCACTGCGTATTTGAAAAGATCCAAATAATTCAAAACATATTCCCGAGAAGAAATGTATAAGTTTTTGCAACAAGCTCCGGACGATCATTACCTTGTGCATTAGGTAAGTTATTCACAGCATGAAATTTTAATGCAAACTTATTGTTCATACCTCGTTTTAAGTTTATTTAATATTCGGAACCGCGGGAGCGCTGTGGTGGGAAGGATTATATAAAATGAAGTGTGAGAATATTAATGATACTGGAAACGTTTGAGTACACCAATACAGCTGAAGAGACTGTTAGCAAACTCCTAAACGTACACTTTCCTCGATCAGAGATAGTGGATCACACTCGGGAATTACTGACTGAGCCGAATTTCAAAGAGTGTCCATCAAAGATTGACTGACTTCGAAAAAAATGATTAACTATGAGAAAGTCAAATCGGCTATTAGCACATTTAATTCTAGGGGTGCGTAAAAGAGGACTGTGCGCTTTTAGTATATATAATAATACCTCCTTTGATTCAATAACCTGATTTCTCAGACATAGGAGAGTGGAGGATACCTGCTGTGTATGAATCAACTATGTGCTAAGAGGAAGCAACGCTCGCGGGGTAACCTCTTGCGCCACGTGTGTACCAGGGATGCCTGCAGGGTGGGGTACTGCCCCCGCTTCTGTTGACCCTGGTAACGGCGGGCTTGTAAGAGAGGCTCGCCGACGGGGGACACCGAGTCCTTGAGTATGCTGATGACATAGTCATCATATCTCGGGGCAAATTCAACTCAACGGTTAGGGAGCGCATGCAGCATGTTGCATTTACCCGATGTTGACCAAAGCAAGACAAAGCAGGGTAACATCCACCACTCCGAATCCACACCAACCGGAGACAGTATATAATATGGCCGTTCTGTAAATAAGAAGCTTATCAGAGAAAATCTGAAGAATGGGAAACAAATATAACATAAGAACTGAGATTAGGACAACCAATACTGTTAGAATAATCCTAACAAGAACTAAGTCGGGAACACCACCAAATAACAAAAAACTGTGTATACAAAGTACCATGTTACTGAGAACGTTCATACATAAAGATGGCTACACACATGCAACAAAACATCGTACTGAACTCCGTCGAGCAACGAAGTTGCGGTGTGATAAAGTTTTAAGGTGTAACAGAACATCGTCCCGCAACATCAACGGAAACATAATGCCGTCCAATGCTCCCATAATTAGCCAGGCCCGTCCAGACATACGAACATGTGGCGCAACGTGATCGCGCAACATTTCTTTGATACGACGTCAGAAACCGACAACTGATGGGACACTGTTATGCTGCGATGTTGCGCTGTTGCACTGTTGCGTTGTTGCGTCCACACTTAAGACGCAACGGAGTTCAGTATGATATTCTGTTGCATGTGTGTAGCCACCTTAAGAGACATACAAAGAATACAAACGTTGATTCGCCTAGAAGAAACGGAAAAATCCCCCTTAGCATAACACGCTTGGGTAGCAGGCCATCAAATAAAATGAAATGACGCGACAATTCTGACGAAAGAAGAACATAGCATCAGTGGGACAATAAAAGGAGCGGCATATAAGGCTACAGTAACTAATCCCAGTGAGATCCAAGAGATCTTGGTCCCAATTTTTCGTGAGAGCATAAACATGCTATTTAATACCATATGAGCAAAAATTATTTAGATAAAGGGTTGCTTTGAAATTCTGAACGTGCCTTGCATGTTTAATTCATCTGACATTTAATTTCCGTCAAATAAAACTTCAAATCAAAACTGACATTTAATTAACATGTAGAACCAACAGCAAGCTGAACCTCAAAGACAGTAATTTTTTTAACCATGGCCATCCCTTATCTAAATAACTTTTGCTCATATGGTACTACACCCCACAAGTCAGATTGAGATCAGAAGTAGTGCACTTCATTTATTACACCTTATCAGTGTTTTGGTTAGATGAGGGAATCATACAGAAGAATTTTTCCATTTGCACAAATCATTTTGATCCTGTATGTATAGATACAAATGAACGACTTCTGCGATATGCATTGCCGACACTAAATTTAATTTAATTTAATTTTTAAAACGTCGTAAAAACTGATTACATATATATTATTTCATCTTTACTAATACTTCACTTTAAACATTTTAAGCAAAATATATTGTTGTTATACGGTATAATGTTATTTTTTGTATATGATTTACTAAATATATAATACTTATAGATAAATATACATTTGTTTTAATCTGTTTCATCAGTAGCCTTTAGATACAGAAAAGATACTTCACTAGCACTACATATATGTACTAGTTTGTTTTTCATGTAAAATTAATGTTAATTTTCCAGCAAATATAACGCCAAAAAATATTTATGCTTATTTTTACATGAATTTCATACTTTAATAATTTGCAATCAAGAAATTTCAAAGTTCCCGCCCGTTAGAGATTTATCATTCTCTACAAATTCCTACGATGAATTCTACCAAGTACACGTGAGAGAATTACAGATGGTGCTGAAATTTGGTTCTCTTTTTAGTGAGAGAGTAAGCCATCTTACTCCCTCTCTTTTATCTATGATTGAGATCAAGTATGACATAATTTGTCACATTGACTATTAGATGTGTCATAAGTGTTTTCACAAATTTTACATCTCATTCACAAGCTAATTTATTTTTTGGCAATAGACAGCCTTTACAGGGCTAGCCTTTAGACAACAGAAGGAATATCTGCCGAAATGTTGGTTTTCTTGAAAAATAAATTTGTGTCAAATTTAGAAGAAGAATTTTTAAATCAGCTTTAACTTCAAAACACTTGCAATTATCTCTTATAACTCTTGTCACCCAAAGTTACAAGCTCGGAGCTTACCTATCAATGTTTTTCCTTTGCATCGAAAAACGAATTAGCAATAATCACATCCAAAGCAAATGGTTTTACCAAACATGAAATAAAAATAAAATAAAAAAAAAGAAATAAAAAGTAAACAATGTTACCATACTACAACACTTCCTCATACGTTAAAGAATACTCAAATAATAAACATATGACTTTCACGTATTTTGGTAAAGCCTTTAAAAAAGAGACTTTTGTACTCCGGAAATGTAGCCTCACTTTATGTTTCAAAGCACCTTTAAAATTAGCACATGTTTTCTTTAATACAAACGGCTTGAAATGTAAATTTAAAAATCCATAGGTTATAAATTAGAATGCTCCATATAATAATATTTATGTAGGATAAACTGGAACAAATTTCGAAACTAGATTCCAGGAACAAATAAGACCTTTCAAATATAAAAAAAAAGCCCCAGATTTAAATAACATCAACATTTCATATTTATACGATAGAGGTAAAGAAATATATATTTTAGAATCATTGGAAATACACTTACAAAAGGACTCTCCTGATTTATTTAACGACCAAAGAGATTTAATGTCTTCCTTACTTTTTGTATCACAGAACATAATCTTTATTATAACATGTAGCTTTTTGACAGGTTGAATATGGTAAAGTGTTATTTATTTTAAATACTAGAATTACTTATCATTCTACCTTTATATGTGTACATAAATATTGCTAAAAGCTATTTTATATTTACCCATAACGTAAATAGGAGAAGGCAATTCCAAAAGTCGCGGTTCCTTCTTTAAAATGTCCTGCACTTGATTACATATATTTATCAAATGTCTTGCGAACAATTCTGAGTCAAGATGACCCCAAGAAAAGAGCGGTTTTCCCTTGGCATAAGTTTTGAACTTGTTTAATTGCTGTAAATACCGCAGACTTTTTAATAACTCATTGCACTCTGATTCTTGATTAAAAATGGCTACAGATGTTCTACGGAGTTGTTCAGGAGTTGAAGTTTGTACTATGTTTAATGCGGTTTGACTTACAGCATCTGAAAATCTCAAATGGTAAGTTAATAAAACAGAAAAATTAATACTATATCATACTATGCATATTCCACAATTCGTCGACATTTATTAGAGTAGCACTCTTTTGTAGTCTAACCGTATGGACGGCAAGCTCGTAGCCTTTTTCATCTATTTTCGCTCTTATTCCAGAACCTGCAAACATTCAATCCACTGCATTGCTTAAAATAATGCTTTTTTATTTACATACTTTCTACTGATCGAGCTTTATTTAAAATCGCAACATCGTTGGTTTTATATTTAATTTCTCGTTTTCTGTAATTAATAAAAAATTGTGACTCCAATAATATTAATGTATAGGGGAGGTAGCTTATACGCATTTTAATTGTATTATTGGAATTTATTGATAATAATGATAATAATAGGTAAAATAATTTGACCCACCAGTTACATACATAGTCTAGATTTACATTTTTGAAATAGACGTGTTCAAAACATAATAAGTTTTGTAATGAAAGTTTATCAGTTCTCTGGCCATCAGATATATTGCCATGATATAAAGCTTCTAGGACGTAGATGGCATTGAAATAAGAAAAACATATTGCCGTGGTTGCAATAATGCAACTACAATTGTAACGTTATAGCCTTAACGATACAAAATTGCATAATATTTATATGAATGCTGAGATTGCATTAATATTTTTAAAAAAAAAACTACTCCTATAAATTATAAATCTAATCCCTGTTAGCATTCAATTTGTTTTCGTGAGTTCTAGCAGTGATCCTTCTTTCATTCATCTGGTGTGTTTTTACCATTTAAGTTTAATTTGGATAAGGTTAATAATAAAATAAGTTTTTAAAATTTCATAAAACATTTATATTCATATTCTAGTTCAGTAAACAACATCACAAAAAAAAATTATTTACAACATGTGGCTGTTAAAAAGTGTCTCTTCATAATCATGAAAAACATAGAAAAACATAATTCTTTTTTTCTATGTGGATTCAAGAAAAATATTATTTTGCTATTTTTAATCTTTTAATATTGATTAAAAATGATTTTTTCCCTACGAAGCTAAATTATAGTTCAACAAAAACATACATTCGCACGTAGTGCCTTCGAAATTTTGCAAAGAAGAAAATACCTTGAAAAAGACCTTTACCAATCGCCGAATGCAAATATTTGCACATAGTACACCCCACAGATTGGCTTTTGTCCATCAAGAATATTCGCATCTATACGTATTTAACTGCTTGAAATTTATTAAGTTTTCTACCACAAATCATTAATAATACACAGGAAGCAAATATTCACACATTGTACGTCCAGTGCCCTTAACACCATTAACAATTTACAAAAATCAATATAATTTAGCAAAACAATATTCTATTTAAGTATTGATTGATGTTTAACGCCTCGCCAGAAGTAAATATTTTCACATAGTACTTCCTAGAGTACGTCTAACATCATCAATTATTCAAACTGTATATTTATTTCAGGGAAAACTTACTTATATTCCTCATATAAATCATCAAATTCCTTTTTATTGATGTCTACCATTTTTGATATTTATATATTTATAAATGTAACAAATAATTGACAATATGAAAACTAAAAACTCTATTGAAATCCAAAAATAACCTTAATACATTTAAACTAATATGATTCAACGTAGTGTATTGAAACCCCTACTATCATTTGCGAACGCCATGAAAAAAATTTTACGTCTGATAAATTCGAAAGTTCGGCAGTTTCTCTTCTTATCTCGTTCTTCGCGCCTTTTTATAACTTCGGTTTTCAAACAAAAGACGACTATCCGTCTACAGCGCCACGACTCTCATACTAATATTTATGTTGGCATTATCCACTTCATATTCGTTTTCTGTAAGTTTTCCCTAGTCACACATACCTATCGTACTTTTGACAGTTCAAGAAAGCACTAAATGTTTACACACACAAATTGTTTATTTAAAAGTCCATGCACACTTGCGATTCTTTGTCTACGGTACGTTTATCCTTCTTTCCTTAACGCCATCCCTCATTATTCTTGTAAATGAACCCATTACCTCTTTCATTATTGGTTAAGTACTTTCTTTTTCCATTACTTAAAACTTTCGTATTTTCTTCTTGTAGGTGACTGTTGGATATGATCGGATATATATTGAACACAACTGGAACCCTCTTCTTTAGGACTGCATTACAAGGAACACAGACTTCGACAGTATCATCCCTGTGCTCTAACCATTTCCTCTCGTTCTCTTGTATGTTGATTTCCATACAACTGTCAACAATGTTAATGTTATTTCTTGTTTGTAGATAATTAGAACCACACAAGATTTGTCCTGCTATCTTTGATGCTCTTACATTTATTATAACATTTCAAATATGTGTCTCTACCTATACATCGAGTATATAGATAAATATAGTAATGTATTGTCTCGGATAAAGAATACCTTTTTTCTGTATATCCTTTAAAATGCTTTTAAATATAAGTATCAGGTATTTATTGTATTCTTAAATATGATCATAAATTCCCTTATACCTTAAAATTATTGTGCAAATTTACAATCTATTTTTATTCATTAGAATAGACGTTTTCACAACAATCATGTCGAATATCGCCTCGTTCATATAACTTTATGGCTTTTAAATGATTCACTGTTTCGTCTTTCAACATCACTCTCTCTCTCTGTTATTTACTTTTAATACATTTTTATTTTTAAACATTAGTCTTTTTCTTAGAATATTTAATGCTATTCTAACATACTGTGAGAAGTCTGGTTCTGTTTTTGTATACTCAAACCACACCTTGTGTTTGTCTTTTCTATAAAAAGTATAGAATACATGAATTTATTTTGTGTTTGTTTCTATTCCTTTCTTAATGATTTTAAACTTGAATTAATATATACATTTCTCATAAAGACATTGCCCCTTAAAGATTATGCAACTCATTATACACCTTTTGAATCTTTTGATTCTGTACTTACTATATTAAAACTATATTTACAACTTAAAATTTATGTTCTTATTCTAAAGCTTAATCATTTAATAATTTTCATAATTCTTAAACTATAAAGATCACAGCAATATGTCTGAACTTAAGCCATATTATCATATAATGCCACTGTCAAAATAATTTTCAAAATCATTAAGTTATAATACCTGGTTACAGTTTAGTACTTAAAAGTAGACAGCAAGAATGTATAGAACATGGCGTGTTGGAACGTAGTAAACAAAATGGCCACTACCAGAAAAAATAAATCTGACAAAAAAGCAACAAAACAAAATAAATATGATTGGTATATACATCGACGAGACAAAGCAACAGGTTAGCACTTGTGTCTCCGAGTATAAGCCCAGCATCCGGTTATTGTGCTCGGACGGGTCTGTACTGGCTAAGCACAAATTGGAAACCGAACACCACATCCAGTTCAGTTCCACAAAAATCCTCTCCAAATATTCCCATTATTACAGTCACACGAATCCACTGAAATTCAGAAACATTCTAACAACTTGAACCGAGACCAAAGTTACTATCTCCATCACTCTTGGAAATGCATTGTGCAAACTCTACTCAACCATGACATACACGCCTCTTTGAACTTCAATCCTAAACAGAGTATAGATCATTGCCCTGTCAACACACGCCAGTTTGTGCATAAATAAACAATAGTGTGGCGCCGGGGCTCAATTATTAGTCCTACCTTGTTTCTGAAGTATATAAACGACCAAAGTATGTTGATGACACTACATGAGAGGTATCAGCTCTAACGGTATCTCAGTTATCGCTTAGAGCATAGGTTCCCAAAGTGGGCGATAACGCCCCCTTGTGGGCGCTGCAGGTCTAAAGGGGGGCGGTAAGAGACCCAGAAAAAAAATGGGGGCGTTGTGTAAAGGCTTAGGGGGCGATTTGTAATTTCATCTAGAATCTAGGAGGACTCTTAGACACCGACTGAGCTCTCGACTCTCGACTAGGGATGGGCGATAAACATCGATGTTCTTTGAACATCGATATTTTAGGATCGATGTTCGATGTTTTTGCATCGATGTTTGCAATTTAGATTTATCGATAAACTATCGATGTTAGAAGAAATATAGTGAACATCGAACTTTTAAGCTTGACAAAATGTATTTGCACTAATCACAAAATAAAACAGCGTCCTCTGTTGACAAATACAAAAATGTTTCCAAATTAACAGCTCACATACAGGCTACGAGGATGTAAAATTGTCTACGAATAAAAGAAGTATTTAAATTACACAGTGCTATATCATATAAATTCGAATATTTCATTTTAGGCTCTTTTAAATATTACTCAGTATACATATTTAAATAATATATAATTAAATACATAAATTTATAGTACTTTTAATGTGCAGAATAAAAGTTAAATTATGTATGCATGCAGAATAAGTGAAGGAGGTAAACGTATTTTCATAGAAAAAGAAGGGAGATAGACATTACCGATGTATACTTCTTCGGGAAATTCCCTAGTGCGTACAATCATACACGACGATACACGTATTAAATGCAAGATGACACATCAGAAATATAAAACCATATCCATATGTATCTCGGTATTTGCCAGCGTAGTCAAAAAAAAATGCAAGACTATAAAATCCCAAATAAAAATCGTTCTCTTAAAAAGCTTTGATACACGTAAATGTATATATTTTTTAAGTATCAGACGATTTAAGTCATGTGGTTGTTTCATGCGTAATTGCATAATATTGTTTTTTTATATAGTTTTTTTTGAGTAGTTTCTAAAGTTAACTACATATTATAAATGTATATATTTCTTTTATTATTTTTTTTGAATAGTGATATCTTTTATATCATTTTGTTAAGGACGTAAATTAATTAAGTTATAATAAAGTTTTTGTTAAACTGCCAAAAAATAAATCTATAAATATAATTATCGATGTTTAAAAACATCGATGTTTGGTAGTCGATATTTTGCAACCATCGATGTTGATCAACGATGTTAACATCGATGTTTGATATCGATGTTTACCCACCGATGTCCCATCCCTACTCTCGACTACAGCTTGTGAACATCAACTAATATTAATTAAGAGATTGCTCAAACCAACTCGGTTCGATATTTCTCTCCGAGTAGTTCATATATCTGTCCTGTTTTATTGAATAAATGAAATAAAAAACATATCAATCGGTCGCTCCGTTTCGAAACGAAAAGAGACACAAACAAACAAATAAAAAGGCAACTGTATCAATCGGCTGGTTCATAGAATACTTGTTCTTACTTGTTGAGTACGATTGAGCGTCGAATGAGATAAACGAGTTTATGCATGTTTGTCTTATTCCTGTCGGTGCGTGCTGCTTATGCAATCCTATATAAACAACGTAATATTTATTTTATTTTCATTTGCGGTTTCGCGCGTAATAGATAAGCAGTACTTAAGTTCAACACTTATACTTACGTATTTCTCAAAACAAAACAATGTCGGAAGTAAAAAAGAAGAGACGGCAATACTGTGCGGAATATATTAAATTCGGATTCATTGAAAATCCTACAAACCCATCGTCGCCTTTGTGCCTTCTATGCCTAAAAACATTTTCGAATGAAGCAATGAAGCCTTCAAGACTTCAAGATCATTTGAATAAAATGCATCCAGATAAGAAAGACAAGAATGTAGCATATTTTCAAGACCTAGAGAAGAAGCATAATACTCGGCCAAGTGTAGCAAAACTCTTTTCGGCGGCTGCTAAGCAAGATGACGACGGACTTCGAGCTTCGTACAACATCTCTTTGTTAATTGCTCAAAAAGGCAAACCACACAACATCGGAGAAGTGTTAATTTTGCCAGCAATAAAGGAAGTAATAACTACTGTGCTTCATAAACCGGCCGCAGATATTATCGGAAAAATTCCTTTGAGTAATAATTCTGTGCAAAGACGAATTGATGAAATGGCCGGAAACATAGAAGAATCATTGTGCAATCATCTGAGGACTAGTCAATTCTCAATTCAGCTCGATGAGTCCACTTTACCAACTAATGAAGCATTGTTGCTGTCTTACGTGAGGTTTATTAAAGATGAGAAAATATGTGAAGAACTATTGTTTGCTAGAAATTTAGAGACCGATACAAAAGGCGAAACCATATTCAATACATTGGAAAAGTTTTGTGATGAGAAAGAGATTCCCTTGAAAAATATTATATCAGTTGCTACGGATGGCGCTCCGGCTATGACAGGGTGCCATAAAGGCTTCATAGCGTACGTAAAAAATAAAATTCCAGATGTCCTTGCTGTACATTGCGTTATTCATAGACAACATTTGGTTGCTAGAAATTTAAGTGAACGACTATTTCAATCACTGCAATATGTCATCAAAGCAGTCAATAAAATCCGTAACTGCTCTTTGAATGATAGATTATTTCATCAGCTTTGTGTTACTAATGACGAAGATTTCAACCGTTTGTTGTTTCATACCGAAGTTCGTTGGCTATCAAGAGGCAATTGTCTGACTCGATTTTACAACCTGTTTGACTCTGTGATAGAGTTTTTGGAAACTAAAGATACAGAATTGCGCAACAAGCTCATTACATCAAAAAATGATATAGCTTACATGACAGACCTGTATAAATTGTTCAACAACATGAATCTCCAACTGCAAGGCGATGAACTAAATTTAATTAAAACAAAAAATGTCGTTGCTGCTTTCGCAGCCAAACTGCTTCTACACAAAAAGAATATGGGCAGACGTGAGTTTCATAATTTTCCGAATTTATCAGTATCCTGCAGTAACGACGACTTGTTTGCCTACTGCCAACATTTGGAAAAGCTCCACATTGACTTCACCGAACGATACCAGGATATTTTGAACTTGGAAATACCAGACTGGGTGTTGGATCCGTTTTCAAATGTCAACACAGCAATATCACCACATCTGGAAGAAGAACTTATAGAATTGACAACGAACGAGGAAATAAAAATCAAGTTCAAAAATGGCTACCAAGAATTTTGGCTACAAAAACCGATCCCGCAATTGTACCCTGGATTGTGGTCAATCATTCAACGATTCTTGATAGCATTCCCATCGTCATATTTGTGTGAACGTGGATTTAGTGCTGTAGCAACGCTGCTTACTAAAAAGAGAAATCGTTTGCATGTTACCGAACGTGGTGACTTGCGGCTGTTCTTGAGTAAATTGGAACCTGATATCAACAAACTTATTAAACAGCATCAGATTCATCCTTCATATTAGTTTTTATATTAGAATCGATTATGTTTGTTTTATTTTGAATTTTGAATAAAAGATACTTTGTCTGAATACTATAAAGTTGCGTTTCAATAATCATTCTCATTGGCAGGTGTAGCCCGTAAAAGTTAACTTGAGACCTGAGCGCCGTTGTGTACTACCTACTACGCTCAGGTCTCAAGTTAACTCATTCATTCTAAACGAGACTTTTACTATAACCCATAGTAAAAGTCTCGTTTAGAATGAATGTTTAATCTCCGCTAATATAGCTCACAATAATTAATTTAATTTGAAGTTATAGTGGTTTTTGAGTAGGTGAAAAAATGGGGGCGCTAAAAAATAATTTATTCTCAAAGTGGGCAGTAGGCAAAATAAGTTTGGGAACCACTGGCTTAGAGTGATGTTACCATCAGGGATATGTCAGCGTATTGCTCCGATAACAGGCTACTAACTAGCTATAAGACTAGATTCTATGCATTTCACGAAAAGTAATAATTTTAACTTGAGTTTGTATGTAAAGTCTAATAAATCAGTGCCAGAGTCCTCTCACTGCAATTTTTTGGTTCTAACGCTGGATTGCTGCCCGTCGTGGAAAATATATTGCGCTCAACTGACAAGCAACTTAGTAAAGTCCGATCCAAACCTGATGATACTTTGTATGCGCAAGTCGTAGTTTAAACTCTGTACTATCCGTGCTAAAAATATCGACACCAAAGCGATCGTAACTATTTATTCCCGCTTCTTTTGAATACAAAGTACAACAATAATTGATAGTTTTATTATTAATAACTACATGGCAAAGGCAAATGAAAAAGTAAATCTCAACACTAGATAAATAAACTAAAAATAAAAAAAGATTAAATTAAATTAAAAGACTTCTATAAAATTTTATTAAGCGTTTTCATCTGCCGAATATCCGGATACGGAATCAGTGTCACTGTGATAATGTACATTAATAATAAATTCTTTGTGGAAATCATCCATAATATGTCCTTTAACAATACAATCTTTTTAAATTTTCTTTATATGGGCACAAGGTTTGAAAATGTATATAAATGATGGAAAATGTATCGAAACACCGCACCTCACTAAGCAAGGGCTAAACGACAAATGATCAAATAGTAGACCAATGTTTTCACGCGTGACCGTATACAGAGCTCCCTATAGATGTTTCTCTCATTTGGTACTACTTACTCTTTCTAATACCCAAAATCGTTTTCTACGCATATATCATCAGGTTTGGATCGGACTCTACGTCGTTGTATGCCATCAAAGTCTTAAGGGCAAGCGTGACAATGCTTTCATTAAAATCATTCTATTATGCCTATGAGGAATCAAGACTGCGTTATGCGCTGATTTTTTGTGGGAGCTCTGTCCTCTTTGAAAATGTTTTTATACTCCAGAAACGGATAATAAAATTCGGTTATTGTACGGCGTACCAAATAATACTCCGTGCAGACCCATTTTTCAAGAGTTGAATGTTTTGACTTTGCCCGGCTTGTATGTACAATTGCTTTCTTTAGAAATGACCGGTGTGAGTTTAAAAACGCTGCGCGTATCTGTCGATAGTCACATTCTAATTGTATGGATGTCTGCTCTTGAAAACATACTAAATAAATATTTCCACAGAATATTTATATTTGTTTGAATACTGCACATTGTATAATTTCTTATTTCCCTTCCGTTCCTCCACTTCTATATTATTTCTTAAAATATATTCTGGATTATAAAACGAACTAGTTTAGCTTCCTAAAGTAATTTAAATAACAAGGTGACCATGATTTACTAAATTTATTTCTATTTGCTTAGTTCAACAGACAATATACCCAAATGCTTTTGAAAAATATCCTTAGTTTTATTATTATAACACATACCTTATTTTTAAATTAATTCAAATAAAAAAATGAGGTGTGGCCACCACACGACTTTCTTATACGTATAAGCGTTTCAAATCATACAATTTTAAAAATTATTTTATACAACAATTATTCAAAATCCTGTTCTAAGTACTTCCAGTCTCTTAGTAAATCTCTACAGGATACATACTTTGTGAGATATTTGCAAAAGAATACTAGTAGCTAAGAGTAAAAGTATTATTTCCGGTCCGAATTTTGACTTTTCATTTATACAAAAAATATTCCAAAACCAACTCTAAATACTTTTATACTCTTGATAAATATATATAGAATGCATAATTTACGAAATATTTGCAATAATCCCTATTCGATAAGAGTAAAAATGTTACTTCCGGTCCTAATTTTAAAAATTTTCTTATACAAAAGGTATTGAAAATTAAGTTCTAAATACTTTTATACTCGTAACGTACCTGTCTAAAAAGCATGACTTGCGAAATATTCGCAAAAAACTGATTTTCGATAAGAGTAAAAGACCTACTTCCGGTAGGAATTTCGAAAAACTTCTTCTCACAAATTCTCAAAACGAAAAGTTTTAACTTAAAATAAAATTACAGTAGACGGGAGAGGACATTTAATAAAATTGTGAAGAAATAGTGCGGTCACGTCACAATTTCTTAAATGGATTGTTACATTGTAACATGATGAATATCCAGGATGTTTGTGCACATGTGAAAGTATATCATTAGTAGCATCGCAAATTTTTTCTACAAATGATTAGCCAAAAGAAATAGTTCTTTTAAAGAATGATATTCATTAAAGAAATCGCTGCAATCGTAAATATTATATCAGATACATCTTTTATCGAAAATTTTATTGAAAATAAGAAAACCTTAGACAAAATTTGATTAATTAAAATTAAAGTCTGGTGTAGTTGGAACTATGCAATTAATGGGTAATCATGTAATAAAATTTAATTAGGATTGTAAAATTAATTTCCCTAACCTTTACCAGAATAAATTAAAACAAAAAATGTAGCAGATATCAAGTTTTAAATAATTAATATATAATAGTAATTAATTAATAAAGAAATTAAAGAAAATGGTTATGTGATTTTGGTCTTATTGTTTGTTTCCTTTTCGCAATAATAAAAACCTTAGTACAGTATCGTCCATATACTCTTGCATTCTTGATTGCATAGAATTTATTAAAGTTTCACATAAGTTTCTTCCTCTGAAATGCTCCCATACAGATTGTGCATATTGAGTAATAGTTATTTTCGCGGAGCCGATTCCGATTATATTCTGAACATAAAACGAATGCTACCAATGCGCAAGCGCGCCTGCCGATTAGTTTCAGAATCGTCCAGGGTGAAATAACTCCACGAACGCACCAACACACTCAGCGACTGTTTTGTTTACATGTGCAATTTAAGGTTAGGTATTTTTGAGATAAGTTTTTGGCAAATTTTGTTAAAACGAGGTAAGTTGAGACTAGGATGTAACTTTACCGAGATACAGGTATTCGTTATTTTTGTACAGATGGAGGAATTTTTGAGATTTTCGGAGCCAGAAGAAACAGAAACATTCAAATGGGGCCACAATACCACACTTCTCTTTCTCGATGTATATAGGGAATACAGGAAGCAAGTTGGTTCTTTAAAAATTAAGAATCTAAAAAAAATGTTCGAAGAAATTGCGAAAGAACTGAGGTTTAAAACGAAACAAAACATAAGTGCAGCTAATTGCGAAAATAGATGGAAGCACTTGGAAAGAACATACAAAAAATTTATTGATAATAATAATAAAACTGGCAGAGGGAGAAAAGACTTTGAATATGCTGAGATTATGGATGAGATTCTAGGTAAAAAAAGAAACATACATCCGGTTCTACTACTGTCTTCAGACACAGTGACTCCTGTCACAACGGAAGAAGCAAATATCAATTTCATTGCTACGAACACTGACACTTCTACAATTGAGAAAGCAAATCGAGCAGCTGAGAACACTGAGAACACCCAGGACAAAGTATCTCTGAAACCATCAGGATCACAAAAACCAAAATGCAATAATAAAAAACTAAGAGTAGATGTTCTGAAAGACATAAGACAGGATAGAAAAGAGTTTTATAAAAAATTTGTAGAACTAGAAGAAAAGAAGTTAAACGAAAAGAAACGAAAAAATGATATTTTGCAAGAAAGAAATGCTTTATTGCAACAATACATGATCAATGAATTGCCAGTGGTGTCTCTAGAAACTACAGAATAAATCTATAAAAAAATGTTGCGTGGATGTTATTTTGTTAGATAACTCTACATGTAAAATATACTTATACCTGCTTTTGTCATATTTTTAATAATAAAAATAAAACTATCATTGGTTTAGTGTTGTAGACCGTGTAATATAATTAATATACGAGTAGTCATAATAAAACCTGTATTAATGTGAGTTTCACGATAATCTGCGGTCTCAGCACGCCATGGCAAACCAAAAAACTTGTCATAAGTTATGTTTGATTCTTCTTACCTGGCAAGAATTAGTTGTGTTGTCTCCAGTGGTCATTATACTCGTAAATGTCAGCATACATTCAGCTAGATTAACTAGTTACTAGTAACTAGTTTTTTGGTTTGTCATGGCGTGCTGAAACCGCAGAGTATCGTGAAACCCACTATACAAATAAAAGCTACATTCGAAAGGGTAAATTATTCATAACTTCATTTCTTTTCATAATTCCATTCATATCATCCTGATGGACTTCATCTTCAACATCGTGTACCACAATGGCGTCGTTCTGCTGAGGTATGTCTTGTACAACTACGACGTCGTTGAAATTGTCTTCTATTGCCAGATTATGTAATACTGCAGCAGCTCGAATAAAGTGTACGCAAAACTCTATATTTCTCAGTTTTAGATGATAAAGCTGTCTAAATTTTTGTTTGAGCAGACCAAAGCAGTGCTCAATTACATATCTATTTTTTGCAAGTAGGTAATTGTAGTTTCTCTGCCGCCGAGTCAAATTGCCTCTATCTTGAAATGGAGTTATACAATGTCTCAAGCAAGGATAGCCACTATCTCCAAGCATAAAATAATTACCACACTTTTCTTCTAGTGTATCAAACAAAGGTGATGACCGAAACACCCGACTGTCATGAACAGATCCTGGGTAACCCACAAGAATATCGCGAATTCTTCTGTTGTGGTCGCATACAATTTGTGCCTAAAAAACAACAAAGTGATCACTAGCAAATAAAAAAAGCGCAAAGTTCCACAATCAATAAAAGTGTGAAGATGAATTTTTAAACCTATCCAACATTACCTGAATGGAATGAAAATGTTTCCTGTTCAAATATGAGTCTGGATCCTCCTGTGGCTTATCAATTCTAATGTGTGTGCCATCAATGATCCCAATGATGCCAGGAAAATCCCTTTCTCTAAAATGCCGCGCAATTTCAATTTTTTCTTCATTAGTTGGCCAGGTTATAACTTCCACAGAGAAGTTGGATAGAAAATGTGGGACTCTCTTTACAATTTTATGCAGGGAACTGATAGTGATGCCAAATCGGTCAGATACATCTCTAAAACTAGCAGCTTCGTTACTTGCAAACCATAGAAAGGCTGTCATTATCTTAAACGGAATTATTTTTTCTGAGTCTCCTTCTTGATAGTGGTAGTACTGGGAGGTTTCATATCTATTTGCTAGCTGTAGCGCTAGATTCCTACTTATTCTAAAGTGTTCTATAAATTGTTGATCACTAAATTGTGGCACAGTGTCTTCAAAAAAGTTTGCATTTTTTGATACCTCAAAAAGGTCCACTAACTCTTCCAGATCTTCTTCACTAGAACTAAACTGCATAACCTGGAAAGACACGATGTATACATTATTTTTGTTTTTATAACCACGAGAACATTACCTCCATATAATTATTTTACAAATGTGGGCACCAGTTCTTTTTATCTTGTTTCTTTCACTCTGCTGACATATGAGTGAATTCAAACCTGTGATTCAATAGTAAATCTGCAGAACATCACTCACAAATTTAGAGGTTAGGATTCGTTCGGAATTAAATACCCTTGCCTCGATTCGAGAATCTATGGAACGCGTTGGGAACAAGTCCCAAACTTAAGACGGGTGCTCCATGAACATAGAATTTTTGATCTGGAGGGAGAATTTTTGCCACCGCGAACGGCCAATTTACAACTGCGCATGTGCTGACATCCTGAACATGTTCGGAATCGGCTCCGCGAAAATAGCTTAATATTTTTATATTAAGTTGAACTCTATCATTATTAGCATATGATGAGATATGTATGCAAGATGGCGGCATCTGACATGACTGCTGCGAGTGCAGAGTTATTAAAGTTAAGAAAAAGTGAATTAATAGACATTATCTTGTATAATCGTGCCCCCGAAAGTGTGAATGGTAGTGTGATACAGGAATATTTAAATAAGAAGTGCAAGTGTTTGAAGGGTGATGCAAAAAATGTCGATTCAAGTACGTCGGTGTTGCTGACGCGCTTTAAAAATCTGGAGGAAAAAATTGATGGTTTGGTGGGTGTAATATATGACCAGCCTAGTTATGTAAACGTACAAAACACGAAAACATAATCCTTAGAAAATCAAGTTACTAACCTCAAACCTAAACAAGCGAAGATATCACGGCAGACGGCGACACTCGGGAACGATCGAGACCAGCAGGCCGGCACGGAAAATACTATAAACAGAATTCTGCGAGCAAGCAATCCCGCTATCAACAAACAACCAACAAAAACTGGTACGGAAAAACATGACTCGCCCAACACCACTGAGGAAGAAAAATGACCGAGAGCGACGACTTTATCTTGGTGGAAAATAAGAGCAGGAAAAAACATAAACATAAACACAGATTTATTGAAGGTACAAGTAAACGCTCTACACTCAAAGCATCCGAAAGACATGCATGGATATTTGTTACGCGACTGGACAAAAGTGTAACAGAGAGCGTGCTGGAGAATGCACTGTTAGATGTATGTGAGAGTGTTAAATGCGAAGAATTGTTCCTCAAAAGCAGAGACAGATTCGCATCGTTCCGGGTGCGCGTGCCATTTGAAGCGAGGGGAAGCTGTTGGACAGTGACCGGTGGCCCGAGGGAGTGCGGGTGAATCGCTATTATTTTCCTAGGAGTGAGACGCTGAACAGTACGGCATCTAGCGATTTTTTCGATCGAACAGTGAAGGCTGCGGGTTCAACATAATGAATTTCAACATACAGGGCTTTAATAATAAACTTTTTGAACTCGACACATTCGCGTTTGGTGAATATAATCAATTTAAAGACAATGAGGGGTGTTTGGTTGAGTGTGAGATGCCCATTGGTGGCAGTGAGAGTGTTAATAACTACAAATCCATTAGATACGATAGAAGTAACTATAGTAACTCTTGTCTGGATTTATCCAGTGAATCTTTCAGTGATATCTGCCACACACGCGATATTAATGAAATGTCTCCATCTTGGGGTGTTAAACGTAGCCTCGTTGGTCCCGGTGATGACATAGATGTTTTATTGCTCAACGTGCAAGGATTAACAGTGCCTAAATTGTGCCAGCTAGAATTGGACTTAGACGAGGTAAATGTAAATTTTATATCATTGACTGAAGTATGGCAGCCTTCTGATTTCCTTGGTTCTTGTGTGGCCTGCGGCATGGTCTTGGTTTCGCATTTTTGTCGGGAGTTTCATTCTCGTGGGGGTGTTCCTCTGTGGGCGAGGTCTACTTTGCAGGTTAAACCAGGTGTTTGAATGATTTCTGCCGGGAGATTCACATTGAAGTATGTGGTGCATTGTGGGAGATTGGTAATATACAGGTAAAAATTATCTCTTGTTATCGATCGCCGGATGGCAATTTTGAGATATTTATGGATGTGATATCTGATATGTTGCAGTCTGTTTACTCTCGGCAATCCTATATTGTCTTGACGGGTGATTTCAATGTTCATTTTGAGAATGATAACGATAGTAAAAGAGCTAGGCTAATGCATCTTTTGGACTCTTTTGGTCTGTCTGGACAGGTTTATAGACCCACGCGCAATGGAGCCATTCTGGATAATGTTTTTTGTAATCTTTCGAATGCACGTTGTAATGTTAGTCCGTGCCTTTTTTCTGATCATGACTACGTTTCCTTTATTTGTAATTTTTCTGAGTGCAGTCCGGTATTTGCTGGGAAAAGAATGGCAAGACATTTTGGTGAAACATCCATTGTGCGTTTTCAGACGTCTCTTGCGGAGGAGGGGTGGCAGGATTATAGTGTATTCACGGATGTTGATGAGGCATTCAATTCCTTCTATGGAATATTTATGTACCACTTTGAGATTAACTTTCCGGAAATGATGGTTTCTGATAGGGTCCGAGATCGTGTTGCTTGGGTTACTCAGGAAGTCAGGGTGTAAGTAGCAGATTGAGAGATTTATACTACCTGCAGTTGCATTACCCAAATCTGCGGGAGTTTTATTCTGCTGCTAGAAGGGATCATGCAGCTCTTGTACATAATACTAAACGATATTTTTATGCAAACAAAATTCTGAATTCTAAGAATGTGAACAGTGCAGCATGGTCAGTTATAGCGGAGCTTACAAATAAACAGCGGAAGCCGAGGGAGAATATTTCCTTAAATATAGGAAATTGTTTGATCGATGATCCTATTACAGTAGCTGATAAATTTAACAATTTTTTTGTTGAGGAGCCAATTAGCATTGTATCTGGTGTTGCTACAACTATGCAGGACTGGTGGTGGTGATGGTTGTAATTCCATGTGTGCTCTTCCTTTGTCTGAGCATGAGATGGTTAATATAATAAACAAATTAAAAAACACGGGTAGTTCGGGCCCAGATCATGTACCTTGCAACTTGTTGCGTCGTGTTGCTGTTGCATGTATTCGGCCTTTAACGCAGATTATTAATCTGTCGTTTGAGAAAGGCTCTTTTCCTAAAGTCCTTAAAACATCGATTGTTAATCCAATTCATAAAAGACACTCTACACATGAAGTGTCTAATTATCGTCCGATAACACTGACCTCTAGTTTCTCTAAACTATTTGAGTATGCAATGTTGGATAGGTTGATGGGTCACTTAAATAAAAACAACATAATTACAAATAGACAGTTTGGTTTCAGGGAAGGTTTTTCAACTGTGGCTGCCGTGACTGCCTTTATTACAGATGTAATTGATGGCTTGGATCGTGGAGAGTACCCTGCTGGAGTTTTTTGTGACCTTACACGTGCTTTCGATTGCGTGGACCATCGGCTCCTGCTTGACAAGCTGTATAGCTACGGTATTAGAGGCGTAGTGTCTGAATGGTTTGCTTCGCGAACACAGTGCGTTAGGATATCACACAGGAAAGAACTTGACAAGAAATTTTTATTCCTCCGTTTTGCCTGTGGGCCTCGGTGTGCCACAGGGGTCTGTTCTTGGCCCAATATTGTTTTTACTTTTTATTAATGACCTTGTGACATGCGTTGATGCTCCACTGTACATTTATGCTGACGATACTACTGCGTTGGTTTCGGGATCTGACCCTGTGAGCGTGCGTGATAGGGCCGCTGCGGTCCTTGGGCGACTCTGTTACTGGTTTCAGAGTAATAAGTTGTTTATGAATCTTTCAAAGACACACTTTGTGATTTTTCATACAGCGCAGTCCAGGGAGGCTTTTGACTTGGATCTTGCTTACCTGGATACTGGCATTAGTCATCAGTCTAGCGTTAGTTTTCTTGGCGTGACGCTTGATGAATGCTTGGATTGGAGGATTCATTGTGATAAGCTGATTTCCAGTATTAATTCCTCATGTTATCAAATTCGAGTACTGAGGCATACATTGCATGCTACAGACCTGGTCAGGTTTTATTACGGGCAGGTTTTCTCTCGCATGGCATACGGAGTCATCCTATGGGGATCATCTCAGTATGCCTATCAAGTATTTCTTGCGCAGAAGCGCGTAATTCGTTCTATTGCTGGTATTCATTCGACTACATCTTGCAGGCCATATTTCAGGCAATACAGCATTTTGCCTTTGCCTAGTGTATATATTCTAGAACTTTTGGTGTATATTTTTAGAAATAAAAACGATTTTAGAAAAAACTATGAAATACACGCGTACAATACTAGGCGAAGAAATGATTTCAGGTTGCCGAACAATAGATTGAATATTGCAGAGAGGTCGCCGGTGTCCATGGGGCTACAACTATTTAACAGGTTACCCGATGAATTGCATGTTTTAGAAAGTGCCCAAAAATTTAAACGGAAGCTGCGCCAGCTTCTGCAAATTAATTGCATTTATTCGGTGCAGGAGTTTATTGATGTTACTGATCGGTGATACTTCTGGATGAGTTCACGCATGATAACTCTATATATGTATATAATTTGTTATTTACTTTTTTATTTATTTAGTTGTATGTATTTATTTGTTTTGTGTATTTCTGTTTTTTACAACACATATTTTTGTAACATGACGTGTCCAACACATTTTTGTAAAATTTTATGGACCAATAAATTATTCTATTCTATTCTATTCTATTCTATTAGGCACCATAGCACTCCACATATTTTCAATGGGATTCGGATATGGAGATTTTGCCGGCCAATCAAATACTTCTACGTTATTTTCGTTAAATAAATAAAAAAATAAAAGAAAGTAAGAGTGTTTTGATTTTTTTTTATATATAAAAATTATTCCAAATGTGGCTCAAACAATTTTGTGTTCTTAATAAATCTGACTAGAATGCAAAATTTGTGAGATTTTCCAAAAAACCGCAAATTTTAAAATTTCTTTTATAGAAATATTGTTCCAAATGTAGCTCTAATTACTTTTGCACTTATAATACATGTATATAGAATGTATAAAAAAAACTGCTATTCGATAAGAGTAAAGTCTTACGTCCGGTCCGAATTTTCAAATTTCTTTTATACAGAAGTTGTTCCAATTCGGGCTCTAAATATTTTTGTATTCTAGATAAATCTGTAAAGAATCAATAATTTGTAAGATATTTGCTAAAAACGGGTTTTTGCTAAGATATGAAGGCCTACTTCCGGTAGAAATTTCGAAAAAAAGTCTTTCTAAAATTCACATTTTAGTACTTTTGTATTCTTTAGAAATTTCTCTAAACTTAGTAGTTGACGACGTATTAGTAAATTTTGATTTTTTTAGTGAAGTAAAATATTTTTTTAGTGAAGTAAACTAATTCAAAATATCAGTGTTGATCGGGAAAAATATAATTTTTAATAATTCTAAACATTCCCTTATTGGAGAATATAACAATTTTTACTTTTTATTAGAAAAACATGGATTGTTATAATACCAAATTGTTTAAGTATTATTTTAGTTTTCAGTTAAACGTTGTTATTTTAAATAAAAAGCTTCAACATCTAACATAAATACAAATCACACCTAGAAAGAATAGTAACAAGTCCAAAACTCCATAAAACCAAGATTTGAATGGATCTCCATGTAGAAATTAAAATAAAAGGCTAAAGAATAAAATAAAAGCCAGAAAGATATTGAGGAACATAAAAATGATTTTTTCTAATAAAGTACCTAGCATGAACGTTATCAGACAATAAATTGTTATGAATAAAAACAAATATTTCAAATATATTGGCTTATAGTATATGGCCGATGTAGTTTCTTTTACAAAGCAATTTAATACATAACGTAATACAATCTTTTTCTTTTAATTGTATTTAACATTTAATTATATATGATTTTAAAAGCAAGGCAATCAAAATATGTGTTTCATTCGTTACTGTATACATATGACATGTAGGTATATATTCGTGCAGATTGTGAAATAAAGTATTTAAAAACTTGAGAAAATATAATTGGGGATCTATTTTCAATTTACACCGGCCATTTCAAAAGAAAGCAATTGTACATATATGAGCTTGTTATGTTTATCATTGAAAATGACACCCTCTTTACCCAATGACAATGTTTATCATTGAAAATGACACCCTCTTTACCCGCAACGGCGAAATTTATGATAACATGAGAACTCAACAATGCAATAATTTCTCTATTCCTGCTCACTCTTCGGTATTCTTTAAGCAGGGTTCACAATATATGGCTATACGGGTATCGTCTACCTCAGGGGCTCAAGAAAATTTCAAGTTCTAGCAGGTCACGATTCAAACTAGAACTAAAACTATTGCTGGAGGCAGCCTTCTATAGTATTCGGGGATTCTTGGACTAATTGAATATTGTTCTTTATCATTTAAAATATCTTTTTTTTTGCTCTTTTATATTTGTTATATTGTATGCATGTATCGAATGACACTATCAATGTTTTCACAATGTATATACCGTTTGACTGAAATAAAAGTAGATATAGGGAAACACAAACACGCACACAAGTGCATGCAAACATGAATTGGAGGGGTACGATAGTAGGGGAGTACAGATCAGTTCATATCGGGACACCGGGACCGGGGTACCGAGGCTTTAGTGCAAAACGTTGAAAGTTAGTGTGTAGACGTTTGCTTTAAGGAATTGCTACGCTCTTTACGGCTTTTGTATAATATTTTGGTAACTGATGTATTAACATTGAACTGAAACAAAACTCTATAAAATTTGTAACTAAAATAAAATTCTTATAAAAAAATTAAATAAAATTCTCACATTTAAAACGAAACAAAATATTAAATGAACTATACAAAATTTAATGTTGAAGATGTTCAAATGTCTGTCCCTCTTGCATCAAGCAGTACCCTAAACGATTATAAAACCCATTTCGTACATTCGATAGCATTTCAGGAGTAATCATTTGTATGGCGTTAAGAATTTGTTCTCTTAAGCCCAAATCAATCGCTCTATTTCCTTCAGCGGTATTAATATTTGCGAGATTGCTCAGATACTGCACGCTCTAAAGTTACGGAACGAATGTGTTGTCCCCGCTCTCGATCTCCCCACTATCTCCCCACACCACCGGTCTTATACATAGGTACATGTTTATGTGTGTGTATTTGAAGATGCATATTAACTTTTAACTACGACAATCTGTATAAGAAATGTTATTAAACGAGGAAATATCTCATACACATAACGTTACTTACTATAAAAAGGTATTTTAAATAAATAACTCACAGAATTCCCTGGATGTACTGCTGAGCTGATTTGACTGATCTGAAGATATGAGATGTACCTCTGATCTTTAGGGTACCTACAGCTACCAGAAAAGCGCCGATTGTCAATGGTGTATTGGTCGAAAAACCTAAATTCCTGGAAAATAACAATGCATATATATTAAAGTTTTAATTTACAATATTATATTATTTATTTATTCATATATAAACACCCATATTCGACACATCCATTTCCTTATTCTCATCAAAGAAAAATTTTATTTTTCAAGGATTATCTAAAGTTTATCATTTCGTCTAGCTAACTTATTATTGATGTAATTAATTAGTTCAAAGATATTTCGGATCTTATCAGTAAAGGTATTTTGTCATTAATGCAATCAAATAAGATAATTTTTTAATTTAGTAATGCATTTAGATTATATAACTTTTCGGCCTCATTTGGTCTTGCTTACTAGTCAATATAAATAATATTTTCTAGTATCTCTTATACCTCTTAAAATTTAACATAAAAAATACTTTTGGATTACTATAATATGTTGAAAGTCGAGTTACTTTAAGTATTTTTTTTATTAAAAAATAAGGTGTCGGCATCACACGACTTCCCTATACGCGTTTCTTAAATGCGTAAATTAGTCATTATCCTATTCTAAGTACTTCTACACTCTTAATAAATCTCTATAAAATGTACAATTTGGAAGATATTTGCAAAAAACGGGTATTCAATAAAAGTAAAAATGTTACTTCCGGTTCGATTTTTTTTATAAAGTACTCCAAACCAAGTATTAAATAGTTTTATAGTCAGAATGTATCTGCCTAGAAAACATGACGTGATATATTCACAAAAAACTAATTTTCCATAAGAGTAAGAGACCTACTTCCGGTAGGAATTTCGAAATACTTCTTTTATACAGAATTTTTAAATTTATTTTAAGCACATTTGTATTCTCTACGAATTTGTTTAAACTTAATAGTTGAGATATTGATATTTTCTTTGAAGTAAACTGCTATATGCGGTCTACCGATTTTACTGAAAATCTAATTAGCACTTCATGAAATAATTATACTTTTAAATGCAAGTGGTCGCACACCACGGAAAGACATAGAGACATTTTTTAAAAAACACTTTTTACCTTCTTATAAGCAGTAGTAAGTTATAAGAAAATATTGTGATGATGAAAATTTTCGACCTCGATATTTGTGCATATATCCACATTTTTAAGTCCCTTAATACCGAAAAAGGGTTTTTGCACATACCGCATGTGTCAGATTTCATTAGCTATAGAGATTCAATGTTTGCGTGCGATCTATACGTATACATATAATACGTGGCAACATGGTGCCCCTACTATCCGTCACCAGTGCCGGCAACAACCGACGCGACAACGATTTTCTCCGATCTCCATTCTCCCAGTATTCACTACCGAGGTTTTACATTCACTGTTTAGCTGCGAATACGTTGTGGTCTCTATACACCCGCTGAAAAGCTTCAGATAGTAAAATGGTTCTATGGTAATAACTCTGCAACAACGTGCATAAATATGTTTGTAACAAAAATGTTTCACGTATTTGGAAACGTAATGGTTTGAAATGTTTTAAGTATTCTAAAACCTAAGAAATATTTCCGGAGGACCATTTTCGAAGAATGGAGTTTTGTGAATCCGTTATGGATAAAATACATCGAGACGACAATTTCGTTAGAAGTATTTGCTTCACCGATGAGTCAACTTTTCCATTGCACGGAAAACACAATCCCTCTGTTCTTCGATATTGGGCTACGGAAAATGAACACCGGCATTTTGCAAACCGCACCCAATACCCTCAAAAAGTAAACGTTTGGGCAGGTATTTTAGGTGATCATTTGATAGGACCGTTTCTTATTGATGTTATATTAAATGCTGACAAGTACCTCGAATTATTGCAGAATCAAATACTTTCCGCCATTCAAAACACTGGAATAAATCAGGAAACGATTTCCTGATTTATTCCAGTGTTTCAACATGCTGGCTGTCCAGCACATAATGCAGTCAGGGTAAAGGAATTTCTAGGGAATACTTTCCCTGGCCGTCTTATTCCAAATGATTTTTTTTTTGTGGAGACATTTAAAAAATATTGTTTATACCCATGAATCTGGTAGAGCAGAAAACAGAGTTGCCTTGAGAGAAAAAATAATTGAGGCTGCTAATTCAGTAACTGCTCATATGTTAGAAAACGTAAGAGAAAATTTCTACGACCGCCTAGGGCAATGTCTTGCTGTGCAGGGAGGAATTTTTGAGCCCCTTGTGTAGTATATTATTATTTTCAGAATCATTTGTTATTTATTTTAATAGGGTTATTTTTTATTTTATTATGGTTATTTTTTAATTTTATTAGAATTACGCTTTTGCTTGTATCATGCAGCGTGAACGCACCTTAATAATTCTCTGCATTTACTGAAAAGAAAAAGAAAAACAAATCCTTGCAACTCGTAAATATTATTTCTGAACGCATTACAAACACCCAAGCCGAATAGTTACTGCTAACCACGCTAACTTGTATTTACGAGCATGCATCGGTCGTGCTGGCATTGGAAAGGAAGGAAGGGGTACTGTACTATGTTGCCACGTACTGTATGGATTAATCGCCTATGGCTAATGAAAATTGACACGTGCTGTATATCTTTCATTCTCTCTCTCCCTCTCTCTCTCTCTCTCTGCCCCCCTCTCCCCCTCTCACTCCCCCTCTCTCTCCTTCTCTCTCTCTCTCTCTCTCTCTCTGTGTGTGTGTGTGTGTGTGAGTGGGTGCGCGCGCGCGCGTGTGTGTGGTTAGTCTATATGTCTCTGTGTGTGACCACGATAACGTCCAAAGGGCTACAGGTACCAAAATCAAACTTTATATTTATGAGTATAATCTTCGTATTGAGATCTGATAATATTTTCAATAAAATCTATAGACCGCAAGTAGTAGTTTACTTCAGTACAAAAATCAAAATTTACCGATATCTCGCCAACTACGAAGTTTCTAACGGACTTTTCGTCGTCCCTGTATAGAATTATCGATCTAATATTTATTGATGCTTTTTGTTAATTTTTAGCTTAATAAGTTCGATAATTCCATACGAATGTATTCTTGTTAATATTTAGTTTATTTAATGTTTAATTTGTTAATTAACAACGAGAAAAATGATATCCTTTTTGATATTCTATAGAGCATCTTTATAACTTGTTTAAAATTTGCATTTTGTATAAATTGTTTGAACTTTTGTTATTTGTTTTGATTTTGTGTTACTTTCCTTTCTCTTTTGAAGAGGGGAGGGGGCTAGCGACCGTGACAGGACGAATTTCTAAAGAATACAAATATATTAAAAAGTGATTTGTTTCAAAGATTTTATAAATAAAGTTTTCGAAATACCTTCTGGAAGTACTTAGATCTTTTTGTCTTATCGAAACGGTTTCTTGCAAATATCTCACAAATTATGCATTCTATACAGATTTATCTAAAATACAAAAGTATTTACAGCTCGAGTTCTGACTATAAAACTGACTATAAAACTATTTAATACTTGGTTTGGAGTACTATATAAAAAAAATCGGACCTGAAGTAACACTTTACTCGTATTGAATAGCAGTTTTTTGCAAATATCTCGCAATTCTCGCATTCTATATAGATTTATTATAAGTGCGAAAGTAATTAGAGCTCGAATTAAAACAATCTTTGTATAAAAAGAATTTAAAATTCGAACCGAAAGTAATACTTCTACCTGAAGTTTTTTGCAAATAATTCTCATATTATGTTTCTATAGAGATTTATTAAGAGAGTAAAAGTACGTTAAGCTGACTTGGTATAATTTCTATACTTTTATATATAAAAAAGTTTAAAATTTGGAACGGAAGTAACATTTTTACTCTTATTGAATAGCAGTTTTTTGCAAATAATTCTTAAATTATGTTTCTATAGAGACTTATTAAGAGAGTAAAAGTATTTTGAGCTGGGTAATTTCTGTATAAAAAGATTTTCAAATTTCGGACCGGAAATAACCTTTTACTCAGAGGTTTATTTTATTAAGGAATACAAAATTTAAAGTTTAATTTAGAACAACTTCTGTATACACATTTCGGAAAGCACATACGTAAAAGAAAGTCGTGTGGTGCCCATACCTCATTTTTTGGTATCGGAGGAGACTTCAAAACGTAACGCATAAATATCGAGGTCAATCATTTTCATCATCAGAATACTTCCTTATTCTTTGCATAAGAAAGTAAATATTATTTAATTCTAAACACTTGTTTACTCTGCATCTACATTCCCTGGATACATTTCCTAACAACTTCTATTTTGTTGACTACCGCCGTCCCTAATGTTTCACTTAAAAGTCATAAATTTGTGTTAGTTATTAGTATCTCTATCTTGTTTACATATTGTTATAAGCCTCATATATTAATATAATATAGGGGAGAGAGGGTGACAGTGAGACACTTCCTTTCAAATGCCTTGAATTAGTGTATTAATTATTGGCCATAATTAACAATTTTTTAACCATACATTCTAGCATATACAGGATGTCCATACCATGCGAGGACGGAAGATTACAGCTTTATTATTAAAGTTAAAGAAAAGTGTTTTAGACAAAAGTTGTAGCCACTCCTAAAATACATATTTTGAAATTATTTTCAACTATACAAAGTGTTGCGTAAGTGAGTGACGATACAAACTTGTGTTTTTTTTAAATGGAACACCCCATATATTTTACCATATTTAGATGCTACTCTTAAAAAGAAGGACATGGATATAAACATGTGTAGGTATAACTCTTACCGTTGTAGCTTTATTCGCAATTTTGTGTCTCAACATGTCCAACTTTGTGGAGACTCCGAGACGAAACCAGAAAGAATTTTTGGGATCTGTATAGGCAAGAAGTTTTCCATTTTCGTCAAGTTTAATAATCTATAATCAATTTATTTATTTTTAAGTAAATGAATTTGCAGGAATAACAAACGCAAAATTAACATTTACGCTTTTTTTTTAAATAGAACACCCTGTATATTTTTATTCTAAAGTACAGTATTTTTTATAAGCTTTTTAATAATACCATGTTTTTCCTATCCACACTTAGTATTTTATAACTTATTAACTCTTATTATTAATAGATTCTAAATTTAAACGAAAAAAATCGTAGTCACCTGTGAATTTTTAATTAAAATAATATCTGAATTTTATATCTGTCATTAGTTGCGTTGTATTTACAAAATAACGCTGATAATTGTATTTACTTTTACGATGAATTTCTCGAAAGATGAAATGGTAAATATGATTTACGCATTGGGTGAGAGCGAAAGAAACTGTTTATTAGCCAATAGGATTTACTGTCAACGTTATCCAAAAACAAGACCTCCTTCAAAAAGCATCTGGAAATATTGGTTATTCCAAAAAGGAGATTAAAAATCGAAGGGTTACTAATGAGGTAAATGAATTAAATATTTTGCTATCGTTGGAAGAAAATCCTCAAGTAAGTACACGAAATTTGAATATCCAGACTGGAATAAGCAGGAGTACTATCAATTGCATCATAAAGAAAAATAAGTACCATCCCTACCATATGTCATTACATCAGGACCTTCGTGGAAATGATTTTGTAAATCGTTTAAGTTTTTGCAACATTATGTTAAACAAAATGAATTTGGACCCGAATTTTCAATCTTCGAGTTTATTTAGTGACGAAGCTACTTTCAAAAGTACCGGTTTAGTTAATAGACATAATATGCATTATTATGCTACAGAAAATCCCCATTGGGTCAGACAAATTGACTTTCAACATCAATGGTCAATTAATGTATGGGGTGGCATAATTAATTTACAAGTTGTTGGTCCTTATTTCTTTGAAGGAACGGTAACAGGAACCATATACGAAAATTTTTTAAGACATCAGTTACCTAATTTATTGAAAAATGTCGATCTCCATACACGAAGAATAATGTGGTATCAGCAAGATAGAGCTCCACCACATTTTCATAGAAGTGTAAAATTTTTTTTAAATAACTGGTGTGAAGAACGATGGATTGCTCTCCTATAGCTTGGCCTTCAAGGTCTCCTAATTTAACCCCTATTGATTTTTTTCTTTGGGGACATGTTAAAGAACAGGTTTTTTGGAAACATTCCAACCACACCTAATGACATGAAACAACGTATGATGGCCATTTTTGAAAACATTGGAGAGCAAACTCTTACTGATGTTAAAAACAATTTTCTCCGCGCCGCCCCGAATTGTGCATTCAACAAGACGGTGGAATTTTTGAGCATCTGCTATAAATATGTTATAATTTTGCATTTTATTTATTTATTTAAGATTTTGCATTAATCTAATAAATATTATTTTTTGTTTTTCAATATGTTGTAGTAATTTATTGTTATTAATAATTAAAGCTGACAGCAACTTATATTCTTTTTTTTTTCGTTTAAATTTAGAATCTATTAACAGTAATAAGTTATAAAATACTAAGTGTGAATAGGGAAAATATGGTATCATTAAAAAGCTTATAAAAAATACTGTACTTTAGAAGAAAAATATACAGGGTGTTCTATTTAAAAAAAAAGCGTAAATGTTAATTTTGCGTTTGTTATTCCTGCAAATTAATTTATTTAAAAATAAATAAATTGATTATAGATTATTAAACTTGACGAAAGTGGAAAACTTCTTGCCTATACAGATCTCAAAAATTCTTTCAGGTTTCGTCTCGGAGTCTCCACATAGTTGGACATGTTGAGACACAAAATTGCGAATATAGCTACAACAGTAAGAGATACCCCTACACATGTTTATATCCGTGTCCTTCTTTTTAAGAGTAGCATCTAAATATGCCAAAATATACGTGGCGTTCCATTTAAAAAAACACAAGTTTGTATCGTCACTCACTTACGCTACACTCTGTATAGTTGAAAATAATTTTAGAATGTGTATTTTAGGAGTGGCTACAACTTTGTCTAAAACGCTTTTCTTTAAGTTTAATAATAAAGCCGTAATCTTTCGTCCTCGCATGGTCTGGACACCCTGTATAATTGTTGTTTTTCACTGGTTAATTTCGTGTTAAACGGAATACATAAATTATTAATGAACGTGTGACATATGCCCCACTATTACTATTACTATGGATCTGAGTATGCTTACGTGCAACTAAAGGCACCACTGTCAATAACAAATGAAATTAAAATAAGCAAAATAAGTCTAATTTTAACTTAATATTCTGTTCATTAATTTATATCTTCTTAATTTCTGGGTTGAAACAGTGTAGTTCTCTACTTCTGCAACAGACGTTTTAACCACTTTCCTAAGAGACATCTTCAGAGCCATGAAGATTAATTGGAAAGGAAGTGAATGGGTGGGAGAAAATTTGCAAATCAAGACTATGCTCACTATTTTCTTTGATACGTGAGCTGTGATTCATCTGGAATTTGTACCTGAAAGTCAAGCAGTCAATCTATATTTCACCTCGAAGGTTTGAAGAGTATTACGGCACGAGTGTTCGACGTTCATCCTGAATTGGCCGAGAACAGATGGTTGCTCCTCCTCAAGAATGAATCATCGCATTTTGCGCTCGTTGCACGAGTTTTTGACGATGAAAGGCATTCTCTCGCTCCTCATTCTCATGTAGTCTTGAACTCGGTGCTTACGATCTTTCAAATTAGAAAGTCATCGTCATCAAATTCAATGTGTGTTTTCTCTATGACACGCTATTTTTTCATAAAAAAAAATCATAAAAATTCATATGAAAATGTTCTAAATTATTGTGAAAGTTTGTAAAATTTCGTTAATTGCATGTTGTGATTTGTTCCAAACTTTGCGTGGTATGAAATAATAGGATAAAAATTCCCCTTATGCAATTTTTCGTTTGAAGAGGAATATTTATTTCTTTTGACGTTCATCATATTGTGTTCATATATATGCGAATAAATAAAGCCAGCATGTCATGGATGCGTGTTGGCCTAAAAACGGCCTATTACAATACTCCTAATTCCCCACATACTCAAGTGATGGCCAAACTATATTTGACAGCATATACATCATGTTCTATTGATTGCAATTGATATAATGAAAAACCTACATACGTATTTCCAATTTACTTCATTATCATCTGATTACTATATCAACTTTAATAACAGTTATTAATAGTGTTTGTAGAACAAATATATTATTAATTTGTAAATATTAGATTTATCGTTAAAGTAGTAGGTATGTGTCAACGACAAATGGAATTCTAATAAAGAAATTTTATTTCTCCGGAGAATAAGTTGGATAAGTCGAGGTTTTATTCGAATACAGTAACTATCAAAGTAATACTTGTATACAGCGTCGGCATCTTTCATAAGTTCCACAAGGTCCGGAGGTAAACTTTTAGACTTCCTCATGTAAGCGATGAACGATCTAAATTCGGAAAGACTCAAAACACCATCTTTATCGATATCGAAGAATCTAGGAAAATAATATTAATTGTAAAAGAATCGAATAAAACATAATGTTTGTTAAGGGTAGTACTAAATTATAGAAATAAATATTTTACTAAATAAAAATATTTTATACTGTATTGATTTGGCCTTTACTTGATGAAGGTTCATCGTATTAATTACAACAATAAGAACACTGCTAATTAAATATTATTTTTTATAATTTTTTCGTCAGTTAGATGTAAATAAGTTTATACATATATGTACAGAACGAATTAGAATAAATGTAGACAATAAACATGTAAAACATATTATACATGAATAAATTACGAGGGGATCCATTTGTACCTCCAAAGATCCTAATAAATTTAACATAATCTGAACAATCATTTTATTGCAGTAATTAATAAAATTCCGATATTTCACCCCATTATGATATGTTTGTCAATACGAGGCGATGCCCAAATGTAGCCGGGCTTATTTATTTAATTTTTCAACAAAAGACCTTCAATCCCCGTCAAGTCAAAGTACTCTCCACTGGCACTAATACACTTATACGACTAGTGCAAGGTTTGTCATCGATTGATATTTCACCTCTTTTGAAACGGGAAAACCACTCAAACACTTTTTTCCTTGTACGGCATTATTAATAACACCAGCCGACACGATTTTTACTACTGATTTAACAGTCTCAAATTTTAGTATTATGCATTGTTTTAAACATAAAAACTGTATTCTAAGACGTGACGATACCCTCACATTTTCAAAATAAATTTGTTGTTTTCACTAAGATTAACGTAAAATTTAAAATTAAAAAAGTGTTGTAACAAGCTCGACCATGTCGCCGCCGCTGCCGTGAAGGGCAGCGGCAACTGCAAAGAATACGACATCGCGTATTCCAGTGAGAAGTAGAGAGTTCTAATATATCAGTCATCGCGGAATATACTAAAATGGAAACTTCTGGAATCGATACGTGCATATATGATGGTTGCAGCCGGCGCGGCGTAGTGGTTCATTTATTGTGTAGTTGTTGACGTGGTCTGGCAAGAGACAAACTAAACGTCACTGAATTGTCACTTAGTTAAGAATGTTTGAAGCCGTGTTCTACAAGTTGTGTTGCGTGTGATTTTCAAGAATGGAAAACCGTGCAAGAGACCGTAAAAATTCTCCGGACAATTTTTGTTATGTTTGTGGATTATATTTTACAAAATCGCAATAGAAGCCTTTAAGTAAATTAATTCAAAGATGTTATGAACAATATTTTGGCTTCAACATTAAAAATCAAGACTGAAGTACATATATGCTGTATTTCGTGTTATGTCAAATGAACTCTGTGGAACAAACAAGAATTCTTCTGAAGTCCTGTCAAAAAGACCTACAAAGATGATTCAGCTGATGTGAACCAGCATATCACGTCACGGATTGTTACTTCTGTCTTGTAAAAATTGAAGGGTTTTCAAAATGAAATAAATACAAAGTAATGTAACTGGACATTCCATCTGTAAGCAAACCGTTGAAAAGAACTGATTGTGAGCTTCCAACTCGAATGCATTCAAATTCTTCTGCAAATTCCACAGAATAAACGATTTTCTGAATGTGTCATTTTTAAGTGATCCGACGTATGTTCCGTCTGACGAACCACATCTCACAATCCAATCAGATTTGAATGATTCGATACGAGATTTAGATTTAACCAAAGAAAAATCACAAATTTTGGGAGCTTGATTAAAAGAATGGAATCTTTTACATTTCACTACAAAAATATCTGTATTGAAAAATGGTAACGAACGTTCATTTTACAAAATTGAAAGAAGTTTCTGTTACTTTACTGATGTAAATCAACTTTTGTATGAAATGAGTATTGAATATATATGAATGGCAATTGTTTATCGACTCGTGAAAAACAAGTCTCAAAGCCGTTTTACTTTATAATGGTAATTCGAAACCATCAATTCCAATGGCTCATTCTACAAACACAAAAGACACGTATGACAATATGTCAACTATATTAAATATCATTCAATATTCAAATCATCTTTGTCAAATCTGTGGTGACCTTAAGGTTATTTCTATAACTTGTACTGCAAAGAGGATTTACCAAATATTATTGTTTTTTTTTTGTGTCTGTGGGATAATCGAGCAGTTCAGCATCATTACCAAATAAAAGAATGGCAGCCACAGACCATCATTGTTCCTGGAAAATTTAATATAAAATTTGAGCCGTTAGTGGATTATAATTTGGTGATTCTATCCCCTCTAAACATTAAATTAGGATTGATTAAACAGTTTGTCAAAGCACAAGAAAAAAAGCCAACTGTTTTAAATACTTAAGGGATAAATTTCCAAAGCTGTCTGATGCGAAAGTTCGCAAAGGAATATTTGTTGGTCCACAAGTTAGAGAGCTGTTCAAAGATGAAAATTTTGAACGTACCATGAACGATTTAGAGCTGGCAACATGGGCTTCTTTTAAAAATGTTTGCAAATATTTTCTAGGAAATCAAAAGAGTAAAAACTACCAAGATATCGTGGCTAATTTGCTAGAAAACTATATAAATTTAGGGTGCCGAATGTCGCTCAATGTTCTTTTTTTTTGCATTAACATTTGGATTTCTTTCCTGCTAATTTAGAAAAGACGAATGATGGACAAGGGGAAAGGTTCCATCAAGAGATTGCAGAAATGGAGAAACGATATCAAGGTAGGTGGAATTCCGTCATGATGGGAGATTTTTGCTGGTTTCTTATTAGAGAAGGCAACAGCCAATATAAAAGGAAGAAATAACTCTATTTATGCAAAACTTTGAGATATCAGCAATTTCCCTTTGTGTGCAGTGTTTTTGTATTCTTGATACTAATTAAACATTCAAGTATTTGTTATGACAAGATTTTTGCATTATCTATTTCTTTTTATAATTTCTGTAAAATTATCTACTAGCGGAGTATATGATTATAACTCTAAAACTAAACGCGGTGGAAAGATTTGGTTTTTAGTTATGCAGTCATTTAAAGACTGTACACCCAATTTTACAACAGTTATTAAAAAGGAATTTAAAACTGTCGGCCAGTATAATTCAAGAGTTGTGTCAATTGTTTCATGCCAGAAGTAAAACTTTACGGCTGCGCAATGTTCACGAGAATCAGTCATTGTAAAAACGACAAGCATACAATATAACTGTCACTTAAAAAATCACACAAGCTAAACGGAGCCTGCTTTAGCGACCACAATTGGCTTACTGACTCGGGAATAGACATGAGTAACGCAGCGCTGCGTTGAGTTAGTGCGTTGATACACTGGAATGCGTTACAAGTATTAATACACCTGTTACAACGCAAGCAACGCAATGAGCCCAATTCGTAATACACTTAATACAGTACACACTGCAGTCATAGAATTGTCCGGCGCCAGGAACAATTTTCGATTAGTTTATATGTTATTTCAATTGGCAATGAGTTTCGAATTCGAAACTTAAAACAATTCCAATTCTCATTCATTTTTAATTAAAGATATATTCAAAATTATTATCATATGCACGTTTGTTCGAGTATCGCGTTCTCAGTTTTAAATACATCTATGACACAAGAATTTAAGCGGTATTTAAAATGAAATTAAAGAAACTTTATTTTTAAAACAAGTTTGGATCATTACTTTCAAAATTACAAATGTATTTTTCAATGTAGACATATTTTCAAATAAATCTGAATTCTTAAACTTAGAATATTTTTCTGTGTGTAGTGTTGCTATTTCTATATGATAGACAAACTACAAATTTGGTTACCAAAACATATAACAATAAATTTTGCTATCTACAGTTTTTTAAAAGCATATAAAGTATTTATATTTATTATTTTATTTGGAAGTGATACCTTTGTAAATAGCGCCACCTTTCTATCCCATAACTCAAGCGCTACGATAAGCCAGTAATCGGAAGGAGTCACGCGACGCAAATATTAAATGTATCAAGTGGAGCTATGGCGCAATTGCGTTAACTCATTGCGTTGATACCGTAGTGTGCGCTTGAGTTATTGTATTAACGCACAGATTTTTAGTGCGTTACCCATGTCTACTCGGGAATGGGACGCCCCTAGCGACAGATCGTAGTACTACAAAGGGTCTCTCCGCCTCAACATCAGTGCGGTTTCTTTTGGGTACCTCCTCGTAAACTTGAAAGTTATACTATTTGCCAAATTTTCTCTTTCAAAAATAAATTATTATACAAACATAGGCAAAGAAAATATAAAATTACCTGAACATATATCTACATCTTATTTCTGCTGGAGCACCTCCATGAGAAGTATATGGATCGACTGCTGCCAAAATAAAGAGAAACTCTCTATAGGAAAGTCCATTTCTGTCAGTAATATCTGCTGCCCTGATAAAACAAATGAAATCGGAATTAACAAAAGCTAGTGGCTATATACTCTTCTGACTTCCGAAGTCGAACCTCGTTTACGCTGCTACTGCTACCGAGAAATAAGACAACACATCTTCCTTGTTCTGAGGTTGTTGTTACAATCCTGCACTTAGCCTACTCTCAAGAAGCAGCAAAAATATGATTCCAGCCCGGAAGCCAAGAAAAGTACGTATATGACATAGTAGAATGCAATAAATAAAATATGTACAAAATCTAAAGTGATGATTCTAAGTTTAGGTGTTAGTCTGGCACACTTCATGGTTGCGTTATTATCCCGCTAGATTTGGGTAGTATATAAATAGATATTCAGCCCAACTAGGTATAAAATATGTTACAGTAACATAACATAAGTAATGTTTCGCTAACGATAAAAATAAACGTACTAGGAAACATGCGATGTTAAATTTTATACTATGTATCTGTGAGTAACAGTTTACGTTACCGTTCAGTTAGGAATTTGAGTTAACAGAATACATTCGGATGTCATCGGGAAAACTGAAATAGTAGTATACATATTCCATGAAATTAAAAAGGATAAATCACCAACTCTTTATAGTAAACATATCCTTATTAAACAACAGTAGTGCTAGCTTGTAGAGAGTTTTTCTATCTTTTATTTTCTTAGTTTTAAAATGAATTCTAACCTTCTAAAATGTTTGAAACGAACCACAAATGCCAAATATGAGGAGCTATTACAATTTCTAGAGCAGAACAAAGTTTTAATTTACGGAAAAACTAAACCGCAAGAAGCAGGAAACGTTAAGAAATTATGGGACAACTTCGCAAAATATATAAATCCTATCGGTTTAGGACCTATAAAAACAGGCGAACGATGGAAAAAAGTAAGTACATTATTATAATTTTATTAGAAAGCGAATAATGAGCCGTGCAAAATAAACAAATTGAAATTTTATCATATTTGATTAATTAATTTCGAATATACATTTAAGACTACAAGAATTACCAGATCGTCTAGGCTCTGCAAACCAACAAGTGGTAGTAGAAGATGTTGTGATAGAAACATTTCAAATGAAAGCCCTACAGAAGAAGTGGAAGAAATTCCAAAGTTGATTGACAATATTAGTGAAGCGAAAGAAATTCCAAAGTTGATTGACAATATTAGTGAAGCGGAAGAAATTCCAAAGTTGATTGACAATATTACCGAAACGGAAGGAATTCCAAAGTTGATTTACAATATTAGCGCAGACGAAATAATGATTGAGCCAACTGATGAATTGCTTGCTTCCGAAGACGCGATTTCTAAAGAAATAAAAACAAATCCACTAACTACTAACAATAGAAAGAGCACACAATGCTCAGAAAAAAGATACACAAGTAGTTTTTTAGAATCGGCTGCGAATTCATACAACGCAGCGCAAGATATGCGATTCAACGCCGCAGTAAAAAATGCAGAATCAGTAACTTATCTTGCTGAAGCTATCAACAATTACGCCGAGTTTACAGGGAGCATTTGGAAATAGAAAAACTGAGAGTAGAAACTGAAGCTATAAAGGCACAAGCACAATTAATGAATGCCAAGACAGAAATAATGAAGATGGAAGAGAGTTTATTCAAAAAGCACTAAACTACTGTTATGTATAGTGACCATTAGGGTCATTGTGTATGGTGAAATTAGAATAGTTGGTATTGTGCAATAGTACAAAAACTGTAAGTCAAGATGTCATGTAGTAGTTATTGAATAATACAGATCCTTTAGTAAAGTGTATCGTTTTATTCTAAAAATACGTAAATAGAATACCTGAATACACAACATAATTGGCGACGAGATCATAAAAAAAAGTCACGCAGGCAGAGAAATAATACGGGTCATCATATTAGTGGTCGTTGTGAATGAACACGTAGTGTACACGGTACAGTCACAGTCAAGTCGGTCATAATAGAAAATGGCTAAATTCGAAGAATTTAAACAATCGCAGGAATCGTTCGATAGTTGGGAGGAGAGATTACAACAGTACTTTTTGGTCCACAACGTGGAACGACTCTAATAACATTTTTAGGAGCGAAAGCGTATCAGGACCTGAAAACTGCATTGTATCGGGAAGTACCCGTTGGTAAGACATATTGCAGTGATCTTGAATAAATAATGATATGTAAATAAATGGTTTTAGATCACTTGCAATTTTATGTTTAGTTAAATAAGATTTTCTTTTGTGTGCGTTCATTTTATATACATAAGTGGTTAATGAAGGTAAGAATTTTTCTTTATTTATATTTATTCATATTTATATCTATATGTACATTGGCATTTATTTATTTAAGTTTACAAATTCCTCATGAGCAATAATAATTTAGGTAATGTAAACGTGATCTGTATAAATTAAAGTGACAGAATAAATAAATTTTACATAAGTAAGCAATCAATAGGAATAACTTGGAGTACATGTAATTGGTAACCAGGTTATATAGGGAATGGAATTTGTTATAGACCAGAAAAGCAGATGAATGTATTCCCGGATGTGAGGGATTCGCCTGACTTCTGTGCCTCGGTGCGTCGAGCCTTTTCTATTTTAGGCCGGGATAGTTTGACGCTCGGGGTACCCAGTCGCAAGGCTCGACGGAGGCAACGGGTCATGTTGTTGGATGGATCCGTCGTTCGCGTGTCGAACGAGACCGCTTGCAGGATGGCCGCGGATGGCATGATCCGGCCTGTGAAGCAACGATAAGGGGCCTCCGTCGAGGCCGAACAAGGGAGCGAAATAACTAATTATGAGTCTAAGTAATGCTTCACTTAATTTCACTTTGTACTCTATGGATATCTATGTCTGTACTCGTGTATATGTGTGTTTCTTGATTGTCCTCGTATAATCTGTATGATAATCAAGTAACTGATACAGCATTTATACTTTAACTAGCTAATACGGCAGGCCTAGAAGGCCCGCTGCCGCCTCTTATTCCGCTTACAGTTGAGGTACCGCTCCCCCTTATTCTTCTAAATTTATTGCGGATTTTGTCTTTATTGCGTTTCAGTTTTTGAAACACCATATAATTCCGATATATAGTGAATAACTAAATATAATTGTGTTTTAGATGTTCAATATTGTTTAGTTGTTTTTATACACCCCTGTATATAGTTTACAACTATGCAATATTTTATTTAGAATGCTTATCGGATGAAATGATTAATAATAGATTTTGTGATAATAGCAGTTTTTAAATTGAAAATGTTTAACGGCTGTCCATGAATTAAGATTGCGGGCTCGTCATTTTAATTGACATACTCAAATATACGTAGTATCTCCATAGTGTTTAATATGTTTACAACAAATTTTGTTTGGTAAATGGGCGTCGCTTTCAAGCATTCTTATAGCATGCTAATGAATGCTGATGAACTTCGAACATATAGCTCGCAAACATATGTATGCGAATGGGAAAAGTAAATTTAATTTATAAAGTATATTACTTTCTTACTACCATTTCGAAGTCCACTATCGTTAATAAAAAAGCAGAGTATATTTTATCTAAAATAATTCTCCTTCTGTTTTTGACACAAATCGGTACACACTCAAGAGCGAGAAAGGTAATTTAATGTTAATCATAAGCCATGTTAAAGTATCCAAAGACACAATGAGCTCAAAAAGCGCAACATTTTTATTAAAACAGTTTACAATACTATTTTGATGTAAAGTGTGACCCTTTTGAAATCCACTATCATTAATAAAGGAGCACAAAATAATAATAAAAGTAAGAAACCCAAGTTTTAAATTTAAGCCCTTTTCAAGCGCCTTTCCTGTAAACAGTGCTTTCTAGAATGTCCATTTTTATAAATTTTTGAAGCACCCCTGTATATACATATATTTTGTTAAGCCAATAGGGTATCTTATTTAAAATTCTTCTCGAACTGTTTTTAACACAAACCGGTACACACTCAAGAGCGAGAAAGGTAATTTAATGTTAAACATAAGTCGTGTTAAAGTATGCAAAGACACAATGAGATCAAAAAGCGCAACACTTTTATTAAGACAGTGTACAATACTATTTTGATATAAAGTGTGACCTTTTTGAAATCCACTATCGTTAATAAAGGAGCATAAAATAAAAGTAAAAGTAAAAAGCCCAAGTTTTAAATTGAAGCACCTTTCCTGTAAAAAGCGATCACTGGCATGACGCTTTTTAGAATGTCCGGTTTTATAAACTTTTAAAGCATCCCGGTATATACATATATTTTGTGAAACCACTTGTATATTTTATTTAAAATTTTTCTGGAATTGCTTTTTACACAAACCGGTACATACTCAAGAGCGAGAAAGGTAATTTAATGTTAAACATAAGTCGTGTTAAAGTATGCAAAGACACAATGAGATCAAGAAGCGCAACATTTTTATTAAGAGAGTGTACAATACTATTTTGATGTGAAAGTGTAAAAGCCTGTCAACCTTTTCGAAATCCACTATCGTTAATAAAAGAGCACATAATAATAATAAAAGTAAAAAGCCCAAGTTTTAAATTTAAGCCCTTTTGAAGCGCCTGCCCCGTAAAAAGCAATCACTGTCATGACTTTTTAGAATGTCTACCTTTATAAACTTTTGAAGCACCCCTGCATATACATATATTTTGTTAAGTCAATAGGATATTTTATTTAAAATTCTTCTCGAACTGTCTTTAACACAAACCGGTACACCCTCAAGAGCGAGAAAGGTAATTTAATGTTAAACATAAGTCGTGTTAAAGTATGCAAAGACACAATGACATCAAAAAGCGCAACGCTTTTATTAAGACAGTGTACAATACTATTTTGATGCGAAAGTGTAAAAGCCTGTCAACCTTTTTGAAATCCACTATCGTTAATAAAGGAGCACATAATAATAATAAAAGTAAAAAGCCCAAGTTTTAAATTGAAGCCCTTTTCCTGTAAAAAGCGATCACTGGCATGATGCTTTTTAGAATGTTCACTTTTATACACCTTTGAAGCCCTCCTGTATATACACATTTTGTTAACCCAATAGGATGTTTTATTTAAAATTCTTCTCGAACTGTTTTTAACACAAACCGATACACACTCAAGAGCGAGAAAGGTAATCTAATGTTAAACATAAGTCGTGATAAAGTATGCAAAGACACAATGAGATTAAAAAGCGCAACATTTTTATTAAGACAGTGTACAATACTATTTTGATGTGAAAGTGTAAAAGCCTGTCAACCTTTTTGAAATCCACTATAGTTAATAAAGGTGCACGAAATAATAATAAAAGTAAAAAGCCCAAGTTTTAAATTGAAGCCCTATTGAAGCGCCTTTCCTGTAAAAAGCGATCACTGGCATGACGCTTTTCAGAATGTCCACTTTTATAAACTTTTGAAGCATCCCTACATATATTTTTTTAAGCCAATAGTATATTTTATTTGAAATTCTACTCGAACTGTTTTTTTACACAAACCGGTTCACACTCAAGAGCGAGAAAGGTAATTTAATGTTAAGCATGTCATTTTAGAGTATCGAAAGAAACAATGAGTTCAGTGAGCGTAACATTTTCATTGAGACAATGTACAATACGATTCTGATGTTTGCGAATCTACTGTTGATACGAAAAAATTAAGTATTAAATTTAAACCCTGTTCAATCACGTTTCGAAGAATCACCAAATTGAAGACGTAATAAGCGACCACAAACATCCCCGTATCTAAACTTTCACATTCATACGTCAATTTTCAAAAAACTCTTCCGCCATTTTGTTTTTTTTTGACATTTTGACTTTGGAATCGTGATCGGCGACCCCCAAAACTCCCGTATTCTAAAATTTCACATTCATACGTCAATTTTCCAAAAAATCTTCCACCCTTTTGTTTTTTTTGATATTTTGACTTTGGAATCGTGACCGGCGACCCCCAAAACCCTCGTATCTAAAATTTTACATTCATACGTCAATTTTCAAAAAAAATCTTTCGCCGTTTTGCTTTTTTTGATATTTTAACTTTGGAATCGTGATCGGCGACCCCCAAAACCCCCGTATCTAAAATTTTACATTAATACGTCAATTTTCAAAAAAATCTTTGCCATTTTGTTTTTTTGACATTTTGACTTTGGAATCGTGATCGGCGACCCCCAGAACCCCCGTATCTAAAATTTTACATTCATACGTCAATTTTCAAAAAATCTTCCGCCATTTTGTTTTTTTTTGACATTTTGACTTTGGAATCGTGATCGGTGACCCCCAAAACCCCCGTATCTAAAATTTTACATTCATACGTCAATTTTCAAAAACTAAAATTTTACGGTCATACGTCAATTTTCAAAAAATCTTCTGCCATTTTGTTTTTTTTTGACATTTTGACTTTGGAATCGTGATCGGCGACCCCCCAAAACCCCCGTATCTAAAATTTTACATTCATACGTCAATTTTCTAAAAAATCTTTCGCCATTTTGTTTTTTTTGACATTTTGACTTTGGAATCGTGATCGGCGACCCCCAAAACCCCCGTATCTAAAATTTTACATTAATACGTCAATTTTCAAAAAAATCTTTCGCCATTTTGTTTTTTTTGACATTTTGACTTTGGAATCGTGATCGGCGACGCCCAAAACTCCCGTATCTAAAATTTCATAGTAATACGTCAATTTTCAAAAAAATCTTCCGCCGTTTTTTTTTTGACATTTTGACTTTAGAATCGTGATCGGCGACCCCCAAAACCCCCGTATCTAAAATTTCACATTCATACGTCAATTTTCAAAAATCTTCCGCCATTTTGTTTTTTTTTGACATTTTGACTTTGGAATCGTGATCGGCGACCTCCAAGACCCCCGTATCTAAAATTTTACATTAATACGTCAATTTTCTAAAAAACCTTTCGCCATTTTGTTTTTTTTGACATTTTGACTTTGGAATCGTGATCGGCGACCCCCAAAACCCCCGTATCTAAAATTTTACATTGATACGTCAATTTTCAAAAAATCTTCCACCATTTTGTTTTTTTTTTGACATTTTGACTTTGGAATCGTGATCGGCGACCCCCAAAACCCCCGTATCTAAAATTTTACATTCATACGTCAATTTTCAAAAAATATTCCGCCATTTTGTTTTTTTTGACATTTTGACTTTGGAGTCGTGATCGGCGACCCCCAAAACCCCCGTATCTAAAATTTTACATTGATACGTCAATTTTCAAAAAATCTTCCGCCATTTTGTTTTTTTTTGACATTTTGACTTTGGAATCGTGATCGGTGAACCCCAAAACCCCCGTATCTAAAATTTTACATTCATACGTCAATTTTCAAAAAAATCTTCCGCCATTTTGCTTTTTTTGACATTTTGACTTTGGAATCGTGATCGGCGACCCCCAAAACCCCCGTATCTAAAATTTTACGGTCATACGTCAATTTTCAAAAAAATCTTCCGCCATTTTGCTTTTTTTGACATTTTGACTTTGGAATCGTTATCGGCGACCCCCAAAACCCCCGTATCTAAAACTTTACATTCATACGTCAATTTTCAAAAAAATCTTTCGCCGTTTTGCTTTTTTTGACATTTTGACTTTGGAATCGTGATCGGCGACCCCCAAAGCCCTCGTATCTAAAATTTCACATTCATACGTCAATTTTCAAAAAATCTTCCACCATTTCGTTTTGTTTTGACATTTTGACTTTGGAATCGTGATCGGCGACCCCCAAAACCCCGTATCTAAAATTTTACATTCAAACGCCAATTTTCAAAAAATCTTCCGCCATTTTGCTTTTTTTTACATTTCGACTTTGGAATCGTGATCGGCGACCCCCAAAGCCCCCGCATCTAAAATTTCACATTCATACGTCAATTTTCAAAAAATCTTCCGCCATTTTGTTTTTTTTGACATTTTGACTTTGGAATCGTGATCGGCGACCCCCAAAACCCCCGTATCTAAAATTTTACATTCAAACGCCAATTTCCAAAAAAATCTTCCGCCATTTTGCTTTTTTTTACATTTTGACTTTGGAATCGTGATCGGCGACCATCAAAACCCCCGTATCTAAAATTTTACATTCATACGTCAATTTTCAAAAAATCTTCTGGCATTTTGTTTTTTTTGACATTTTGACTTTGGAATCGTGATCGGCGACCCCCAAAACCCCCGTATCTAAAATTTGACATTCATACGTCAATTTTCAAAAAAATCTTCCACACTTTTGTTTTTTTTGATATTTTGACTTTGGAATCGTGATCGGCGACCCCCAAAACCCCCGTATCTAAAATTTTACATTGATACGTCACTTTTCAAAAAATCTTCCACCATTTTGTTTTTTTTTTTGACATTTTGACTTTGGAATCGTGATCGGCGACCCCCAAAACCCCCGTATCTAAAATTTTACATTCATACGTCAATTTTCAAAAAATATTCCGCCATTTTGTTTTTTTTGACATTTTGACTTTGGAGTCGTGATCGGCGACCCCCAAAACCCCCGTATCTAAAATTTTACATTGATACGTCAATTTTCAAAAAATCTTCCGCCATTTTTTTTTTTTGACATTTTGACTTTGGAATCGTGATCGGTGACCCCCAAAACCCCCGTATCTAAAATTTTACATTCATACGTCAATTTTCAAAAAAATCTTCCGCCATTTTGCTTTTTTTGACATTTTGACTTTGGAATCGTGATCGGCGATCCCCAAAACCCCCGTATCTAAAATTTCACATTCATACGCCAATTTTCAAAAATCTCCCGCCATGTTTTTTTTTGACATTTTGACTTTGGAATCGTGATCGGCGACCCCCAAAACCCCCGTATCTAAAATTTTACGGTCATACGTCAATTTTCAAAAAAATCTTCCGCCATTTCCCTTTTTTTGACATTTTGACTTTGGAATCGTGATCGGCGATCCCCAAAACCCCCGTACCTAAAATTTCACATTCATACGCCAATTTTCAAAAATCTCCCGCCATGTTTTTTTTGACATTTTGACTTTGGAATCGTGATCGGCGACCCCCAAAACCCCCGTATCTAAAATTTTACGGTCATACGTCAATTTTCAAAAAAATCTTCCGCCATTTTGCTTTTTTTGACATTTTGACTTTAGAATCGTGATCGGCGACCCCCAAAACCCCCGTATCTAAAATTTCACATTCATACGTCAATTTTCAAAAATCTTCCGCCATTTTGTTTTTTTTTTGACATTTTGACTTTGGAATCGTGATCTGCGACCCCCAAAGCCCTCGTATCTAAAATTTCACATTCATACGTCAATTTTCAAAAAATCTTCCACCATTTCGTTTTGTTTTGACATTTTGACTTTGGAATCGTGATCGGCGACCCCCAAAACCCCCGCATCTAAAATTTCACATTCATACGTCAATTTTCAAAAAATCTTCCGCCATTTTGTTTTTTTTGACATTTTGACTTTGGAATCGTGATCGGCGACCCCCAAAACCCCCGTATCTAAAATTTTACATTCATACGTCAATTTTCAAAAAATCTTCCGCCATTTTGTTTTTTTTGACATTTTGACTTTGGAATCGTGATCGGTGACCCCCAAAACCCCCGTATCTAAAATTTTACATTCATACGTCAATTTTCAAAAAAATCTTTCGCCATTTTGCTTTTTTTGACATTTTGACTTTGGAATCGTGATCGGCGACCCCCAAAACCCCCGTATCTAAAATTTTACGGTCATACGTCAATTTTCAAAAAATCTTCTGCCATTTTGTTTTTTTTTGACATTTTGACTTTGGAATCGTGATCGGCGACCCCCCAAAACCCCCGTATCTAAAATTTTACATTCATACGTCAATTTTCAAAAAATCTTCCGCCATTTTGTTTTTTGTTTGACATTTTGACATTGGAATCGTGATCGGCGACCACCAAAACCCCCGTATCTAAAATTTTACATTCATACGTCAATTTTCAAAAAATATTCCGCCATTTTTTTTTTTTGACATTTTGACTTTGGAATCGTGATCGACGACCCCCAAAACCCCCGTATCTAAAATTTTATATTCATACGTCAATTTTCAAAAAAATCATGCGCCATTTTGTTTTTCTATGACATTTTGATTTTGAATTTGTGAACGGCGACTTAAGACACCCTCGTATCTAAAATTTCACATTTATACGTCAATTTTCAAAAAATCCTTCGGCCATTTTGTTTTTTTTCGACATTTCGATTTGGATACGTGATCAATGACACCACAAAGACTCCCAAGTGCCGAATTTTACTTTAATCAGAAGAGAGAAATTAATTTCAGATAGCTCCGCCCACCATGAATGTATGCGTAATCGTTGTCATAAGGGCACATAAATGTTAAAAGCAATCCTTTTCCCTATTAAGGCGTACGCGTTCTGGAATTAACGTATTTTAATAATTCAAATATATAGTCATTAAAAGAACAATCAACCTGTATATCTATAAAAATGTTAAGTCAAGCGGGTGTATTATGTCGCGATTGAGATGCAGAACCGGATAAATTAATCTGATATTTTTCGTGGGACCGTAGTTCATTGAATCACATGCATATTGAATCTGTGACGTATTTCGGCCATTTTTCTTACGAAATCTGTCTGCAAACGAATTTGAAAGAGCTCGTGCCCTTGTTTGCGTGCGTCTGTCGACTCGAAATAAGCATGTAATATATCTAGAGAAGTCCGTTCTATAACACCCCGGTCCTAGTTGAGCGCTAGCAACCTTCAAAATTTCGTATTTCACGCTTAAAAGTGAATCTGTGGATACAACTCAGTTTGTCTGCCAGTTTGACATTTATAGGGATTTGTATTGCTTGTCACGGCCATGACGTAAGCCATTTTGCTGTTAAAAAACCCCGAGTGCAGACTCCTCTTTAAAAGCCCGTATCTCTGCACACGCTCCACTTGGGAAGAAAAACTCGCCGTCGTTGAGCGGTTTAAAGTCACCTCTATCAACGTGCCAAAGCACAGCCGTTAATTTTGCGTATCCAGAGACGAGTTCTTCCTACCGCACAACCGATTTTCGACGATTTTTCGGGCGTTTGGTTGCCATTGACTACTCAGCTATTAGTATATATAACTAGCTAATACGGCAGGCCTAGAAGGCCCGCTGCCGCCTCTTATTCCGCTTACAGTTGAGGTACCGCTCCCCCTTATTCTTCTAAATTTATTGCGGATTTTGTCTTTATTGCGTTTCAGTTTTTGAAACACCATATAATTCCGATATATAGTGAATAACTAAATATAATTGTGTTTTAGATGTTCAATATTGTTTAGTTGTTTTTATACACCCCTGTATATAGTTTACAACTATGCAATATTTTATTCAGAATGCTTATCGGATGAAATGATTAATAATAGATTTAGTGATAATAGCAGTTTTTAAATTGAAAATGTTTAACGGCTGTCCATGAATTAAGATCGCGGGCTCGTCATTTCAATTGACATACTCAAATATACGTAGTATCTCCATAGTGTTTAATATGTTTACAACAAATTTTGTTTGGTAAATGGGCGTCGCTTTCAAGCATTCTTATAGCATGCTAATGAATGCTGATGAACTTCGAACATATAGCTCGCAAACATATGTATGCGAATGGGAAAAGTAAATTTAATTTATAAAGTATATTACTTTCTTACTACCTTTTCGAAGTCCACTATCGTTAATAAAAAAGCAGAGTATATTTTATCTAAAATTATTCTCCTTCTGTTTTTGACACAAATCGGTACACACTCAAGAGCGAGAAAGGTAATTTAATGTTAATCATAAGCCATGTTAAAGTATCCAAAGACACAATGAGCTCAAAAAGCGCAACATTTTTATTAAAACAGTTTACAATACTATTTTGATGTAAAGTGTGGCCCTTTTGAAATCCACTATCATTAATAAAGGAGCACAAAATAATAATAAAAGTAAGAAACCCAAGTTTTAAATTTAAGCCCTTTTCAAGCGCCTTTCCTGTAAACAGTGCTTTCTAGAATATCCATTTTTATAAATTTTTGAAGCACCCCTGTATATACATATATTTTGTTAAGCCAATAGGATATCTTATTTAAAATTCTTCTCGAACTGTTTTTAACACAAACCGGTACACACTCAAGAGCGAGAAAGGTAATTTAATGTTAAACATAAGTCGTGTTAAAGTATGCAAAGACACAATGAGATCAAAAAGCTCAACACTTTTATTAAGACAGTGTACAATACTATTTTGATATAAAGTGTGACCTTTTTGAAATCCACTATCGTTAATAAAGGAGCATAAAATAAAAGTAAAAGTAAAAAGCCCAAGTTTTAAATTGAAACACCTTTCCTGTAAAAAGCGATCACTGGCATGACGCTTTTCAGAATGTCCACTTTTATAAACTTTTGAAGCATCCCTACATATATTTTTTTAAGCCAATAGTATATTTTATTTGAAATTCTACTCGAACTGTTTTTTTACACAAACCGGTTCACACTCAAGAGCGAGAAAGGTAATTTAATGTTAAGCATGTCATGTTAGAGTATCGAAAGAAACAATGGGTTCAGTGAGCGTAACATTTTCATTGACACAATGTACAATACGATTCTGATGTTTGCGAATCTACTGTTGATACGAAAAAATTAAGTATTAAATTTAAACCCTGTTCAATCACGTTTCGAAGAATCACCAAATTGAAGACGTAATAAGCGACCACAAACATCCCCGTATCTAAACTTTCACATTCATACGTCAATTTTCAAAAAACTCTTCCGCCATTTTGTTTTTTTTTTGACATTTTGACTTTGGAATCGTGATCGGCGACCCCCAAAACTCCCGTATTCTAAAATTTCACATTCATACGTCAATTTCCAAAAAAATCTTCCACCCTTTTGTTTTTTTTTGATATTTTGACTTTGGAATCGTGATCGGCGACCCCCAAAACCCCCGTATCTAAAATCTTACATTCATACGTCAATTTTCAAAAAAATCTTTCGCCGTTTTGCTTTTTTTGATATTTTGACTTTGGAATCGTCATCGGCGACCCCCAAAACCCCCGTATCTAAAATTTTACATTAATACGTCAATTTTCTAAAAAATCTTTCGCCATTTTGTTTTTTTTTTGACATTTTGACTTTGGAATCGTGATCGGCGACCCCCAAAGCCCCCGTATCTAAAATATCACATTCATACGTCAATTTTCAAAAAATCTTCCACCATTTCGTTTTGTTTTGACATTTTGACTTTGGAATCGTGATCGGCGACCCCCAAAACCCCCGTATCTAAAATTTTACATTCATACGTCAATTTTCAAAAAAATCTTCCGCCATTTTGCTTTTTTTGACATTTTGACTTTGGAATCGTGATCGGCGACCATCAAAACCCCCGTATCTAAAATTTTACATTCATACGTCAATTTTCATAAAATCTTCCGGCATTTTGTATTTTTTGACATTTTGGCTTTGGAATCGTGATCGGCGACCCCCAAAGCCCTCGTATCTAAAATTTCACATTCATACGTCAATTTTCAAAAAATCTTCCACCATTTCGTTTTGTTTTGACATTTTGACTTTGGAATCGTGATCGGCGACCCCCAAAACCCCCGCATCTAAAATTTTACGGTCATACGTCAATTTTCAAAAAATCTTCTGCCATTTTGTTTTTTTTTGACATTTTGACTTTGGAATCGTGATCGGCGACCCCCAAAACCCCCGTATCTAAAATTTTACATTCATATGTCAATTTTCAAAAAATTCTTCCACGATTTTGTTTTTTTATGACCTTTTGATTTTGGATTTGTGATCGGCGACCTAACACATCCCCGCATCTAAAATTTCACACTCATACGTCAATTTTCAAAAAAATCTTTCGCCATTTTGTTTTTTTTTGACATTTTGACTTTGGAATCGTGATCGGCGACCCCCAAAACTCCCGTATCTAAAATTTCACATTCATACGTCAATTTTCTAAAAAATCTTTCGCCATTTTGTTTTTTTTTGACATTTTGACTTTGGAATCGTGATCGGCGACCCCCAAAACCCCCGTATCTAAAATTTCACATTCATACGTCAATTTTCTAAAAAAATCTTTCGCCATTTTGTTTTTTTTGACATTTTGACTTTGGAATCGTGATCGGCGACCCCCAAAACCCACGTATCTAAAATTTTACATTCATACGTCAATTTTCAAAAAATCTTCCGCCATTTTGTTTTGACATTTTGGCTTTGGAATCGTGTTCGGCGACCCCCAAAACCCCCGTATCTAAAAATTCATACGTCAATTTTCAAAAAAATCTGCCGCCATTTTTTTTTTGACATTTTGACTTTGGAATCGTTATCGGCGACCCCCAAAACCCCCGTATCTAAAACTTTACATTCATACGTCAATTTTCAAAAAAATCTTTCGCCGTTTTGCTTTTTTTGACATTTTGACTTTGGAATCGTGATCGGCGACCCCCAAAGCCCTCGTATCTAAAATTTCACATTCATACGTCAATTTTCAAAAAATCTTCCACCATTTCGTTTTGTTTTGACATTTTGACTTTGGAATCGTGATCGGCGACCCCCAAAACCCCGTATCTAAAATTTTACATTCAAACGCCAATTTTCAAAAAAATCTTCCGCCATTTTGCTTTTTTTTACATTTTGACTTTGGAATCGTGATCGGCGACCATCAAAACCCCCGTATCTAAAATTTTACATTCATACGTCAATTTTCAAAAAATCTTCGGGCATTTTGTTTTTTTTTGACATTTTGACTTTGGAATCGTGATCGGCGACCCCCAAAACCCCCGTATCTAAAATTTTACATTCATACGTCAATTTTCAAAAAAATCTTCCACCCTTTTGTTTTTTTTGATATTTTGACTTTGGAATCGTGATCGGCGACCCCCAAAACCCCCGTATCTAAAATTTTACATTAATACGTCAATTTTCAAAAAAATCTTTCGCCATTTTGTTTTTTTTGACATTTTGACTTTGGAATCGTGATCGGCGACCCCCAAAACTCCCGTATCTAAAATTTCATAGTAATACGTCAATTTTCAAAAAACTCTTCCGCCATTTTGTTTTTTTTTGACATTTTGACTTTGGAATCGTGATCGGCGACCCCCAAAACTCCCGTATTCTAAAATTTCACATTCATACGTCAATTTTCAAAAAAATCTTCCACCCTTTTGTTTTTTTTTGATATTTTGACTTTGGAATCGTGATCGGCGACCCCCAAAACCCCCGTATCTAAAATCTTACATTCATACGTCAATTTTCAAAAAAATCTTTCGCCGTTTTGCTTTTTTTGATATTTTGACTTTGGAATCGTCATCGGCGACCCCCAAAACCCCCGTATCTAAAATTTTACATTAATACGTCAATTTTCTAGAAAATCTTTCGCCATTTTGTTTTTTTTGACATTTTGACTTTGGAATCGTGATCGGCGACCCCCAAAGCCCCCGTATCTAAAATTTCACATTCATACGTCAATTTTCAAAAAATCTTCCACCATTTCGTTTTGTTTTGACATTTTGACTTTGGAATCGTGATCGGCGACCCCCAAAACCCCCGTATCTAAAATTTTACATTCATACGTCAATTTTCAAAAAATCTTCCGCCATTTTGCTTTTTTTTACATTTCGACTTTGGAACCGTGATCGGTGACCCCCAAAACCCCCGTATCTAAAACTTTACATTCATACGTCAATTTTCAAAAAAATCTTTCGCCGTTTTGCTTTTTTTGACATTTTGACTTTGGAATCGTGATCGGCGACCCCCAAAGCCCTCGTATCTAAAATTTCACATTCATACGTCAATTTTCAAAAAATCTTCCACCATTTCGTTTTGTTTTGACATTTTGACTTTGGAATCGTGATCGGCGACCCCCAAAACCCCGTATCTAAAATTTTACATTCAAACGCCAATTTTCAAAAAAATCTTCCGCCATTTTGCTTTTTTTTACATTTTGACTTTGGAATCGTGATCGGCGACCATCAAAACCCCCGTATCTAAAATTTTACATTCATACGTCAATTTTCAAAAAAATCTTCCGCCATTTTGCTTTTTTTGACATTTTGACATTGGAATCGTGATCGGCGACCATCAAAACCCCCGTATCTAAAATTTTACATTCATACGTCAATTTTCATAAAATCTTCCGGCATTTTGTATTTTTTGACATTTTGGCTTTGGAATCGTGATCGGCGACCCCCAAAGCCCTCGTATCTAAAATTTCACATTCATACGTCAATTTTCAAAAAATCTTCCACCATTTTGTTTTTTTTTGACATTTTGACTTTGGAATCGTGATCGGCGACCCCCAAAACCCCCGTATCTAAAATTTCACATTCATACGTCAATTTTCTAAAAAATCTTTCGCCATTTTGTTTTTTTTTGACATTTTGACTTTGGAATCGTGATCGGCGACCCACAAAACCCCCGTATCTAAAATTTTACATTCATACGTCAATTTTCAAAAAATCTTCCGCCATTTTGTTTTGACATTTTGGCTTTGGAATCGTGTTCGGCGACCCCCAAAACCCCCGTATCTAAAATTTCACATTCATACGTCAATTTTCAAAAAAATCTTCCGCCATTTTTTTTGACATTTTGACTTTGGAATCGTGATCGGCGACCCCCAAAGCCCTCGTATCTAAAATTTCACAGTCATACGTCAATTTTCAAAAAATCTTCCACCATTTCGTTTTGTTTTGACATTTTGACTTTGGAATCGTGATCGGCGACCCCCAAAACGCCGTATCTAAAATTTTACATTCAAACGCCAATTTTCAAAAAAATCTTCCGCCGTTTTGCTTTTTTTTACATTTTGACTTTGGAATCGTGATCGGCGACCATCAAAACCCCGTATCTAAAATTTTACATTCATACGTCAATTTTCAAAAAATCTTCGGGCATTTTGTTTTTTTTTGACATTTTGACTTTGGAATCGTGATCGGCGACCCCCCAAATCCCCGTATCTAAAATTTTACATTCATACGTCAATTTTCAAAAAAATCTTCCACCCTTTTGTTTTTTTTGATATTTTGACTTTGGAATCGTGATCGGCGACCCCCAAAACCCCGTATCTAAAATTTTACATTAATACGTCAATTTTCAAAAAAATCTTTCGCCATTTTGTTTTTTTTGACATTTTGACTTTGGAATCGTGATCGGCGACCCCCAAAACTCCCGTATCTAAAATTTCATAGTAATACGTCAATTTTCAAAAAAATCTTCCGCCGTTTTTTTTTTGACATTTTGACTTTAGAATCGTGATCGGCGACCCCCAAAACCCCCGTATCTAAAATTTCACATTCATACGTCAATTTTCAAAAATCTTCCGCCATTTTGTTTTTTTTTGACATTTTGACTTTGGAATCGTTATCGGCGACTCCCAAAACCCCCGTATCTAACATTTTACATTCATACGTCAATTTTCAAAAAAATCTTTCGCCGTTTTGCTTTTTTTGACATTTTGACTTTGGAATCGTGATCGGCGACCATCAAAACCCCCGTATCTAAAATTTTACATTCATACGTCAATTTTCAAAAAATCTTATGGCATTTTGTTTTTTTTTGACATTTTGGCTTTGGAATCGTGATCGGCGACCCCCAAAACCCCCGTATCTAAAATTTTACATTAATACGTCAATTTTCAAAAAAATCTTTCGGCATTTTGTTTTTTTTGACATTTTGACTTTGGAATCGTGATCGGCGACCCCCAGAACCCCCGTATCTAAAATTTTACATTCATACGTCAATTTTCAAAAAATCTTCCGCCAATTTGTTTTTTTTTGACATTTTGACTTTGGAATCGTGATCGGTGACCCCCAAAACCCCCGTATCTAAAATTTTACATTCATACGTCAATTTTCAAAAAAATCTTCCGCCATTTTGCTTTTTTTGACATTTTGACTTTGGAATCGTGATCGGCGACCCCCAAAACCCCCGTATCTAAAATTTTACGGTCATACGTCAATTTTCAAAAAATCTTCTGCCATTTTGTTTTTTTTTGACATTTTGACTTTGGAATCGTGATCGGCGACCCCCCAAAACCCCCGTATCTAAAATTTTACATTCATACGTCAATTTTCTAAAAAATCTTTCGCCATTTTGTTTTTTTTGACATTTTGACTTTGGAATCGTGATCGGCGACCCCCAAAACCCCGTATCTAAAATTTCACATTCATACGTAAATTTTCTAAAAAATCTTTCGCCATTTTGTTTTTTTTGACATTTTGACTTTGGAATCGTGATCGGCGACCCCCAAAAACCCCGTATCTAAAATTTTACATTCATACGTCAATTTTCAAAAAATCTTCCGCCATTTTGTTTTGACATTTTGGCTTTGGAATCGTGATCGGCGACCCCCAAAACCCCCGTATCTAAAATTTCACATTCATACGTCAATTTTCAAAAAAATCTTCCGCCATTTTTTTTTTGACATTTTGACTTTGGAATCGTTATCGGCGACCCCCAAAACCCCCGTATCTAAAACTTTACATTCATACGTCAATTTTCAAAAAAATCTTTCGCCGTTTTGCTTTTTTTGACATTTTGACTTTGGAATCGTGATCGGCGACCCCCAAAGCCCTCGTATCTAAAATTTCACATTCATACGTCAATTTTCAAAAAATCTTCCACCATTTCGTTTTGTTTTGACATTTTGACTTTGGAATCGTGATCGGCGACCCCCAAAACCCCGTATCTAAAATTTTACATTCAAACGCCAATTTTCAAAAAATCTTCCGCCATTTTGCTTTTTTTTACATTTCGACTTTGGAACCGTGATCGGCGACCATCAAAACCCCCGTATCTAAAATTTTACATTCATACGTCAAATTTCAAAAAATCTCCCGGCATTTTGTTTTTTTTTGACATTTTGACTTTTGAATCGTGATCGGCGACCCCCAAAACCCCCGTATCTAAAATTTTACATTCATACGTCAATTTTCAAAAAAATCTTCCACCCTTTTGTTTTTTTTGATATTTTGACTTTGGAATCGTGATCGGCGACCCCCAAAACCCCCGTATCTAAAATTTTACATTAATACGTCAATTTTCAAAAAAATCTTTCACCATTTTGTTTTTTTTTGACATTTTGACTTTAGAATCGTGATCGGCGACCCCCAAAACCCCCGTATCTAAAATTTCACATTCATACGTCATTTTTCAAAAATCTTCCGCCATTTTGTTTTTTTTTGACATTTTGACTTTGGAATCGTGATCGGCGACCTCCAAGACCCCCGTATCTAAAACTTTACATTAATACGTCAATTTTCTAAAAAAATCTTTCGCCATTTTGTTTTTTTTGACATTTTGACTTTGGAATCGTTATCGGCGACTCCCAAAACCCCCGTATCTAACATTTTACATTCATACGTCAATTTTCAAAAAAATCTTTCGCCGTTTTGCTTTTTTTGACATTTTGACTTTGGAATCGTGATCGGCGACCATCAAAACCCCCGATCTAAAATTTTACATTGATACGTCAATTTTCAAAAAGTCTTCCACCATTTTGTTTTTTTTGACATCTTGACTTTGGAGTCGTGATCGGCGACCCCCAAAACCCCCGTATCTAAAATTTTACATTGATACGTCAATTTTCAAAAAATCTTCCACCATTTTGTTTTTTTTTTGACATTTTGACTTTGGAATCGTGATCGGCGACCCCCAAAACCCCCGTATCTAAAATTTTACATTCATACGTCAATTTTCAAAAAATATTCCGCCATTTTGTTTTTTTTGACATTTTGACTTTGGAGTCGTGATCGGCGACCCCCAAACCCCCGTATCTAAAATTTTACATTGATACGTTAACTTTCAAAAAATCTTCCGCCATTTTGTTTTTTTTTGACATTTTGACTTTGGAATCGTGATCGGTGACCCCCAAAACCCCCGTATCTAAAATTTTACATTCATACGTCAATTTTCAAAAAAATCTTCCGCCATTTTGCTTTTTTTGACATTTTGACTTTGGAATCGTGATCGGCGACCCCCAAAACCCCCGTATCTAAAATTTTACGGTCATACGTCAATTTTCAAAAAATCTTCTGCCATTTTGTTTTTTTTTGACATTTTGACTTTGGAATCGTGATTGGCGACCCCCCAAAACCCCCGTATCTAAAATTTTACATTCATACGTCAATTTTCAAAAAATCTTCCGCCATTTTGTTTTTTGTTTGACATTGGAATCGTGATCGGCGACCACCAAAACCCCCGTATCTAAAATTTTACATTCATACGTCAATTTTCAAAAAATATTCCGCCATTTTGTTTTTTTTTTGACATTTTGACTTTGGAATCGTGATCGGCGACCCCCAAAACCCCCGTATCTAAAATTTTATATTCATACGTCAATTTTCAAAAAAATCATGCGCCATTTTGTTTTTCTATGACATTTTGATTTTGAATTTGTGAACGGCGACTTAAGACACCCTCGTATCTAAAATTTCACATTTATACGTCAATTTTCAAAAAATCCTTCGGCCATTTTGTTTTTTTTTGACATTTCGATTTGGATACGTGATCAATGACACCACAAAGACTCCCAAGTGCCGAATTTTACTTTAATCAGAAGAGAGAAATTAATTTCAGGTAGCTCCGCCCACTCTGCATGTATGCGTAATCGTTATCATAAGGGCACATAAATGTTAAAAGCAATCCTTTTCCCCATTAAGGCGTACACGTTCTGGAATTAACGTATTTTAATAATATATAATCATTAAAAGAACAATCAACCTGTATATCTATAAAAATGTTAAGTCAAGCGGGTGTATTATGTCGAGATTGAGATGCCGAACTTGTCGGATCGGATAGACTGATATTTTTCGCCCGACCGTAGTACATTGAATCACATGCACACTGAATCTGTGACGTATTTCGGCCATTTTTCTTACGAAATCTGTCTGCAAACGAATTTGAAAGTGCTCGTGCCCTTGTTTGCGTGCGTCTGTCGACTCGAAATAAGCACGTGAAATATCTAGAGAAGTCAGTTCTATAACACCCCGGTCCTAGTTGAGCGCTCGCAACCTTCAAAATTTCGTATTTCACGCTTAAAAGTGAATCTGTGGATACAACTCAGTTTGTCTGCTAGTTTGACATTTCCCGAGATTTATTTTGCTTGTCACGTGAATCGTCATGATGACGCAAGCCATTTTTCTGTTAAAACCCCGAGTGCACGCTCCTCTTCAACGGGCGATATCTCTGCACACGCTCCACTTGGGAAGAAAAACTCGCCGTCGTTGAGCGGTTTAAAGTCACCGCTACCATCGTGCCAAAGCACAGCCATTAATTTTGCGTATCCAGAGACGAGTTCTTCCTACCGCACAACCGATTTTCGACGATTTTTCGGGCGTTTGGTTGCCATTGACTACTCAGCTATTAGTATATATAACTAGCTAATACGGCAGGCCTAGAAGGCCCGCTGCCGCCTCTTATTCCGCTTACAGTTGAGGTACCGCTCCCCCTTATTCTTCTAAATTTATTGCGGATTTTGTCTTTATTGCGTTTCAGTTTTTGAAACACCATATAATTCCGATATGTAGCGAATAACTAAATATAATTGTATTTTAGATGTTCAATATTGCTTAGTTGTTTTTATACACCCCTGTATATAGTTTACAACTATGCAATATTTTATTCAGAATGCTTATCGGATGAAATGATTAATAATAGATTTAGTGATAATAGCAGTTTTTAAATTGAAAATGTTTAACGGCTGTCCATGAAATAAGATGTATTTTATCGTTTAAAGTTATATTGACATTTTTCACATACTTTTTCTGTGCCTCACAGACGGTAGTTTTCACTCTATTTATAATTTTTCTACTATTATTGGTTTTTGTGCCTTGACTTGCCGATGATTTATTTCACGTTTGCCTAATTTATCTATAGTTTGAATTTTGTTTGTGGGTATAAAATTAGAATAATCTCGAAATCTGTGTTTTTTGCATCAGTTGGAAAATTTGGTTTCATAGTTTTTGTTAATAGTGTTTCAGTCTATATACACATGTCGATTCCATTGGTTTTTTTAGTTTAAATGAAAATTCCTCAGAATTTAAAAAAAAACATTTTATTATTTTATTTTATACAAACTTGTAGATAGCTTTATTAGAATTATGTTTTGTTGACGCGAATATATACTTTTAAATAATTCATTTAATCATTGTTCTATAACAAATAATATTTATTTCATTGGCATTTTTTATAATGATTTCCATTCCTATACTTTTATAATTTGCAGTGTTTCTTTGTGGTAAATTGTATTACACCTGTCAGTTATGTATGATGCTTAATAATGTTGGTAAAGCCTTGTTCACACTATACATAATTATTTTCTTTTGCATTGTACACCTACAATTTAAGGAATATATAGATATAATATATGTATTATGGTAATATTGATTACTTATTGTTATATTCGAAAATACTGTAAAACATCCTTATAGAATTTCCATTTTGAATTATTGTAATTGGCGATGTCGCAGGAGGTTCATTTTCATCAATTATAATTAAACAATCTTTTTTGAATACGTATGATATTACTTCTCAATTTGCCTGGCACAGTAACAACATGATTAAGTGCTTGTTTAATCTGGTAGGAATATATTTTAGTTTCTTTTTTCTATTTACAATATCTTATAATATTTTGAAGTATTTTTACAACTTAATTCATGGACGAAATGACTCCAGTCATGTAATGACAATTGCCAAAAATGAGTAGATAGTATTTATACACAAATAAGGAATCGAATTTATAAATTTCTTACCTACACACTATTATCATTGGGCCAATTATTATATGTTGCAATATTTATTGTGTTGAATGTTTGTGATCTAATGCCTCAATCTTTTCGAGCTTGAATTCGCCTTTTTCGCGTGCGCTTACAGCTTTTTACAGTTTCCTGTAAAACGCGATCACTCTCGTGGTGGTTTTTAGAATGTAAGATCTTATAGACTTGTGGCACACTCTGTATATACATATATTTTGTAAAACCAATCGTATATTTCATTTAGAATTCTTCTAGAATTTTTCTTTACACAAACTGTTACACAATGAAGAGCGAGAAAGATAATTTAATGTTAAACATAAAAATGATGTTAAAGTATCCGAACAAACAATATGCTCAATAAGTGCATCATTTTCATTGAGACAATCGGGATAATACGCTATTGAAATAACAGTGGAAAAATGTAGTATATTAACAAAAAGTATGTCAATTGCTCAGAAACAATTTAAGATAGGCATGCACAATATTAATAAAAAAGAACCTAATAATCAGTTTGACACTGAGATATTTTCACCCAAATATTTGAAGTGGAACAGCGCTTTCATTATGAAATTTTGGTCAGTGTAATTGAAATATTCGTCTGTCACATACTCAAAATTAGTTCGCACGTCAATTAAAAACGATGGGCTTCTATTGAAGAACATTTTAAATTTTCAATGAATTACATATATACTACTCGCCCGCTATCGCGGGCTCGTCACTTTAATTGACATGCTCAAAAATACGTAGTATCTCCATAGTGTTTAACATGTTTACAACAAATTTTGTTTGGTAAATGGGCGTCGCTTTCAAACATTCTTATAGAATGCTAATGAATGCTGACGAACTTCAAACATATAGCTCGCAAGCATATGTATGTGAATGGGTAAAGTAAATTTAATTTATAAAGTATATTACTTTCTTACTACCTTTTCGAAGTCCACTATCGTTAATAAAAGAGCAAAGTATATTCTTTTTTGACACAAATCGGTACACACTCAAGAGCGAGAAAGGTAATTTAATGTTAATCATAAGCCATGTTAAAGTATCCAAAGACACAATGAGCTCAAAAAGCGCAACATTTTTATTAAAACAGTTTACAATACTATTTTGATGTAAAGTGTGACCCTTTTGAAATCCACTATCATTAATAAAGGAGCACAAAATAATAATAAAGTAAAAAACCCAAGTTTTAAATTTGGCCCTTTTGAAGCGCCTTTCCTGTAAACATTGCTTTCTAGAAGGTCCATTTGTATACATTTTTGAGGCACCCCTGTATATACATATATTTTGTTAAGCCAATAGGATATCTTATTTAAAATTCTTTTCGAACAGTTTTTAACACAAACCGGTACACACTCAAGAGCGAGAAAGGTAATTTAATGTTAAACATAAGTCGTGTTAAAGTATGCAAAGACACAATGAGATCAAAAAGCGCAACATTTTTATTAAGACAGTGTGCAATACCATTTTGATGTAAAGTGTGACCTTTTTGAAATCCACTATCGTTAATAAAGGAACAGAAAATAAAAGTAAAAGTAAAAAGCCCAAGTTTTAAATTGAAGCGCCTTTCCTGTAAAAAGCGATCACTGGCATGACGCTTTTTAGAATGTACGGTTTTATAAACTTTTAAAGCATCCCGGTATATACATATATTTTGTGAAGCCAATAGTTTATTTTATTTAAAATTTTTCTCGAATTGTTTTTTACACAAATCGGTACACACTCAATAGCGAGAAAGGTAATTTAATGTTAAACATAAGTCGTGTTAAAGTATGCAAAGACACAATGATATCAAAAAGCGTAACATTTTTATTAAGACAGTGTACAATACTATTTTGATGTCAAAAGTGTAAAAGCCTGTCAACCTTTTTGAAATCCACTATCGTTAATAAAGGAGCACAAAATAGTAATAAAATTAAAATGCCCAAGTTTTAAATTGAAGCGCCTATCCTATGAAAAGCGATCACTGGCATGACGCTTTTTAGAATGTCTACATTTATACACCTTTGAAGCACCCAAGTATATACATATATTTTGTTAAGCCAATAGGACGTTTTATTTAAAATTCTTCTCGAACTGTTTTTGACATAAACCGGTACACACTCAAGAGCGAGAAAGGTAATTTAATGTTAACATAAGTCGTGTTAAAGTATCCAAAGACATATTGATATCATAAAGCGCAACATTTTTATTAAGACAGTGTACAATACTATTTTGATGTAAAGTGTGATCTGTTTGAAATCCACTATCATTAATAAAGGAGCACAAAATGAAAATAAAAGTAAAAAGCCCAAGTTTTAAATTGAAGCGCCTTTTATTTTATTTAAAATTTTTCTCGAATTGTTTTTTACACAAACCGGTACACACTCAAGAGCGAGAAAGGTAATTTAAAGTTAAACATAAGTCATGTTAAAATATCCACAGAAACAATGAGCTCTCAAAAAGCGCAACATTTTCATTAAGACAGTTTACAATACTATTTTGATGTGAACGTGTAAAAGCTTGTCAATCTTTCCGAAGTCTACTCTCTTTAAGAAAAAAGCACAAAATAATAATAACAGTAAGAAGCCCAAGTTTGAAATTGAAGCCCTATTGAAGCGCCTTTCCTGTAAAAAACGCTTTTGAGAATGTCCACTTTTATAAACTTTTGAAGCACTCCTGTATATACATATATTTTGTTAAGCCAATAGATATTTTATTTAAAATTCTTCACGAACTGTTTTTGACACAAACCGGTACACACTCAAGAGCGAGAAAGGTAATTTAATGTTAACATAAGTCGTGTTAAAGTATCCAAAGACATATTGATATCAAAAAGCGCAACATTTTTATTAAGACAGTGTACAATACTATTTTGATGTAAAGTGTGATCTGTTTGAAATCCACTATCATTAATAAAGGAGCACAAAATGAAAATAAAAGTAAAAAGCCCAAGTTTTAAATTGAAGCGCCTTTTATTTTATTTAAAATTTTTCTCGAATTGTTTTTTACACAAACCGGTACACACTCAAGAGCGAGAAAGGTAATTTAAAGTTAAACATAAGTCATGTTAAAATATCCACAGAAACAATGAGCTCTCAAAAAGCGCAACATTTTCATTAAGACAGTTTACAATACTATTTTGATGTGAACGTGTAAAAGCTTGTCAATCTTTCCGAAGTCTACTCTCGTTAAGAAAAAAGCACAAAATAATAATAACAGTAAGAAGCCCAAGTTTGAAATTGAAGCCCTATTGAAGCGCCTTTCCTGTAAAAAACGCTTTTGAGAATGTCCACTTTTATAAACTTTTGAAGCACTCCTGTATATACATATATTTTGTTAAGCCAATAGATATTTTATTTAAAATTCTTCACGAACTGTTTTTGACACAAACCGGTACACACTCAAGAGCGAGAAAGGTAATTTAAAGTTAAACATAAGTCATGTTAAAATATCCACAGAAACAATGAGCTCTCAAAAAGCGCAACATTTTCATTAAGACAGTTTACAATACTATTTTGATGTGAACGTGTAAGAACCTGTCAATCTTTTCGAAGTCTACTATCGTTAAGAAAAAAGCACAAAATAATAATAAAAGTAAAAAGCCCAAGTTTTAAATTTAAGCTCAATTAAAGCGCCTTTCCTATAAAAAACGCTTTTTAGAATGTTCAGTTTTATAAACTTTTAAAGCATCCCGGTATATACATATATTTTGTAAAGCCAATTGTATATTTTATTTAAAATTTTGCTGGAATTGTTTTTTACACAAACCGGTACACACTCAAGAGCGAGAAAGGTAATTTAATGTTAAACATAAGTCGTGTTAAAGTATGCAAAGACACAATGAGATCAAGAAGCGCAATATTTTTATTAAGAGAGTGTACAATACTATTTTGATGTGAAAGTGTAAAAGCCTGTCAACCTTTTCGAAATCCACTATCGTTAATAAAAGAGCACAAAATAATAATAAAAGTAAAAGCCTAAGTTTTAAATTTAAGCCCTTTTGAAGCGCCTGTCCTGTAAAAAGCAATCACTGTCATGACTTTTTAGAATGTCCGATTTTATTAACTTTTGAAGCACCCCTGCATATACATATATTTTGTTAAGCCAATAGGACATTTTATTTAAAATTCTTCTCGAACTGTTTTTAACACAAACCGGTACACACTCAAGAGCGAGAAAGGTAATTTAATGTTAAACATAAGTCGTGGTAAAGTATCCATAGACACAATGAGATCAAAAAGCGCTGCATTTTTATTAAGACAGTTTACAATACTATTTTGATGTGAACGTGTAAAAGCTTGTCAATCTTTCCGAAGTCTACTCTCGTTAAGAAAAAAGCACAAAATAATAATAACAGTAAGAAGCCCAAGTTTGAAATTGAAGCCCTATTGAAGCGCCTTTCCTGTAAAAAACGCTTTTGAGAATGTCCACTTTTATAAACTTTTGAAGCACTCCTGTATATACATATATTTTGTTAAGCCAATAGATATTTTATTTAAAATTCTTCACGAACTGTTTTTGACACAAACCGGTACACACTCAAGAGCGAGAAAGGTAATTTAATGTTAAACATAAGTCATGTTAAAGTATTCAAAGCCAAAAAAACGCAACATTTTCATTAAGACAGTTTACAATACCATTTTGATATGAACGTGTAATAGCCTATCAATCTTTTCGAAATCCACTATTGTTAATGAAAAAGTACAAAATAATAATAAAAGTAAAAAGCTCAAGTTTTAAATTTAAGCCCTACTGAAGCGCTTTTCCTGTAAAAAGCGATAACTGGCATGGCTTTTTAGAATGTCCGGTTTTATTAACTGTTGAAGAGCCACTGTATATACATATATTTTGTTAAACCAGAAGGATATTTTATTTAAAATTCTTCTCGAACTGTTTTTTACACAAATCGGTACACACTCAATAGCGAGAAAGGTAATTTAATGTTAAACATAAGTCGTGTTAAAGTATGCAAAGACACAATGATATCAAAAAGCGCAACATTTTTATTATGACAGTGTACAATACTACTTTGATGTCAAAAGTGTAAAAGCCTGTCAACCTTTTTGAAATCCACTCTAGTTAATAAAGGAGCACGAAATAATAATAAAAGTAAAATGCCCAAGTTTTAATTTGAAGCGCTTTTCCTATAAAAAGCGATCACTGGCATGACGCTTTTTAGAATGTCTACATTTATACACCTTTGAAGCACCCAAGTATATACATATATTTTGTTAAGCCAATAGGACGTTTTATTTAAAATTCTTCTCGAACTGTTTCTATCACAAAACCGGTACACACTCAAGAGCGAGAAATGTAATTTAATGTTAAACATAAGTCATGTTAAGGTATCCAAAGATACAATGAATTCAAAAAGCCCAACATGTTCATTAAGACAGTTTTCAATACTATTTTCATGTGAAAGTGTAAAAGCCTGTCAACCTTTTCAAAATCCACTATCGTTAATAAAGGTGCACGAAATAATAATAAAAGTAAAAAGCCCAAGTTTAAATTTAAGCCCTATTGAAGCGCCTTTCCTGTAAAAAAACGCTTTTTAGAATGTCCACTTTTATAAACTTTTGAAGCACCCCTGTATATATATATATATATATATATATATATTGTTAGGCCAATAGGATATTTTATTTAAAATTCTTCTCGAACTGTTTTTTACATAAACCGGTACACACTCAAGAGCGAGTTAGGTAATTTAATGTGTTTAACATAAATCGTGTTAAAGTATCCAAGGACACATTGAGATCAAAACGCGCAACTTTTTATTAAGACAGTGTACAATACTATTTTGATGTAAAGTGTGACCTTTTTGAAATCCACTACCATTAATTAAGGAACACAAAATGAAAATAAAAGTAAAACGCCCAAGTTTTAAATTGAAGCACCTTTTATTTTATTTAAAATTTTACTCGAATTGTTTTTTACACAAACCGGTACACACTCAAGAGCGAGAAAGGTAATTTAATGTTAAACATAAGTCATGTTAAAATATCCAAAGAAACAATGAGCTCTCAAAAAGCGCAACATTTTCATTAAGACAGTTTACAATACTATTTTGATGTGAACGTGTAAGAGCCTGTCAATCTTTTCGAAGTCTACTCTCGTTAAGAAAAAAGCACAAAATAGTAATAAAAGTAAAAAACCCAAGTTTTAAAATTAAGCTCAATTAAAGCGCCTTTCCTATAAAAAACGCTTTTTAGAATGTCCAGTTTTATAAACTTTTAAAGCATCCCGGTATATACATATATTTTGTGAAGCCAATTGTATATTTTATTTAAAATTTTTCTGGAATTGTTTTTTACACAAACTGGTACACACTCAAGAGCGAGAAAGGTAATTTAATGTTAACCATAAGTCGTGTTAAAGTATGCAAAGACACAATGAGATCAAGAAGCGCAACATTTTTATTAAGAGAGTGTACAATACTATTTTGATGTGAAAGTGTAAAAGCCTGTCAACCTTTTCGAAATCCACTATCGTTAATAAAAGAGCACAAAATAATAATGAAAGTAAAAGCCCAAGTTTTAAATTTAAGCCCTTTTGAAGCGCCTGTCCTGTAAAAAGCAATCACTGTCATGACTTTTTAGAATGTAAGATTTTATTAACTTTTGAAGCACCCCTGCATATACATATATTTTGTTAAGCCAATAGGATATTTTATTTAAAATTCTTCTCGAACTGTTTTTAACACAAACCGGTACACACTCAAGAGCGAGAAAGGTAATTTAATGTTAAGCATAAGTCATGTTAAAGTATCGAAAGAAACAATGAGCTCAATGAGCGCAACATTATAATTGAGACAGTGTACAATACGATTCTGATATTTTCGAATCTACTACCGATAAGAAAAAATGGAGTATTAAATTTAAACCCTGTGCAATCACGTTTCGAAGAATCGCCAAATTGAAGACGTAATAAGCGACCACAAACACCCCCGTATCTACAATTTCACATTCATACGTCAATTTTCAAAATATCTTCCACCATTTTGTTTTTTTTTACATTTTGACTTTGGAATCGTGATCGGAGACCGTCAAAACCCCCGTATTTAAAATTTCGCATTCATACGTCAATTTTCAAAAAAATCTTCCGCCATTTTGTTTTTTTTTTGACATTTTGACTTTGGAATCGTGATCGGCGACCCCCAAAACCCCCGCATCTAAAATTTTACATTTATACGTCAATTATCCAAAAAAATCTTCCGCCATTTTGTTTTTTTTTGACATTTTGACTTTGGAATCGTGATCGGCGACCCCCAAAACCCCCGTATCTAAAATTTTACATTCATACGTCAATTTTCAAAAAATCTTCAGCCATTTTGTTCTTTTTTGACATTTTGACTTTGAAATCGTGATCGGCGACCCCCAAAACCCCCGTATCTAGAATTTTACATTCATACGTCAATTTTCAAAAAATCTTCCGCCATTTTTTTTTCTGACATTTTGACTTTGGAATCGTGATAGGCGACCCCCAAAACCCAGGTATCTAAAATTTCACATTCATACGTCAATTATCAATAAAAATCTTCCGCCATTTTGTTTTTTTTGACATTTTGACTTTGGAATCGTGATCGGCGACCCCCAAAACCCCCGTATCTAAAATCTTACATTCATACGTCAATTTTCAAAAAGTCTTCTGCCATTTTTTTTTTGACATTTTGACTTTGGAATCGTGATAGGCGACCCCCAAAACCCCCGTATCTAAAATTTTACATTCATACGTCAATTTTCAAAAAATTCTTACGCCATTTTGTTTTTTTTGACATTTTAATTTTGGATTTGTGATCGGCGACCGCCAAAACCCCCGTATCTAAAATTTTACATTCATACGTGAATTTTCAAAAAATCTTCCGCCATTTTGGTTTTTTTGACATTTTGACTTTGGAATCGTGATCGGCGACCCCCAAAACCCCCGTATCTAAAATTTTACATTCATACGTCAATTTTCAAAAAATCTCCCGCCATTTTGTTTTTTTTTGTCATTTTGACTTTGGAATCGTGATCGGCGACCCCTAAAACCCCCGTATCTAAAATTTTACATTCATACGTTAATTTTCAAAAAATCTTCCGCCATTTTGTTTTGTTTTGACATTTTGACTTTGGAATCGTGATAGGCGACCCCCAAAACCCCCGTATCTAAAATTTTATTCATATGACAATTTTCAAAAAATTCTTACGCCATTTTGTTTTTTTATGACATTTTAATTTTTAGATTTGTGATCGGCGACCGCCAAAACCCCCGTATCTAAAATTTTACATTCATACGTGAATTTTCAAAAAATCTTCCGCCATTTTGGTTTTTTTGACATTTTGACTTTGGAATCGTGATCGGCGACCCCCAAAACCCCCGTATCTAAAATTTTACATTCATACGTCAATTTTCAAAAAATCTCCCGCCATTTTGTTTTTTTTTTGTCATTTTGACTTTGGAATCGTGATCGGCGACCCCTAAAACCCCCGTATCTAAAATTTTACATTCATACGTCAATTTTCAAAAAATCTTCCGCCATTTAGTTTTTTTTTGACATTTTAATTTTGGATTTGTGATCGGCGACCGCCAAAACCCCCGTATCTAAAATTTTACATTCATACGTGAATTTTCAAAAAATCTTCCGCCATTTTGGTTTTTTTGACATTTTGACTTTGGAATCGTGATCGGCGACCCCCAAAACCCCCGTATCTAAAATTTTACATTCATACGTCAATTTTCAAAAAATCTCCCGCCATTTTGTTTTTTTTTGTCATTTTGACTTTGGAATCGTGATCGGCGACCCCTAAAACCCCCGTATCTAAAATTTTACATTCATACGTTAATTTTCAAAAAATCTTCCGCCATTTTGTTTTGTTTTGACATTTTGACTTTGGAATCGTGATAGGCGACCCCCAAAACCCCCGTATCTAAAATTTTATTCATATGACAATTTTCAAAAAATTCTTACACCATTTTGTTTTTTTATGACATTTTAATTTTGGATTTGTGATCGGCGACCGCCAAAACCCCCGTATCTAAAATTTTACATTCATACGTGAATTTTCAAAAAATCTTCCGCCATTTTGGTTTTTTTGACATTTTGACTTTGGAATCGTGATCGGCGACCCCCAAAACCCCCGTATCTAAAATTTTACATTCATACGTCAATTTTCAAAAAATCTCCCGCCATTTTTTTTTTTTTTTGTCATTTTGACTTTGGAATCGTGATCGGCGACCCCTAAAACCCCCGTATCTAAAATTTTACATTCATACGTCAATTTTCAAAAAATCTTCCGCCATTTAGTTTTTTTTTGACATTTTGACTTTGGATTCGTGATCGGCGACCCCCAAAACCCCCGTATCTAAAATTTTATATTCATACGTCAATTTTCAAAAAATTCTTCCGCTATTTTGTTTTTTTACGACATTTTGATTTTGGATTTGTGATCGGCGACCTAAGACACCCTCGTATCTAAAATTTCACATTTATACGTCAATTTTCAAAAAATCCTTCGGCCATTTTCTTTTTTTTTTGACATTTCGACTTTGGATACGCGATCCACAAAAACTCCCAAGTGCCGAATTTACTTTAATCAGAAGAGAGAAATTAATTTCAGGTAGCTCCGCCCACTCTGCATGTATGCGTAATCGTTGTCATAAGGGCACATAAAAGTTAAAAGCTACCTTTTTCCCCATTAAGGCGTACGCGTTCTGGAATTAAAGTATTTTAATAATGCAAATATATAATCATTAAAAGAAAAATAATCAACCTGTATATCTATAAAAATGTTAAGTCAAGCGGATGTATTATGTCGAGATTGAGATGCCGGACCCGATATAAATTAATCTGATACCCGACCGTAGTACATTGAATCACATGCACAATGAATCTGTGACGTATTTCGGCCATTTTTCTTACGAAATCTGTCTGCAAACGAATTTGAAAGTGCTCGTGCCCTACATTGCGTGCGTTTGTCGACTCGAAATGAGCATGTAAGAGACCCCGAGTAGGCCGTTCTTTAAGACCTCGGGTCTTGTTGGGCGCTCGCAACCTTCAAAATTTCGTATTTCAGTCTTAAAAGTGAATCTGTAGCTACAACTGAGTTTGACGTTTCCCGAGATTTATTTTGATTGTCACGTGAATCGTCATGATGACGTAAGCCATTTTTCTGTTAAAACACCGAGTGTACGCTCCTCTTCAACGGGCGATATCTCTGCACACGCTCCACTGGGGAAGAAAATCTCTTCGACGTCCGGAAATTCAATGTCGCCCCTACCAACATGCCAAAGGGCAGCTTTTAATTTGGCGTATCCAGAGAGGAGTTGCCCGCCCCGTGCACCCAATTTTCGTCCATTTTTCGGGCGTTTGGTTGCCATTGACTACTCAGCTTTTAGTATATATAACTAGCTAATACGGCAGGCCTAGAAGGCCCGCTGCCGCCTCTTATTCCGCTTACAGTTGAGGTACCGCTCCCCCTTATTCTTCTAAATTTATTGCGGATTTTGTCTTTATTGCGTTTCAGTTTTTGAAACACCATATAATTCCGATATATAGTGAATAACTAAATATAATTGTGTTTTAGATGTTCAATATTGTTTAGTTGTTTTTATACACCCCTGTATATAGTTTACAACTATGCAATATTTTATTCAGAATGCTTATCGGATGAAATGATTAATAATAGATTTAGTGATAATAGCAGTTTTTAAATTGAAAATGTTTAACGGCTGTCCATGAATTAAGATCGCGGGCTCGTCATTTTAATTGACATACTCAAATATACGTAGTATCTCCATAGTGTTTAATATGTTTACAACAAATTTTGTTTGGTAAATGGGCGTCGCTTTCAAGCATTCTTATAGCATGCTAATGAATGCTGATGAACTTCGAACATATAGCTCGCAAACATATGTATGCGAATGGGAAAAGTAAATTTAATTTATAAAGTATATTACTTTCTTACTACCTTTTCGAAGTCCACTATCGTTAATAAAAAAGCAGAGTATATTTTATCTAAAATTATTCTCCTTCTGTTTTTGACACAAATCGGTACACACTCAAGAGCGAGAAAGGTAATTTAATGTTAATCATAAGCCATGTTAAAGTATCCAAAGACACAATGAGCTCAAAAAGCGCAACATTTTTATTAAAACAGTTTACAATACTATTTTGATGTAAAGTGTGACCCTTTTGAAATCCACTATCATTAATAAAGGAGCACAAAATAATAATAAAAGTAAGAAACCCAAGTTTTAAATTTAAGCCCTTTTCAAGCGCCTTTCCTGTAAACAGTGCTTTCTAGAATGTCCATTTTTATAAATTTTTGAAGCACCCCTGTATATACATATATTTTGTTAAGCCAATAGGATATCTTATTTAAAATTCTTCTCGAACTGTTTTTAACACAAACCGGTACACACTCAAGAGCGAGAAAGGTAATTTAATGTTAAACATAAGTCGTGTTAAAGTATGCAAAGACACAATGAGATCAAAAAGCGCAACACTTTTATTAAGACAGTGTACAATACTATTTTGATATAAAGTGTGACCTCTTTGAAATCCACTATCGTTAATAAAGGAGCATAAAATAAAAGTAAAAGTAAAAAGCCCAAGTTTTAAATTGAAGCACCTTTCTTGTAAAAAGCGATCACTGGCATGACGCTTTTTAGAATGTCCGGTTTTATAAACTTTTAAAGCATCCCGGTATATACATATATTTTGTGAAACCAATTGTATATTTTATTTAAAATTTTTCTGGAATTGTTTTTTACACAAACCGGTACATACTCAAGAGCGAGAAAGGTAATTTAATGTTAAACATAAGTCGTGTTAAAGTATGCAAAGACACAATGAGATCAAGAAGCGCAACATTTTTATTAAGAGAGTGTACAATACTATTTTGATGTGAAAGTATAAAAGCCTGTCAACCTTTTCGAAATCCACTATCGTTAATAAAAGAGCACATAATAATAATAAAAGTAAAAAGCCCAAGTTTTAAATTTAAGCCCTTTTGAAGCGCCTGCCCCGTAAAAAGCAATCACTGTCATGACTTTTTAGAATGTCTACCTTTATAAACTTTTGAAGCACCCCTGCATATACATATATTTTGTTAAGTCAATAGGATATTTTATTTAAAATTCTTCTCGAACTGTCTTTAACACAAACCGGTACACCCTCAAGAGCGAGAAAGGTAATTTAATGTTAAACATAAGTCGTGTTAAAGTATGCAAAGACACAATGACATCAAAAAGCGCAACGCTTTTATTAAGACAGTGTACAATACTATTTTGATGCGAAAGTGTAAAAGCCTGTCAACCTTTTTGAAATCCACTATCGTTAATAAAGGAGCACATAATAATAATAAAAGTAAAAAGCCCAAGTTTTAAATTGAAGCCCTATTGAAGCGCCTTTCCTGTAAAAAACGCTTTTAAGAATATCCACTTTTATAAACTTTTGAAGCACTCCTGTATATACATATATTTTGTTAAGCCAATTGGATATTTTATTTAAAATTCTTCTCGAACTGTTTTTGACACAAACCGGTACACAGTCAAGAGCGAGAAAGGTAATTTAATGTTAAACATGTCATGTTAAAGTATTCAAAGACAAAAAACGCAACATTTTCATTAAGACAGTTTACAATACTATTTTCATATGAACGTGTAATAGCCTATCAATATTTTCGAAATCCACTATCGTTAATGAAAAAGTACAAATTAATAATAAAAGTAAAAAGCCCAAGTTTTAAATTGAAGCCCTATTGAAGCACTTTCCTGTAAAAAACGCTTTTTAGAATGTCCACTTTTATAAACTTTTGAAGCACCACTGTATATATATATATATATTTTGTTAGGCCAATAGGATATTTTATTTAACATTCTTCTCGAACTGTTTTTGACATAAACCGGTACACACTCAAGAGCGAGAAAGGTAATTTAATGTTAAACAAAACTCGTGTTAAAGTATCCAAAGACACATTGAGATCAAAAAGCGCAACATTTTTATTAAGACAGTGTACAATACTATTTTGATGTAAAGTGTGACCCTTTTGAAATCCACTATCATTAATAAAGGAGCACAAAATGAAAATAAAAGTAAAAAGCCCAAGTTTTAAATTGAAGCGCCTTTTATTTTATTTAAAATTTTTCTCGAATTGTTTTTTACTCAAACCGGTACACACTCAAGAGCGAGAAAGGTAATTTAATGTTAAACATAAGGCATGTTAAGGTATCCAAAGACTCAATGAGTTCAAAAAGACCAACATGTTCATTAAGACAGTTTTCAATACTATTTTGATGTGAAAGTGTAAAAGCCTGTCAACCTTTTCAAAATCCACTATCGTTAATAAAGGTGCAGGAAATAATAATAAAAGTAAAAAGCCCAAGTTTTAAATTTAGGCCCTATTGAAGCGCCTTTCCTGTAAAAAAACGCTTTTTAGAATGTTCACTTTCATAAACGTTTGAAGCACCCCTGTATATATATATATATATTTTGTTAGGCCAATAGGATACTTTATTTAAAATTCTTCTCGAACTGTTTTTGACATAAACCGGTACACACTCAAGAGCGAGAAAGGTAATTTAATGTTAAACAAAACTCGTGTTAAAGTATCCAAAGACACATTGAGATCAAAAAGCGCAACATTTTCATTAAGACAGTTTACAATACTATTTTGCTGTGAACGTGTAAGAGCCTGTCAATCTTTTCGAAGTCTACTCTCGTTAAGAAAAAAGCACAAAATAATAATAAAAGTAAAAAGCCCAAGTTTTAGATTTAAGCCCAATTGAAGCGTCTTTCCTATAAAAAACTCTTTTTAGAATGTCCAGTTTTATAAACTTTTAAAGCATCCCGGTATATACATATATTTTGTGAAGCCAATTGTATATTTTATTTAAAATATTTCTGGAATTGTTTTTTACACAAACCGGTACACACTCAAGAGCGAGAAAGGTAATTTAATGTTAAACATAAGTCGTGTTAAAGTATGCAAAGACACAATGAGATCAAGAAGCGCTACATTTTCATTAAGACAGTGTACAACACTATTTTGATGCGAAGGTGTGAAAGCCTGTCAACCTTTTTGAAATCCACTATAGTTAATAAAGGAGCACGAAATAATAATAAAAGTAAAAAGCCCAAGTTTTAAATTGAAGCCCTATTGAAGCGCCTTTCCTGTAAAAAGCGATCACTGGCATGACGCTTTTCAGAATGTCCACTTTTATAAACTTTTGAAGCATCCCTACATATATTTTTTTAAGCCAATAGTATATTTTATTTGAAATTCTACTCGAACTGTTTTTTTACACAAACCGGTTCACACTCAAGAGCGAGAAAGGTAATTTAATGTTAAGCATGTCATGTTAGAGTATCGAAAGAAACAATGAGTTCAGTGAGCGTAACATTTTCATTGAGACAATGTACAATACGATTCTGATGTTTGCGAATCTACTGTTGATACGAAAAAATTAAGTATTAAATTTAAACCCTGTTCAATCACGTTTCGAAGAATCACCAAATTGAAGACGTAATAAGCGACCACAAACATCCCCGTATCTAAACTTTCACATTCATACGTCAATTTTCAAAAAACTCTTCCGCCATTTTGTTTTTTTTTGACATTTTGACTTTGGAATCGTGATCGGCGACCCCCAAAACTCCCGTATTCTAAAATTTCACATTCATACGTCAATTTTCAAAAAAATCTTCCACCCTTTTGTTTTTTTTGATATTTTGACTTTGGAATCGTGATCGGCGACCCCCAAAACCCCCGTATCTAAAATCTTACATTCATACGTCAATTTTCAAAAAAATCTTTCGCCGTTTTGCTTTTTTTGATATTTTGACTTTGGAATCGTCATCGGCGACCCCCAAAACCCCCGTATCTAAAATTTTACATTAATACGTCAATTTTCTAAAAAATCTCGCCATTTTTTTTTTGACATTTTGACTTTGGAATCGTGATCGGCGACCCCCAAAGCCCCCGTATCTAAAATTTCACATTCATTCGTTAATTTTCAAAAAAATCTTTCGCCGTTTTGCTTTTTTTGATATTTTAACTTTGGAATCGTGATCAGCGACCCCCAAAACCCCCGTATCTAAAATTTTAAATTAATACGTCAATTTTCAAAAAAATCTTTCGCCATTTTGTTTTTTTTGACTTTGGAATCGTGATCGGCGACCCCCAAAACCCCCGTATCTAAAATTTTACATTCATACGTCAGTTTTCATAAAATCTTCCGGCATTTTGTATTTTTTGACATTTTGGCTTTGGAATTGTGATCGGCGACCCCCAAAACCCCCGTATCTAAAATTTTACATTAATACGTCAATTTTCAAAAAAATCTTTCGCCATTTTGTTTTTTTTGACTTTGGAATCGTGATCGGCGACCCCCAAAACCCCCGTATCTAAAATTTTACATTCATACGTCAGTTTTCAAGAAATCTTCCGCCATTTTGTTTTTTTTGTGACATTTTGACTTTGGAATCGCGATCGGCGACCCCCAAAACGCCCGTATCTAAAATTTTACATTCATACGTCAATTTTCAAAAAAATCTTCCGCCATTTTGCTTTTTTTGACATTTTGACTTTGGAATCGTGATCGGCGACCCCCAAAGCCCTCGTATCTAAAATTTCACATTCATACGTCAATTTTCAAAAAATCTTCCACCATTTCGTTTTGTTTTGACATTTTGACTTTGGAATCGTGATCGGCGACCCCCAAAACCCCCATATCTAAAATTTTACGGTCATACGTCAATTTTCCAAAAATCTTCTGCCATTTTGTTTTTTTTTGACATTTTGACTTTGGAATCGTGATCGGCGACCCCCAAAACCCCCGTATCTAAAATTTTACATTCATATGTCAATTTTCCAAAAATTCTTTCACGATTTTGTTTTTTATGACCTTTTGATTTTGGATTTGTGATCGGCGACCTAACACACCCCCGCATCTAAAATTTCACACTCATACGTCAATTTTCAAAAAAATCTTTCGCCATTTTGTTTTTTTTGACATTTTGACTTTGGAATCGTGATCGGCGACCCCCAAAACTCCCGTATCTAAAATTTCACATTCATACGTCAATTTTCTAAAAAATCTTTCGCCATTTTCCTTTTTTTTGACATTTTGACTTTGGAATCGTGATCGGCGACCCCCAAAACCCCCGTATCTAAAATGTCACATTCATACGTCAATTTTCTAAAAAATCTTTCGCCATTTTGTTTTTTTTGACATTTTGACTTTGGAATCGTGATCGGCGACCCCCAAAACCCCCGTATCTAAAATTTTACATTCATACGTCAATTTTCAAAAAATCTTCCGCCATTTTGTTTTGACATTTTGGCTTTGGAATCGTGATCGGCGACCCCCAAAACTCCCGTATCTAAAATTTCACATTCATACGTCAATTTTCAAAAAAATCTTCCGCCATTTTTTTTTGACATTTTGACTTTGGAATCGTTATCGGCGACCCCCAAAACCCCCGTATCTAAAACTTTACATTCATACGTCAATTTTCAAAAAAATCTTTCGCCGTTTTGCTTTTTTTGACATTTTGACTTTGGAATCGTGATCGGCGACCCCCAAAGCCCTCGTATCTAAAATTTCACATTCATACGTCAATTTTCAAAAAATCTTCCACCATTTCGTTTTGTTTTGACATTTTGACTTTGGAATCGTGATCGGCGACCCCCAAAACCCCGTATCTAAAATTTTACATTCAAACGCCAATTTTCAAAAAAATCTTCCGCCATTTTGCTTTTTTTTACATTTTGACTTTGGAATCGTGATCGGCGACCATCAAAACCCCCGTATCTAAAATTTTACATTCATACGTCAATTTTCAAAAAATCTTCGGGCATTTTGTTTTTTTTTGACATTTTGACTTTGGAATCGTGATCGGCGACCCCCAAAACCCCCGTATCTAAAATTTTACATTCATACGTCAATTTTCAAAAAAATCTTCCACCCTTTTGTTTTTTTTGATATTTTGACTTTGGAATCGTGATCGGCGACCCCCAAAACCCCCGTATCTAAAATTTTACATTAATACGTCAATTTTCAAAAAAATCTTTCGCCATTTTGTTTTTTTTTGACATTTTGACTTTGGAATCGTGCTCGGCGACCCCCAAAACTCCCGTATCTAAAATTTCATAGTAATACGTCAATTTTCAAAAAAATCTTCCGCCGTTTTGTTTTTTTTGACATTTTGACTTTAGAATCGTGATCGGCGACCCCCAAAACCCCCGTATCTAAAATTTCACATTCATACGTCAATTTTCAAAAATCTTCCGCCATTTTTTTTTTTTTTTTGACATTTTGACTTTGGAATCGTGATCGGCGACCTCCAAGACCCCCGTATCTAAAATTTTACATTAATACGTCAATTTTCTAAAAAATCTTTCGCCATTTTGTTTTTTTTGACATTTTGACTTAGGAATCGTGATCGGCGACTCCCAAAACCCCGGTATCTAACATTTTACATTCATACGTCAATTTTCAAAAAAATCTTTCGCCGTTTTGCTTTTTTTGACATTTTGACTTTGGAATCGTGATCGGCGACCAACAAAACCCCCGTATCTAAAATTTTACATTCATACGTCAATTTTCAAAAAATCTTCCGGCATTTTGTTTTTTTTGACATTTTGGCTTTGGAATCGTGATCGGCGACCCCCAAAACCCCCGTATCTAAAATTTTACATTCATACGTCAATTTTCAAAAAAAATCTTTCGCCGTTTTGCTTTTTTTGATATTTTAACTTTGGAATCGTGATCGGCGACCCCCAAAACTCCCGTATCTAAAATTTTACATTCATACGTCAATTTTCTAAAAAATCTTTCGCCATTTTGTTTTTTTTGACATTTTGACTTTGGAATCGTGATCGGCGACCCCCAAAACCCCGTATCTAAAATTTCACATTCATACGTAAATTTTCTAAAAAATCTTTCGCCATTTTGTTTTTTTTTGACATTTTGACTTTGGAATCGTTATCGGCGACCCCCAAAACCCCCGTATCTAAAATTTAACATTCATACGTCAATTTTCATAAAATCTTCCGCCATTTTGTTTTGACATTTTGGCTTTGGAATCGTGATCGGCGACCCCCAAAACCCCCGTATCTAAAATTTTACGGTCATACGTCAATTTTCAAAAAATCTTCTGCCATTTTGTTTTATTTTGACATTTTGACTTTGGAATCGTGATCGGCGACCCCACAAAACCCCCGTATCTAAAATTTTACATTCATACGTCAATTTTCTAAAAAATCTTTCGCCATTTTGTTTTTTTTGACATTTTGACTTTGGAATCGTATCGGCGACCCCCAAAACCCCGTATCTAAAATTTCACATTCATACGTAAATTTTCTAAAAAATCTTTCGCCATTTTGTTTTTTTTGACATTTTGACTTTGGAATCGTGATCGGCGACCCCCAAAACCCCCGTATCTAAAATTTAACATTCATACGTCAATTTTCAAAAAATCTTCCGCCATTTTGTTTTGACATTTTGGCTTTGGAATCGTGATCGGCGACCCCCAAAACCCCCGTATCTAAAATTTCACATTCATACGTCAATTTTCAAAAAAATCTTCCGCCATTTTTTTTTGACATTTTGACTTTGGAATCGTTATCGGCGACCCCCAAAACCCCCGTATCTAAAACTTTACATTCATACGTCAATTTTCAAAAAAATCTTTCGCCGTTTTGCTTTTTTTGACATTTTGACTTTGGAATCGTGATCGGCGACCCCCAAAGCCCTCGTATCTAAAATTTCACATTCATACGTCAATTTTCAAAAAATCTTCCACCATTTCGTTTTGTTTTGACATTTTGACTTTGGAATCGTGATCGGCGACCCCCAAAACCCCGTATCTAAAATTTTACATTCAAACGCCAATTTTCAAAAAATCTTCCGCCATTTTGCTTTTTTTTACATTTCGACTTTGGAATCGTGATCGGCGACCATCAAAACCTCCGTATCTAAAATTTTACATTCATACGTCAATTTTCAAAAAATCTTCCGGCATTTTGTTTTTTTTGGACATTTTGACTTTGGAATCGTGATCGGCGACCCCCAAAACCCCCGTATCTAAAATTTTACATTCATACGTCAATTTTCAAAAAAATCTTCCACCCTTTTGTTTTTTTTGATATTTTGACTTTGGAATCGTGATCGGCGACCCCCAAAACTCCCGTATCTAAAATTTCATAGTAATACGTCAATTTTCAAAAAAATCTTCCGCCGTTTTTTTTTGTACATTTTGACTTTAGAATCGTGATCGGCGACCCCCAAAACCCCCGTATCTAAAATTTCACATTCATACGTCAATTTTCAAAAACGTCTTCCGCCATTTTGTTTTTTTTTTGTCATTTTGACTTTGGAATCGTGATCGGCGACCCCCAAAACCCCCGTATCTAAAATTTCACATTCATACGTCAATGTTCAAAAAATCTTCCGGCATTCTGTTTTTTTTGACATTTTGACTTTGGAATCGTGATCGGCGACCCCCAAAACCCCCGTATCTAAAATTTTACATTCATACGTCAATTTTCAAAAAAATCTTTCGCCGTTTTGCTTTTTTTGACATTTTGACTTTGGAATCGTGATCGGCGACCCTCAAAGCCCCCGTATCTAAAATTTTACATTCATACGTCAATTTTCAAAAAATCTTCCACCATTTTGTTTTTTTTGACATTTTGACTTTGGAGTCGTGATCGGCGACCCCCAAAACCCCCGTATCTAAAATTTTACATTGATACGTCAATTTTCAAAAAAATCTTTCGCCATTTTGTTTTTTTTTACATTTTGACTTTGGAATCGTGATCGGCGACCCCCAAAACCCCCGTATCTAAAATTTTACATTCATACGTCAATTTTCAAAAAATCTTCCGCCATTTTGTTTTTTTTTTGACATTTTGACTTTGGAATCGTGATCGGCAACCCCCAAAACCCCCGTATCTAAAATTTTACATTAATACGTCTATTTTCAATAAATCGTCCGCCATTTTGTTTTTTTTTGACATTTCGACTTTGGAATCGTGATCGGCGATCCCCAAAACCCCCGTATCTAAAATTTTACATTCATACGTCAATTTTCAAAAAATTCTTACGCCATTTTGTTTTTTTTGACATTTTAATTTTGGATTTGTGATCGGCGACCTAAGATACCCCCGTATCTAAACTTTCACACTCATTAGTGAATTTTCAAAAAATCTTCCGTCATTTTGTTTTTTTTTTGACATTTTGACTTTGGAATCGTGATCGGCGACCACCAAAACCCCCGTATCTAAAATTTTACATTCATACGTTAATTTTCAAAAAATATTCCGCCATTTTGTTTTTTTTTTGACATTTTGACTTTGGAATCGTGATCGGCGACCCCCAAAACCCCCGTATCTAAAATTTTATATTCATACGTCAATTTTCAAAAAATTTGTTTTTCTATGACATTTTGATTTTGAATTTGTGAACGGCGACTTAAGACACCCTCGTATCTAAAATTTCACATTTATAGGTCAATTTTCAAAAAATCCTTCGGCCATTTTGTTTTTTTTTTGACATTTCGATTTGGATACGTGATCAATGACACCACAAAGACTCCCAAGTGCCGAATTTTACTTTAATCAGAAGAGAGAAATTAATTTCAGATAGCTCCGCCCACCATGAATGTATGCGTAATCGTTGTCATAAGGTCACATAAATGTTAAAAGCAATCCTTTTCCCTATTAAGGCGTACGCGTTCTGGAATTAACGTATTTTAATAATTCAAATATATAGTCATCAAAAGAACAATCAACCTGTATATCTATAAAAATGTTAAGTCAAGCGGATGTATTATGTCGAGATTGAGATGCCGGACCCGATATAAATTAATCTGATACCCGACCGTAGTACATTGAATCACATGCACAATGAATCTGTGACGTATTTCGGCCATTTTTCTGACCAAACCCTTCTGCAAACGAATTTGAAAGTGCTCGTGCCCTACATTGCGTACGTTTGTCGACTCGAAATAAACATGTAATTGATTCCGAGAGGGCCCTTCTTCAAGACCCCGGTCCTAGTTGGACCGTCGCAACCTTCAAAATTTCGTATTTCACGCTTAAAAGTGAATCTGTGGACACAATTGAGTTTCCCTGCAAGTTTGACGTTTCCCGAGATTTATTTTGATTGTCACGTGAATCGTCATGATGACGTAAGCCATTTTTCTATTAAAACACCGAGTGCACGCTCCTCTTCAACGGGCGATATCTCTGCACACGCTGCACTTGGGAAGAAAATCTCTTCGACGTCCGGAAATTCAATGTCGCCCCTACCAACATGCCAAAAGACAGCCCTTAATTTGGCGTATCCAGAGAGGAGTTGCCCGCCCCGTGCACCCAATTTTCGTCGATTTTTCGGGTCGTTTGGTTGCCATGGGCTACTCAGCTATTAGTATATATAAACTAGCTAATACGGCAGGCCTTGAAGGCCCGCTGCCGCCTCTTATTCCGCTTACAGTTGAGGTACCGCTCCCCCTTATTCTTCTAAATTTATTGCGGATTTTGTCTTTATTGCGTTTCAGTTTTTGAAACACCATATAATTCCGATATATAGTGAATAACTAAATATAATTGTGTTTCAGATGTTCAATATTGTTTTGTTGTTTTTATACACCCCTGTATATAGTTTACAACTATGCAATATTTTATTCAGAATGCTTATCGGATGAAATGATTAATAATAGATTTAGTGATAATAGCAGTTTTTAAATTGAAAATGTTTAACGGCTGTCCATGAATTAAGATCGCGGGCTCGTCATTTTAATTGACATACTCAAATATACGTAGTATCTCCATAGTGTTTAATATGTTTACAACAAATTTTGTTTGGTAAATGGGCGTCGCTTTCAAGCATTCTTATCGCATGCTAATGAATGCTGATGAACTTCGAACATATAGCTCGCAAACATATGTATGCGAATGGGAAAAGTAAATTTAATTTATAAAGTATGTTACTTTCTTACTACCTTTTCGAAGTCCACTATCGTTAATAAAAAAGCAGAGTATATTTTATCTAAAATTATTCTCCTTCTGTTTTTGACACAAATCGATACACACTCAAGAGAGAGAAAGGTAATTTAATGTTAATCATAAGTCATGTTAAAGTATCCAAAGACACAATGAGCTCAAAAAGCGCAACATTTTTATTAAAACAGTTTACAATACTATTTTGATGTAAAGTGTGACCCTTTTGAAATCCACTATCATTAATAAAGGAGCACAAAATAATAATAAAAGTAAGAAACCCAAGTTTTAAATTTAAGCCCTTTTCAAGCGCCTTTCCTGTAAACAGTGCTTTCTAGAATGTCCATTTTTATAAATTTTTGAAGCACCCCTGTACATACATATATTTTGTTAAGCCAATAGGATATCTTATTTAAAATTCTTCTCGAACTGTTTTTAACACAAACCGGTACACACTCAAGAGCGAGAAAGGTAATTTAATGTTAAACATAAGTCGTGTTAAAGTATGCAAAGACACAATGAGATCAAAAAGCGCAACACTTTTATTAAGACAGTGTACAATACTATTTTGATATAAAGTGTGACCTTTTTGAAATCCACTATCGTTAATAAAGGAGCATAAAATAAAAGTAAAAGTAAAAAGCCCAAGTTTTAAATTGAAGCACCTTTCCTGTAAAAAGCGATCACTGGCATGACGCTTTTTAGAATGTCCGGTTTTATAAACTTTTAAAGCATCCCGGTATATACATATATTTTGTGAAACCAATTGTATATTTTATTTAAAATTTTTCTGGAATTGTTTTTTACACAAACCGGTACATACTCAAGAGCGAGAAAGGTAATTTAATGTTAAACATAAGTCGTGTTAAAGTATGCAAAGACACAATGAGATCAAGAAGCGCAACATTTTTATTAAGAGAGTGTACAATACTATTTTGATGTGAAAGTGTAAAAGCCTGTCAACCTTTTCGAAATCCACTATCGTTAATAAAAGAGCACATAATAATAATAAAAGTAAAAAGCCCAAGTTTTAAATTTAAGCCCTTTTGAAGCGCCTGCCCCGTAAAAAGCAATCACTGTCATGACTTTTTAGAATGTCCACTTTTATAAACTTTTGAAGCACCCCTGTATATATATATATATTGTTAGGCCAATAGGATATTTTATTTAGCATTCTTCTCGAACTGTTTTTGACATAAACCGGTACACACTCAAGAGCGAGAAAGGTAATTTAATGTTAAACAAAACTCGTGTTAAAGTATCCAAAGACACATTAAGATCAAAAAGCGCAACATTTTTATTAAGACAGTGTACAATACTATTTTGATGTAAAGTGTGACCCTTTTGAAATCCACTATCATTAATAAAGGAGCACAAAATGAAAATAAAAGTAAAAAGCCCAAGTTTTAAATTGAAGCGCCTTTTATTTTATTTAAAAATTTTCTCGAATTGTTTTTTACACAAACCGGTACACACTCAAGAGCGAGAAAGGTAATTTAATGTTAAACATAAGGCATGTTAAGGTATCCAAAGACTCAATGAGTTCAAAAAGACCAACATGTTCATTAAGACAGTTTTCAATACTATTTTGATGTGAAAGTGTAAAAGCCTGTCAACCTTTTCAAAATCCACTATCGTTAATAAAGGTGCACGAAATAATAATAAAAGTAAAAAGCCCAAGTTTTAAATTTAGGCCCTATTGAAGCGCCTTTCCTGTAAAAAAACGCTTTTTAGAATGTTCACTTTCATAAACTTTTGAAGCACCCCTGTATATATATATATATATATTTTGTTAGGCCAGTAGGATACTTTATTTAAAATTCTTCTCGAACTGTTTTTGACATAAACCGGTACACACTCAAGAGCGAGAAAGGTAATTTAATGTTTAACATAAGTCGTGTTAAAGTATCCAAAAACACATTGAGATCAAAAAGCGCAACATTTTTATTAAGACAGTGTACAATACTATTTTGATGTAAAGTGTGACCTTTTTGAAATCCACTATCATTAATAAAGGAGCCCAAATGAAAATAAAAGTAAAAAGCACAAGTTTTAAATTGAAGCGCCTTTTATTTTATTTAAAATTTTTCTCGAATTGTTTTTTACACAAACCGGTACACACTCAAGAGCGAGAAAGGTAATTTAATGTTCAACATAAGTCATGTTAAAATATCCAAAGAAACAATGAGCTCTCAAAAAGCGCAACCTTTTCATTAAGACAGTTTACAATACTATTTTGCTGTGAACGTGTAAGAGCCTGTCAATCTTTTCGAAGTCTACTCTCGTTAAGAAAAAAGCACAAAATAATAATAAAAGTAAAAAGCCCAAGTTTTAGATTTAAGCCCAATTGAAGCGTCTTTCCTATAAAAAACTCTTTTTAGAATGTCCAGTTTTATAAACTTTTAAAGCATCCCGGTATATACATATATTTTGTGAAGCCAATTGTATATTTTATTTAAAATATTTCTGGAATTGTTTTTTACACAAACCGGTACACACTCAAGAGCGAGAAAGGTAATTTAATGTTAAACATAAGTCGTGTTAAAGTATGCAAAGACACAATGAGATCAAGAAGCGCTACATTTTCATTAATACAGTGTACAATACTATTTTGATGCGAAGGTGTGAAAGCCTGTCAACCTTATTGAAATCCACTATCGTTAATAAAGGAGCACATAATAATAATAAAAATAAAAAGCCCAAGTTTTAAATTGAAGCCCTTTTCCTGTAAAAAGCGATCACTGGCATGATGCTTTTTAGAATGTTCACTTTTATACACCTTTGAAGCCCTCCTGTATATACACATTTTGTTAACCCAATAGGATGTTTTATTTAAAATTCTTCTCGAACTGTTTTTAACACAAACCGATACACACTCAAGAGCGAGAAACGTAATCTAATGTTAAACATAAGTCGTGATAAAGTATGCAAAGACACAATGAGATTAAAAAGCGCAACATTTTTATTAAGACAGTGTACAATACTATTTTGATGTGAAAGTGTAAAAGCCTGTCAACCTTTTTGAAATCCACTATAGTTAATAAAGGAGCACGAAATAATAATAAAAGTAAAAAGCCCAAGTTTTAAATTGAAGCCCTATTGAAGCGCCTTTCCTGTAAAAAGCGATCACTGACATGACGCTTTTCAGAATGTCCACTTTTATAAACTTTTGAAGCATCCCTACATATATTTTTTTAAGCCAATAGTATATTTTATTTGAAATTCTACTCGAACTGTTTTTTTACACAAACCGGTTCACACTCAAGAGCGAGAAAGGTAATTTAATGTTAAGCATGTCATGTTAGAGTATCGAAAGAAACAATGAGTTCAGTGAGCGTAACATTTTCATTGAGACAATGTACAATACGATTCTGATGTTTGCGAATCTACTGTTGATACGAAAAAATTAAGTATTAAATTTAAACCCTGTTCAATCACGTTTCGAAGAATCACCAAATTGAAGACGTAATAAGCGACCACAAACATCCCCGTATCTAAACTTTCACATTCATACGTCAATTTTCAAAAAACTCTTCCGCCATTTTGTTTTTTTTTGACATTTTGACTTTGGAATCGTGATCGGCGACCCCCAAAACTCCCGTATTCTAAAATTTCACATTCATACGTCAATTTTCAAAAAAATCTTCCACCCTTTTGTTTTTTTTGATATTTTGACTTTGGAATCGTGATCGGCGACCCCCAAAACCCCCGTATCTAAAATCTTACATTCATACGTCAATTTTCAAAAAAATCTTTCGCCGTTTTGCTTTTTTTGATATTTTGACTTTGGAATCGTCATCGGCGACCCCCAAAACCCCCGTATCTAAAATTTTACATTAATACGTCAATTTTCTAAAAAATCTTTCGCCATTTTGTTTTTTTTGACATTTTGACTTTGGAATCGTGATCGGCGACCCCCAAAGCCCCCGTATCTAACATTTCACATTCATACATCAATTTTCAAAAAATCTTCCACCATTTCGTTTTGTTTTGACATTTTGACTTTGGAATCGTGATCGGCGACCCCCAAAACCCCCGTATCTAAAATTTTACATTCATACGTCAATTTTCAAAAAAATCTTCCGCTATTTTGCTTTTTTTGACATTTTGAGTTTGGAATCGTGATCGGCGACCATCAAAACCCCCGTATCTAAAATTTTACATTCATACGTCAATTTTCATAAAATCTTCCGCCATTTTGTTTTTTTTTTGACATTTTGACTTTGGATTCGTGATCGGCGACCCCCAAAACCCCCGTATCTAGAATTTTATATTCATACGTCAATTTTCAAAAAATTCTTCCGCTATTTTGTTTTTTTATGACATTTTAACTTTTGGAATCGTGATCGGCGACCCCCAAAACCCCCGTATCTAAAATTTTACATTAATACGTCAATTTTCAAAAAAATCTTTCGCCATTTTGTTTTTTTTGACTTTGAAATCGTGATCGGCGACCCCCAAAACCCCCGTATCTAAAATTTTACATTCATACGTCAGTTTTTAAAAATCTTCCGCCATTTTGTTTTTTTTTGACATTTTGACTTTGGAATCGCGATCGGCGACCCCGAAAACGCCCGTATCTAAAATTTTACATTCATACGTCAATTTTCAAAAAAATCTTCCGCCATTTTTCTTTTTTTGACATTTTGACTTTGGAATCGTGATCGGCGACCCCCAAAGCCCTCGTATCTAAAATTTCACATTCATACGTCAATTTTCAAAAAATCTTCCACCATTTCGTTTTGTTTTGACATTTTGACTTTGGAATCGTGATCGGCGACCCCCAAAACCCCCGTATCTAAAATTTTACGGTCATACGTCAATTTTCAAAAAATCTTCTGCCCTTTTGTTTTTTTTTGACATTTTGACTTTGGAATCGTGATCGGCGACCCCCCAAAACCCCCGTATCTAAAATTTTACATTCATGTCAATTTTCAAAAAATTCTTCCACGATTTTGTTTTTTTATGACCTTTTGATTTTGGATTTGTGATCGGCGACCTAACACCCCCGCATCTAAAATTTCACACTCATACGTCAATTTTCAAAAAAATCTTTCGCCATTTTGTTTTTTTTGACATTTTGACTTTGGAATCGTGATCGGCGACTCCCAAAACCCCCGTATCTAAAATTTCACATTCATACGTCAATTTTCAAAAAATCTTCCACCATTTCGTTTTGTTTTGACATTTTGACTTTGGAATCGTGATCGGCGACCCCCAAAACCCCCGTATCTAAAATTTTACGGTCATACGTCAATTTTCAAAAAATCTTCTGCCATTTTGTTTTTTTTTGACATTTTGACTTTGGAATCGTGATCGGCGACCCCCAAAACTCCCGTATCTAAAATTTCACATTCATACGTCAATTTTCTGAAAAATCTTTCGCCATTTTGTTTTTTTTGACATTTTGACTTTGGAATCGTGATCGGCGACCCCCAAAACCCCCGTATCTAAAATTTCACATTCATACGTCAATTTTCTGAAAAATCTTTCGCCATTTTGTTTTTTTGACATTTTGACTTTGGAATCGTGATCGGCGACCCCCAAAACCCCCGTATCTAAAATTTTACATTCATACGTCAATTTTCAAAAAATCTTCCGCCATTTTGTTTTGACATTTTGGCTTTGGAATCGTGATCGGCGACCCCCAAAACCCCCGTATCTAAAATTTCACATTCATACGTCAATTTTCAAAAAAATCTTCCGCCATTTTGTTTTGACATTTTGGCTTTGGAATCGTGATCGGCGACCCCCAAAACCCCCGTATCTAAAATTTCACATTCATACGTCAATTTTCAAAAAAATCTTCCGCCATTTTTTTTTGGCATTTTGACTTTGGAATCGTTATCGGCGACCCCCAAAACCCCCGTATCTAAAACTTTACATTCATACGTCAATTTTCAAAAAAATCTTTCGCTGTTTTGCTTTTTTTGACATTTTGACTTTGGAATCGTGATCGGCGACCCCCAAAGCCCTCGTATCTAAAATTTCACATTCATACGTCAATTTTCAAAAAATCTTCCACCATTTCGTTTTGTTTTGACATTTTGACTTTGGAATCGTGATCGGCGACCCCCAAAACCCCGTATCTAAAATTTTACATTCAAACGCCAATTTTCAAAAAAATCTTCCGCCATTTTGCTTTTTTTTACATTTTGACTTTGGAATCGTGATCGGCGACCCCCAAAACCCCGTATCTAAAATTTTACATTCAAACGCCAATTTTCAAAAAAATCTTCCGCCATTTTGCTTTTTTTTACATTTTGACTTTGGAATCGTGATCGGCGACCCCCAAAACCCCCGTATCTAAAATTTTACATTCCTACGTCAATTTTCAAAGAAATCTTCCACCCTTTTGTTTTTTTGATATTTTGACTTTGGAATCGTGATCGGCGACCCCCAAAACCCCCGTATCTAAAATTTTACATTAATACGTCAATTTTCAAAAAAATCTTTCGCCATTTTGTTTTTTTTGACATTTTGACTTTGGAATCGTGATCGGCGACCCCCAAAACTCCCGTATCTAAAATTTCATAGTAATACGTCAATTTTCAAAAAAATCTTCCGCCGTTTTTTTTTTTTGAGATTTTGACTTTAGAATCGTGATCGGCGACCCCCAAAACCCCCGTATCTAAAATTTCACATTCATACGTCAATTTTCAAAAATCTTCCGCCATTTTGTTTTTTTTTGACATTTTGACTTTGGAATCGTGATCGGCGACCTCCAAGACCCCCGTATCTAAAATTTTACATTAATACGTCAATTTTCTAAAAAATCTTTCGCCATTTTGTTTTTTTTGACATTTTGACTTTGGAATCGTGATCGGCGACTCCCAAAACCCCCGTATCTAACATTTTACATTCATACGTCAATTTTCAAAAAATCTTTCGCCGTTTTGCTTTTTTTGACATTTTGACTTTGGAACCGTGATCGGCGACCATCAAAACCCCCGTATCTAAAATTTTACATTCATACGTCAATTTTCAAAAAATCTTCCGGCATTTTGTTTTTTTTTGACATTTTGGCTTTGGAATCGTGATCGGCGACCCCCAAAACCCCCGTATCTAAAATTTTACATTAATACGTCAATTTTCAAAAAAATCTTTCGCCATTTTGTTTTTTTTGACATTTTGACTTTGGAATCGTGATCGGCGACCCCCAAAACCCCCGTATCTAAAATTTTACATTCATACGTCAATTTTCAAAAAAATCTTCCACCCTTTTGTTTTTTTTGATATTTTGACTTTGGAATCGTGATCGGCGACCCCAAAAACCCCCGTATCTAAAATTTTACATTAATACGTCAATTTTCAAAAAAAATCTTTCGCCATTTTGTTTTTTTTGACATTTTGACTTTAGAATCGTGATCGGCGATCCCCAAAACCCCCGTATCTAAAATTTCACATTCATACGTCAATTTTCAAAAATCTTCCGCCATTTTGTTTTTTTTTTTGACATTTTGACTTTGGAATCGTGATCGGCGACCTCCAAGACCCCCGTATCTAAAATTTTACATTAATACGTCAATTTTCTAAAAAAATCTTTCGCCATTTTGTTTTTTTTGACATTTTGACTTTGGAATCGTGATCGGCGACTCCCAAAACCCCCGTATCTAACATTTTACATTCATACGTCAATTTTCAAAAAATCTTCCGCCATTTCGTTTTGTTTTGACATTTTGACTTTGGAATCGTGATCGGCGACCCCCAAAACCCCCGTATCTAAAATTTAACATTCATACGTCAATTTCCAAAAAAAATCTTCCGCCATTTTGCTTTTTTTGACATTTTGACTTTGGAATCGTGATCGGCGACCCCCAAAACCCCCGTATCTAAAATTTTACATTCATACGTCAATTTTCAAAAAATCTTCCGCCATTTTGTTTTTTTTTGACATTTTGACTTTGGAATCGTGATCGGCGACCCCCAAAACCCCCGTATCTAAAATTTTACATTAATACCTCAATTTTCTAAAAAATCTTTCGCCATTTTGTTTTTTTTGACATTTTGACTTTGGAATCGTGATCGGCGACCCCCAAAACCTCCTAAAATTTTACCTTCATACGTCAATTTTCAAAAAATCTTCCGCCATTTCGTTTTGTTTTGACATTTTGACTTTGGAATCGTGATCGGCGACCCCCAAAACCCCCGTATCTAAAATTTTACATTCATACGTCAATTTTCAAAAAATCTTCCGCCATTTTGTCTTTTTTTTGACATTTTGGCTTTGGAATCGTGATCGGCGACCCCCAAAACTCCCGTATCTAAAATTTTACATTCATACGTCAATTTTCAAAAAAAAATTTCGCCGTTTTGCTTTTTTTGATATTTTAACTTTGGAATCGTGATCGGCGACCCCCAAAACCCCCGTATCTAAAATTTTACATTAATACGTCAATTTTCAAAAAATCTTCCGCCATTTTTTTTTTTGACATTTTGACTTTGGAATCGTGATCGGCGACCCCCAAAACCCCCGTATCTAAAATTTTACATTCATACGTCAATTTTCAAAAAATCTTCCGCCATTTCGTTTTGTTTTGACATTTTGACTTTGGAATCGTGATCGGCGACCCCCAAAACCCCCGTATCTAAAATTTTACATTCATACGTCAATTTTAAAAAAATCTTCCGCCATTTTGTTTTTTTTTGATATTTTGGCTTTGGAATCGTGATCGGCGACCCCCAAAACTCCCGTATCTAAAATTTTACATTCATACGTTAATTTTCAAAAAAAAATTTCGCCGTTTTGCTTTTTTTGATATTTTAACTTTGGAATCGTGATCGGCGATCCCCAAAACCCCCGTATCTAAAATTTTACATTCATACGTCAATTTTCAAAAAATCATCCGCCATTTTTTTTTTTTTTTGACATTTTGACTTTGGAATCGTGATCGGCGACCCCCAAAACCCCCGTATCTAAAATTTAACATTCATACGTCAATTTTCAAAAAATCATCCGCCATTTTGTTTTTTTTTTGACATTTTGACTTTGGAATCGTGATCGACGACCCCCAAAACCCCCGTATCTAAAATTTAACATTCATACGTCAATTTTCAAAAAAAATCTTCCGCCATTTTGCTTTTTTTGACATTTTGACTTTGGAATCGTGATCGGCGACCCCCAAAACCCCCGTATCTAAAATTTTACATTCATACGTCAATTTTCAAAAATCTTCCGCCATTTTGTTTTTTTTTGACATTTTGACTTTGAAATCGTGATCGGCGACCCCCAAAACCCCAGTATCTAAAATTTTACATTCATATGTCAATTTTCAAAAAATTCTTCCCCGATTTTGTTTTTTTATGACCTTTTGATTTTGGATTTGTGATCGGCGACCTAACACACCCCCGTATCTAAAATTTCACACTCATACGTTAATTTTTCAAAAAAATCTTTCGCCATTTTGTTCTTTTTGACATTTTGACTTTGGAATCGTGATCGGCGACCCCCAAAACCCCCGTATCTAAAATTTTACATTAATACCTCAATTTTCTAAAAAATCTTTCGCCATTTTGTTTTTTTGACATTTTGACTTTGGAATCGTTATCGGCGACCCCCAAAACCCCCGTATCTAAAATTTTACATTCGTACGTCAATTTTCAAAAAATCTTCCCCCATTTTGTTTTTTTTTGACATTTTGACTTTGGAATCGTGATCGGCGACCCCCAAAACCTCCGTACCGAAAATTTCACATTCATACGTCAATTTTCAAAAAAATCTTCCGCCATGTTGCTTTTTTTGACATTTTGACTTTGGAATCGTGATAGGCGACCCCCAAAACCCCCGTATCTAAAATTTTACATTCATACGTCAATTTTCAAAAAATCTTCCGCCATTTTTTTTTTTTTGACATTTTGACTTTGGAATCGTGATCGGCAACCCCCAAAACCCCCGTATCTAAAATTTCACATTCATACGTCAATTTTCAAAAAAATCTTCCGCCCTTTTGTTTTTTTTGACATTTTGACTTTGGAATCGTGATCGGCGACGTAAGACACCCCCGTATCTAAAATTTTACATTCACACGTCAATTTTCAAAAAATCTTCCGCCATTTTGTTTTTTTTGACATTTTGGCTTTGGATTCGTCATCGGCGATCTAAGACACCCCCGTATCTAAAATTTCACATTCATACGTCAATCTTCAAAAAAATCTTACGCCATTTTTTTTTTTTTTGACATTTTGACTTTGGAATCGTGATCGGCGACCCCCAAAACCCCCGTATCTAAAATTTTACATTCATACGTCAATTTTCAAAAAATATTCCTCCATTTTGTTTTTCTTTGACATTTTGGCTTTGGAATCGTGATCGGGGACCCCCAAAACCCCCGTATCTAAAATTTCACATTCATACGTCAATTTTCAAAAAAAAATCTTCCGCCATTTTTTTTTTTTTTTGACATTTTGATTTTGGATTTGTGATCGGCGACCTAACACATCCCCGTATCTAAAATTTTACATTCATACGTCAATTTTCAAAAAATCTTTCGCCATTTTGTTTTTTTTGACATTTTGACCTTGGAATCGTGATCGGCGACCCCCAAAACCCCCGTATCTAAAATTTTACATTCATACGTCGATTTTCAAAAAAATCTTTCGCCATTTTGCTTTTTTTGACATTTTGACTTTGGAATCGTGATCGGCGACCCCCAAAACCCCCGTATCTAAAATTTTATATTCATAAGTCAATTTTCAAAAAATCTTCCGTCATTTTGTTTTTTCTTGACATTTTGACATTGGAATCGTGATCGGCGACCCCCAAAACCCCCGTATCTAAAATTTTACATTCATACGTCAATTATCAAAAAAAATCTTCCGCCATTTTGTTTTTTTTGACATTTTGACTTTAGAATCGTGATCGGCGATCCCCAAAACCCCCGTATCTAAAATTTCACATTCATGCGTCAATTTTCAAAAATCTTCCGCCATTTTGTTTTTTTTTTGACATTTTGACTTTGGAATCGTGATCGGCGACCTCCAAGACCCCCGTATCTAAAATTTTACATTAATACGTCAATTTTCTAAAAAATCTTTCGCCATTTTGTTTTTTTTGACATTTTGACTTTGGAATCGTGATCGGCGACTCCCAAAACCCCCGTATCTAACATTTTACATTCATACGTCAATTTTCAAAAAAATCTTTCGCCATTTTGTTTTTTTTTGACATTTTGACTTTGGAATCGTGATCGGCGACCCCCAAAACCCCCGTATCTAAAATTTTACATTGATACGTCAATTTTCAAAAAATCTTCCACCATTTTGTTTTTTTTGACATTTTGACTTTGGAGTCGTGATCGGCGACCCCCAAAACCCCCGTATCTAAAATTTTACATTGATACGTCAATTTTCAAAAAATCTTACACCATTTTGTTTTTTTTTGACATTTTGACTTTGGAATCGTGATCGGCGACCCCCAAAACCCCCGTATCTAAAATTTTACATTCATACGTCAATTTTCAAAAAATCTTCCGCCATTTTGTTTTTTTTGACATTTTGACTTTGGAGTCGTGATCGGCGACCCCCAAAACCCCCGTATCTAAAATTTTACATTGATACGTCAATTTTCAAAAAATCTTCCGCCATTTTGTTTTTTTTTGACATTTCAACTTTGGAATCGTGATCGGCGACCGCCAAAACCCCCGTATCTAAAATTTTACATTCATACGTCAATTTTCAAAAAAATCTTTCGTCATTTTGTTTTTTTTGGACATTTTGACTTTGGAGTCGTGATCGGCGACCTCCAAAACCCCCGTATCTAAAATTTTACATTGATACGTTAATTTTCAAAAAAATCTTCCGTCATTTCGTTTTTTTTGACATTTTGACTTTGGAATCGTGATCGGCGACCCCCAAAACCCCCGTATCAAAAATTTTACATTGATACGTCAATTTTCAAAAAAAATCTTCCGTCATTTTGTTTTTTGTTTGACATTTTGACATTGGAATCGTGATCGGCGACCCCCAAAACCCCCGTATCTAAAATTTTACATTGATACGTCAATTTTCAAAAAATCTTCCGCCATCTTGTTTTTTTTTGACATTTTGACTTTGGAATCGTGATCGGCGACCCCCAAAACCCCCGTATCTAAAATTTTACATTCATACGTCAATTTTCAAAAAATCACCCGCCATTTTGTTTTTTTATGACATTTTGATTTTGGATTTGTGATCGGCGACTTAAGACACCTTCATATCTAAAATTTCACATTTATACGTCAATTTTCAAAAAATCCTTCGGCCATTTTGTTTCTTTTTTGACATTTCGATTTGGATACGTGATCAATGACACCACAAAGACTCCCAAGTGCCGAATTTTACTTTAATCAGAAGAGAGAAATTAATTTCAGATAGCTCCGCCCACCATGAATGTATGCGTAATCGTTGTCATAAGGTCACATAAATGTTAAAAGCAATCCTTTTCCCCATTAAGGCGTACGCGTTCTGGAATTAAAGTATTTTAATAATGCAAATATATAATCATTAAAAGAACAATAATCAACCTGTATATCTATAAAAATGTTAAGTCAAGCGGATGTATTATGTCGAGATTGAGATGCCGGACCCGATATAAATTAATCTGATACCCGACCGTAGTACATTGAATCACATGCACAATGAATCTGTGACGTATTTCGGCCATTTTTCTGACCAAACCCTTCTGCAAACGAATTTGAAAGTGCTCGTGCCCTACATTGCGTACGTTTGTCGACTCGAAATAAGCATGTAATTGATTCCGAGAGGGCCCTTCTTCAAGACCCCGGTCCTAGTTGGACCGTCGCAACCTTCAAAATTTCGTATTTCACGCTTAAAAGTGAATCTGTGGACACAATTGAGTTTCCCTGCAAGTTTGACGTTTCCCGAGATTTATTTTAATTGTCACGTGAATCGTCATGATGACGTAAGCCATTTTTCTGTTAAAACACCGAGTGCACGCTCCTCTTCAACGGGCGATATCTCTGCACACGCCCCACTTGGGAAGAAAATCTCTTCGACGTCCGGAAATTCAATGTCGCCCCTACCAACATGCCAAAAGGCAGCCCTTAATTTCGCGTATCCAGAGAGGAGTTGCCCGCCCCGTGCACCCAATTTTCGTCCATTTTTCGGGCGTTTGGTTGCCATTGACTACTCAGCTTTTAGTATATATAATTTAAGATGTCAATCACCAGGAACAATAAGCTGGGTGAACGCATATGATAATCCACCTGTCAACAATACATCATCGTTAGAAATTGAAAAGGTAAAGGGGGTTCATGATAAATTCAACCAACGCATACCGACGATCATGAATGTTTTCCCTTTATTTCCAAATGTGAGCAAGACAAAGAAAATACGAATAAAAGTTCCCAACAATACGAAGAGATGGTTCAAGAATGAAGTGAACAACAATCAAGAAATTTACAAAATAATAAGAATGTGGCAATGAACTTTAAGTTGTATTTAAAAGTTGTAAATAGTGTTATTTACTTACCAAGTCAATGTTTGATAGATAGCATCCTGTGCATTATATCTGTATTTCACTATTGCTCACATTAATATCAATTTTAACTTTTTACAGATAACAAATGCAGACATATCACTCCAAGTTTTATTTAAATTAATTTTTACTTTATTCATTTTTACCATAATGTGTATATAAATATTCACTATATCGATATTTTACGAAAACTTTATTTTTTATTTAAGTAAAACAATAAAAGAATCTTAGTAAATTTTTATAAGGTCATAATATTAAGACGTATTAAATGTTACGTGAAAGGGAACGAGCAAGTGTTCCCCGCACAAAGATTTCTGGCATTGGCAAAGATCGACTGTGTAGACCGGCGCAAAAAGTATTGTTCGTCAGGTGCACGGCTGAGTCATAAACATATAGACGAATTTATATTCACATGTTTGTTTACCTTTTTCAAGGATTATTAATACGCTGTTTCCCCAAGTGACCGATAAGAGCAGCACCGTCGATATACAATTTTGGAGGTGGATTCGTGTTTGCCGAAAGTTGCCGTATGTTTTTATAAAGAAAATTAAGCATAAAAGAGCGGACGGATAAAATTTCCGGGATTGCTTGGTGAAAACCGCAACTTTTAACTAGTCTAAAAGTAGGTGATAAACCACTCCCTCCTTCTTTTAAAAAGGATTACTCCTAAATCCGGACTTAGAATAATTTTTGAGATTTTCGACACTTATAAAATTTTAACAAGATTCAACACTTATAATATTTTTATTTTTAACATGCAGCGCGTATCACATTGAGATGTCTAGATATATTTGAATAATTACTTATGTATGAGATACTTTATTTATGAACTCAGTTTTTGAATTTATTTAATTTCATTTTATTTTATTTTCTAGAGTGTTTTGTTTTGCATGTAGGGGTACTATGCCATACATTATGACAAAACTTTCTAGTAATTGTAATGATAACTTTGGATAACACAATCATTTCTTTTTCGCATAATTTATTTTCTTTTAAATTTATTTATTCTACAAAAAGGTATTTAAAATTAATAATTTTGTTTTATGTGTATATAGGTTATATATAAGTGAATCAAATTTTCATTGAAAATTTATTATGGATGAGTTTGAAACGATGTATGAAGAGTTAAGGTGATTAAACAATATTTGTTATAAATGTGTGTATAGTGGCGTACCAAATTCTTTGTTTGTAGTGGTGTTTTTGTATTGGAATTTCACGAGAAAGGTAAAATTTATTTTTAATGTATATATTATTTCTTTTGATATGTGTATTAAGTATATTTTTGTTGTATTTGGGTGTTCAATATTAACGTGTTGAATAATACATCAGGAATGTGTGAAATGAATTATGTCATTATTTAATTCATAGCATGGAGTCCTGGTGAATTTGAAAGACACGAATTGGTCTTGGTGGTACTGCGTTTGGGAGCGAGAAAAGGCACCAGGCAGAACTAATCAGGGCTGAGTTAATTTATTGAATACGCAGAGACATTATTTTATTTCATTTTATTTATTTAATTTAAAATATATATATTCCTTAAGGAGTGAGCACATTGTGATGTATGTTCGGGTTGCGTCCGACGAGTTGAAAAAGACATGCTCGTAGGGTGGAACTTTGGGATACTCATCTGTGTGAATTTGTTATCTGATGGTACTGTGTTGGGAGCGAGAAAAGGCGCCGGACAGGACTAATTAGGGCAAAGCCATATCCTTAATGTTTATATTTTGTTGGCAAATAATAGACCGCACAATTTTTTATATATATATATATATATATATATATTCCAGTACAATTCATCACGGGTAACTTATTTTATTTTTGATTGTTTACATGTATCTATAACAAATATAAATCATAATGGTCACGTTCACATTTTTAGACATAAGTTTTTTCACGATATTATGACTTCATTTATTTTATCTTTTATAATATTTTATTGATTATGTTGTATAGATTTGAATTATGACTGAATATTGATTTTTGTGTGTAAATATTTGTAGATAAAAACTTTTGAATTCGTTTAAAATTATTTTATTTTAATAAATTAGATGTTAAGATTTATTTTGTATTTTATTTTCTTTACCTGACCTGGAGATAATTAAAGAGCAGGAGAATCAACTCATATTTTCTGCCCCTGAGAGAACTATTTATTTTCAAACTGAGCTAGTTGCATGTAAATGTTTTGCTTAACCTACCTTTTTAGCAGAAAATTCACCGTATCTTAGTCTAGCATAAGGCCTAGCACTAGGATGCGTGCTTGACTCTCAGTTATTCATTAATTAAGTAAATTAAATTTATTTCATTTATATATAAATTTGTAAGAGTCACAGCAATATGAAGAGTTAATGTCTACGTTAAAACCAAAATATGAAACTTCCACAAGCATAATTGTCGAAAGGTATAAATTCCACAATGATAAACAGAATGAACACGAAAGAGTTAGTGATTATATCAATGTTATTAAAGATTTAGCAAAGTCTTGTAAGTTTGAGGAATTTTTAGACTAATCATTGAGAGACAGACTTGTATGCGGTGTGAGAGAGATACAAATTCAAAAGAAGCTACTCGGAGAGTCAGAAAAGTTAACATTTAAGCAAGCTTGTAGCTTAGCATTAAGTATGGAAGTTGCCGATACTCAAAGTCAATTAGTGCAAGGCATGGAAAATAAAATAGCAAAACTGCACACGAAAGAAAAACCACCAGATAAATACTATAAACCCTGTTTTAGATGTGGTAGAAAACACAATTCAAACACATGCCCATCCAAGTCATGGGAATGTTTTAGTTGTAAAAACAAAGGTCATACAAGTACAATGTGTAAAACAAAAGTGAAAAAGTCTAGGTAAGTTGGCAAAGTTGAAGAGGATTCGGAAAACACCGAAGAAGACTCATTGGAGTTAGGATACATCTCACAAATGAAAGAAAATAATAATAAACCAATGAAGATCGAAGTAAATATTGAAGGTATCAATATATGGATGGAAGTGGATACTGGTGCATGTAAGTCAGTGATTAATGTAAAAGACTATAAGTTATATTTGTCACACTGTAAATTAGAACCTATTAAATTTAAGTTAAAGGTAGTCACAGGGGAAAATGTAATAGTTTTAGGCCAAATTATGGTCAACATTAGTTGTAATAGGATATGCCATTATTTACCATTAGTTGTTATTCAGAGTGAAACTAGATTTACTCCATTGTTAGGTAGAAATTGGATTTCAGTTTTTAACCCTAGTTGGCAAGGTGAATTATTAGTAAATAATTTAACTAAGACATTAGATATGTGTCAAAAGGGAGTTAGTTGATGAATTAAAATCTAAATTTGCAAGGGTTTTCTAAGGAGGAGCAACATTCTCATATTAAAGAATTTAAAGTAGAATTAAGGGTAAAGGAGAATGTCAATCCAATTTTTCATAGAGCATATGAGATGCCGTACTCTTTAAAACCAAGAGTCGAAGAGGAATTATCTAAATTAGTAAAGTCAGGGGTAATATCAAAAGTAAGTTTTAGTAATTGGGCCAGTCCCATAGTCGTAGTACCTAAGAAAAACACTAATGATGTCAGAATTTGTGCAGACTTTAAAAAGACAGTGAATCGGGTGATTGATACAGATTATTGTGTATTGCCTCTACCTGAGGATATATTTGCGAGCCTTGAAGGTAGTGGTGTCTTTACAGTAATAGACTTAAAAGGAGCATATCGACAGTTGCTTATTGGAGAAGGGTCCAAAGAGTTATTTACTGTAGATACACATTTAGGGCTGCTCAGGTATAATAGATTGACGTATGGTGTCAGTTCAGCACCTGGATTGTTTCAAACAATAATGGAGACTATAGTATCAGGTCTTCCAAATACTAAATGTTATTTGGACGATATTATAGTTCACGGCACTAGTCTAGAACAATGTCATAAAAATGTTGTTGGTGTAATGAGTCGTTTAGAGAAATATAATGTAAAAATTAATGTGACAAAATGTAAATTTTATGAAAGTCGTGTAGAATTTTTGGGACATTTAGTCAATGCTGAAGAAATTCATCCAATAAAAGAGAAAATAAAATGCATAGAAAAAGCGCCAGCACCACAAAATGTAACACAGTTAAAGTCATATCTGGGTTTATTAAATTATTATGGAAAATTTATTCATATTGCAGTGACCTTGAGTTTGGTGGTAAATTATAAATAGGCATAATCAAGATCACTTCGAGATTTAATTTAATTAATTATTATTTTATTTATTTCATTATGATGTGTATATAAATATTCATTAAGTTAATATTTTGGCAAATTTAATTTTTTTATTTACGTAAAACAATATAAGAATGTTATCATAATTTTTATAAAAACTATAGTATTAAAATAAGCATAAAATATTACGTGAATAATAACAAGAAAGTGTGTCCCGCACGAAGAATACTGTGACCGGGACAGATCGACAGATTGGCTCGGCGAAAACAATATTTTTCGCTAGATGCATTGGATGAGTCATGAATGTGTAAACAAGTTTATATTTAGATATTTGTTTACCTTTTTGAAAGATTAGTAATGCACTGCTTTCCCGGGTGGTGCAGCACTGCAGCTATGTATTACTGGAGGTGGTATCGGTATCGTACCGAAGACAACCGGGCGTTTTTGTGAAGAAAAATATCCATATAAGTCGGGAACCGATGAGAAACCGGGAGTTGCTTGGTGTAAACCGCACTCAAAAGAAAAATCAGAAGTAGGTGGAAATCTCTTTTTCCTCCTAAATGTTATATTAACTTAGAAGTTTATTCTTGAATTTGAACTTAGAATAATTTTCAAAGAAATTTTACGACACTTATAAATTTTTCAACAAGAATTAGAACTTGTAATATTTTCCGTAATAATTTTACTGTACTTATGGAATTTTCCAACCGAAGTGGAACTTAGAATAATTTTATGAATTAGATATCGTTTTTAATTCGGAGTTTGGTTTACATTGAGACTTGTAATGATTTTTGGAAATAATTATTTATGTTCGGAACATTTTTATTTAATTAGAACTTTGAATTTTTTTTTATTTTTCTAGAATGTTTTGTTTTATATGCAGGGTTATTACACCGTGCATTATGATAAAGCATTTTAGTGTCTGTAACGATCAAATTGAATAGCATAATATTTTTTTTATATATATAAAGACTTTACGTTTTAATAAACATTTTCTTTACTATTTTATTTACCAGATTAGAAGATTTGAACGGTGAATAATTGAACGGTGTTCAAGATTTTTTTTGAAATATATATTTGAGATGGATGAGTTTGAAGCGCTGTACGAAGAATTAAGGTGATTTAATAATGTTTGTTATAAATGTGTATATAGTGTTGTACAAATTTTTCTTGAGTGGTGTTTTGTATTGGAATCTCAGAGTGAGGTAAAGTTTTATTTTATTATATATATATTTTTTTATATATCAAGTATATTTTATTGTGTTTGTGTATTTGATATTGACGTGTTGGGTAATAGATTAGGGATGTGTGCGATGAATTAAGTAGTTGTTTAATTCATAGCATGGAGTCCTGGTGAATCCTTAAAGCACGAATTAGTCTTGGTGATACTGTTTTGGGAGCGAGCAAAGGCGCCAGGCAGAACTAATCAGGGCTGAGTTAATTAGTTAAATGCACAAAGACATTTTTTTTTATTAAATTTAAAATTTATATATATACCTTAAGGGGTGAGCACATGGTGGTGTATGTTCGGGTTGTGTCCAACGAGTTGAAAAGCATACTCGTAGGGTGGAACTTTGGGGTACCTACCAGTGTGAATTTGCTTTCTGATGGTACTGTCTTGGGAGCGAGCAAAGGCGCCAGGCAGAACTAATTAGGGCAAAGCCATTTCCTTAATGTTTATATTCTTGTAAATAATAAATCGCGTAATTTTTGTTATTCATATTCCAGTACAATTCACAATATGCAATAAATTTTATTTTATTAAAAATGTTTCATTAATCATAATTTCTTTATTGTTTTGACTATTTGATCATGACATGTATGATTTTATATGATGTTTTGAAATATTTAAATTTTTGTGAATATATTTGTGTAATTTAAAATCTTTCTTTCTTTAATATTTTTTTTTTTAATAAACTAGATGATAAGGTTTATTTTGCATTTTATTTACTTTACCTGACATGGTAATAACTAAAGAGCATTCAAGTTGATTGGAGAGTTTATTTATATTTTCTGCCCCTGAGAGAAAATTTTCTTTAGTCATTCTAAACTGAGCTAGTTAAATGTAAAATTGCCTAACCTACAATTTAGTAGAAAATTTATTGAATCTTAATCTAGCATAAGGCCCTAGCACTAGGATGTGTGCTTGATTCTTACTTACTTATTGATTGAATAATTTAAATTATTTTTATATAAATCTCAATTTGCAAGAGTCACAGCATATATATATGACGCAAGCCAACGTGGGGCCATGATACATTCACATTTCAAATATATTTACAATTTATTAGCAATTTCACAAACAATTTTCTCAAACTGACTCAGAAAGAACTCTACCTCTTCGTGAGGATGAAAATATAACTGAAAATGTAGTAATTGAAACGAAAGAAATGCCAGGCGGAGACAGATTCGATTTTCTATTTGAAAAACTTTTCTGTAAACTGGAAAGCGACAAAGCTGAGATAAAAGAAGATATAAATAGGAAGTTAGATGAAAATAAAACTGTGATGAAAGAAGAGATGAATAGAAATAAAATAGAGATACAAACTGTGGTAAAGTCGATGAATGAGAAGATTGACGAAAGGATTAAAGCTTGTAGAATGGAAATGTCAGCAATGAATGAGAAATTAAAGGAAGATGTGAAACAAAGTGTTACACAGATCAATAAAAAAATTGAAGCAAATGAGAAGAAGTGCAAGGATAGCAGTAATTTTTTAATAGATGAAATGAGTCAGAGAGCTAGGGTAGCAAAAGAAAACTTCAAACAGATAGAAGAGAGAATGGGAGGACAAGATGAAAAAATACAATTCTTAGAACTAAAGGTGGACAGTAGTGCCATGTCAGTTAAGAAAGATGTACAGGATTTAACAAATAAATTTGAGGATTGTAGAGTTAAATATGGGACATGTACAGACTCTCTTTTAAAATTACAGGATTTGACAATAAATTGTCGAGATACAATCAAGAATTGGCAAACGAGAGTTGAACAAGGTACAATTACACTTTGTGATGTGCCTGAACAGATATCAATCAGAACAGAAAATATACCAAAGTTTTCTAGATACAACAAAGACAATCCAATGGCATTTCTCAAAACTATTAAGACATATATACGTGGTATTAATGATGATATGTCGAAATTACATTTCATGAGAGGGTGTCTTCGAGATTATGCATTGTTATGGTATGATATGGTAATTGACGAGGTACAGACGTATGAAGAGTTAGAAAGTATGTTTATCAGACAATACTGGGGACAAACTCAGCAAATACGCATCAGACATGACCTCACATTTGGAAAATATTATTCCATTACGTCTAGAGAGAATTATGTTATTAGGAAATATTCTTTCTTGAAACATATACAACCTGTGATTCAGGAGTGTGACATTGTTGCACAACTAGCCAATCATTTTGAACACGAGGTAGTACAAGCAGTTGCTTTACAGGGTATAGACACCGTTGAGCAACTCTTGGAATTGGTAAAGCGTCTGGATGACGTAGAAGATAGAAGTGTGTCTCAGAATAGAAATGGATATAAAGCAGGCAACAATGGTAATCACTACAATAATCGACAAAGATACAATGGTAATAGGTACCAAAATAATAACTATCAAAGAGAGAGAACAGACAATGGAAATAATAAGAATATGAGTAGTAATAGTAGCAACAATAATAACAATTGGAAACAAGAGGGTTATACAGGAAAGAAATATGGTAGAAATGAAACAGAAAATACAAGAGGAGTTAATAACATCAATATTGAAAGAAAAGAAGATAAAACAGAAACCGCGATAAGAGACGAGTCAAGAGGAGCAATAAAGAAAGAAATAAGGAATGTTCCTATAATTGATGAATTTAAGGACCAGGATTTTTGGTAGGTCCAACCAAAGGGAAAAAGAAGAAACAACGAAACAAGAGAAACTTCATAGATTTAAGTAATATAACCACTGAATTTCCACTGGTAGATGTTAGAGTAGGGGATGTATATGGTGTAGTTGTAATAGATAATGAATTAGAAATGTCACTTTTAGATGGTGGATTATTTGATAAAAGGTTTGAAAAATTAGGTTTTTACAAACAAGATAATGTATTTTGTATAAATATAGAGATGGGTGATATAGAACTTGCAACACAATTTATTGTTACACCAAGATTAAAATATTGCTGCGTACTTGGGATGGATTTTTTGAGTCTATATACATCGAAATTGGAAAGGGAAAATAGAACCTTCCACAATAGTAAAATAAACATGTCTTGGGACAAAGGTGCTCAAGATGATAAAATTTTAGTTAATAATTTAATGATTAATAATTTTGATAGGGACCTCACTTTAAATATAAATAATGATAGTTTGATTGACAAGGAGAAATGTTCACACCATGTGGATGATCTTCAAAGGGAAGAGTCCATGTTTGTTACGGGTGACACAAAATATAGATGTACACGCCATGTGGAGGGTCTTCAAAAGAAAGACGCCACGAATAATATGGGTGACATAGAAAATAAATGTGCACGCCGAAATTTTATTATGGGTGACAAAAATTTGATTTGAAACAAACAGAATAATAATGATGATGTGAGTGATCCTTTGACAAAAGATGTTAAATTATTTAATAGTAATATATGTAGATCTAGCAGTAGGCAATGATAATTGTTTTAAAACAAAAACGACTCATCCATTTTCCCATAAACAGAAATTAAGTGTCAAGTTTAAAATTAAAAATCTGTTAAAAGATGAAATTATAGAAAATTTAGTATATAACTTTATAAATCCCATCGTAGTAATTAAGGAATATTTAGATTATTTAGAAAACATTAAGAATAATAAATCAAGTTTGTGAATGGTGTACATTTAAATCAATAAAACAACAGCTACAACTCCCCAAATTATTAGAAACATTATTGTTAATGAGTACTAATACAAAGTGGTTTGTAAACGTTAATTCTCTTTGGTTGGTACAGCTATATAAATGTTTCATAAAATTATATCCAATAGTGGTAAATTTATTAGTGGATCTAATTAAAGATGTTCATAAGGAACACAATATTTTACAATATGGGTATGTAAAGCCCGTACAACACATATTGAATCCACATGATGAAAATGTGTCACATCATGTGAATGATAGAATGATTTTAAGAAAGGGTGTGAAATTTAAATGGACCCATGAGAGAATAGAGGCTTTGGAAGCAGTCAAAGGGTACCTATAACCCAGAAATTTAAAAATGTTACGAAGTTCTCCTAAAATAGTGGACTACAATTGCCACTTCATTTTAAGGGAAATCAATATTTGTAATACCAATGAAAGTTGTAAAATTTAAAGAATTTAAATACACTTTTGTATATATAGTTATGGATAGTTTAATTAATTTAAGTGTTTTAAACGTTATTTGTTTAAACTTTATTGTTATGAAAGGAGTGAAGTTTAAGATGTATTCCAAAAGTTTTTCATATAATTTTGAACTCGACCCTGAGTAATATAGCAGGGAAAAGATAGAATCAAGAGGTTAAAAAGCACCTGAGGATGCGAAGCCATGAAAACCACGTAGTATGTAAGAATGAATTAAACTTACCCCTGATTTGTATATAAATATAGAATGAGCATATTATTTGGAATTTTGATATCTATGCTTTATATTAATAATATTGTAAATAATGTATGATTAAGTTAATTGGTGTTTATGGGAAATCTTGGATTTATACCATTAACATTAGCGATTCTCGCTTATAAATCGCAGATATTCCCATAGGGATATTTATGCAGTGACCTTGAGTTTGGTGGTAAATTATAAATAGGCATAATCAAGATTACTTCGAGATTTAATTTAATTAATTATTATTTTATTTATTTCATTATGATGTGTATATAAATATTCATTAAGTTAATATTTTGGCAAATTTAATTTTTTTATTTACGTAAAACAATATAAGAATGTTATCATAATTTTTATAAAAACTATAATATTAGAATAAGCATAAAATATTACGTGAATAATAACAAGAAAGTGTTTCCCGCACGAAGAATACTGTGACCGGGACAGATCGACAGATTGGCTCGGCGAAAACAATATTTTTCGCTAGATGCATTGGATGAGTCATGAATGTGTAAACAATTTTATATTTACATATTTGTTTACCTTTTTGAAAGAATAGTAATGCACTGCTTTCCCGGGTGGTGCAGCACTGTAGCTATGTATTTCTGGAGGTCGTATCGGTATCGTACCGAAGACAACCGGGCGTTTTTGTGAAGAAAAATATCCATATAAGTCGGGAACCGATGAGAAACCGGGAGTTGCTTGGTGTAAACCGCACTCAAAAGAAAAATCAGAAGTAGGTGGAAACCTCTTCTTCCTCTTAAATGTTATATTAACTTAGAAGTTTATTCATGAATTTGAACTTAGAATAATTTTCAAAGAGATTTTACGACACTTATAAATTTTTCAACAAAAATTAGAACTTGTAATATTTTCCGTAATAATTTTACTGTACTTATGGAATTTTCCAACCGAAGTGGAACTTAGAATAATTTTATGAATTATATATCGTTTTTAATTCGGAGTTTGGTTTACATTGAGACTTGTAATGATTTTTGGAAATAATTATTTATGTTCGGAACAGTTTTATTTAATTAGAACTTTGATTTTTTTTTATTTTTCTAGAATGTTTTGTTTTATATGCAGGGTTATTACACCGTGCATTATGATAAAGCATTTTAGTGTCTGTAACGATCAAATTGAATAGCATAATAATTTTTTTTTATATAAACACTGCGTTTTAATAAACATTTTCTTTACTATTTTATTTACCAGATTAGAAGATTTGTAGTTAATAATTTTGTTTTATGTATATATAGAATAATTGGCGCGTGCGCGGGAAAAGGAGTATAAGTCAAAAATTATACTTTTGAGAAAATTGATGTTAAAGTTTATAGTTCTTTTGTAACTCAGGTTTTAAATTGATGTTTCCCGTTTTGGGATAACATTAAAACAAAAATGCACCAAAATAAATGTTATTTTCAAAACTTGAATACATTTTAAATTACAGAAAAAAAAGGGTAGTTATACCGTTAAACACTATATTTTTTTGTGAAAATAGCTACCTGTATTTCTCTGCACTATTCTTTTTTTAGGTGTAAATAAAAAATAATATTATATTTTGATTTTTATTATAAATTGGTTAGAAAACAACTTTGACGAAACAAAAAAAACTGTTACTCATCAACATCCTCTTCTGACGAGTCGGATAAAACGTTTGGAATATCTTCTTTCGTTGGCAGTGATGAATAAAAGTTATGAAAATTTACATCAATATATGGAAGCAACTCTAATAAATTGCGCTTTTTGTCGGAATTTATTGGCAGTGGCCCTTTGTAGGATAAAGATGGCATTAATGTTAGACTGATCTTAGCATTTCTACGACGTAAGTTAAGTTTTCGGAATGCTGCTGCAGTATCTAATGTTGTTTTCATCAAAACAATTCCAATGTCTTGGGTATATCGCAACCATTGAATATCTCTCCATACTATTTTTGATCCGTTCTCGTCAAGTTTTCTATGTTGAAAATGAGTTTTCAACAAAGCGGAGAACTCGAAAAAGTCTTCTCGAATCATTTCTTTTACTGCAAAAGGACGTTTTTGACCGCACGTGCGGATCAGCTGCACCCAATCACGAGGATGATCAATAGAAGCGTGATACTTTTTTTTCTTCTTTTCGATGATAGAGTGATCGCTGTCGCACTCCATATGGGTGTGACCAGGGACAAGAAACTTGTGATTTATACATTCCAAAGTTGGCTTTTGTTTTAAAACTAATGTAAACATTACTGGGAGGAAGATGTTTTTATTTTGTCCTCCACAGGTATCTGAGTATAACGTTATTTCTTTTATTTCAGGGGGGATAGTCATAAGATGCTTATATAAACAAGAGGCAATTTGGTTAGCACCTCTCCCTGCAATTCCCTCATGCCAGATGAAACAAAATGCTTGTCTGTCATCGCACCTGTGCATGGTAAAGTCGTAAGTCCATAGTTGCCTTTTGTAAAATGCAACAGACGTTTGGATATCCGGCGTTGGTAGACATTGTTGTAAGTCAAATGTATAAACCAGCTTAGAAGAATCATTTGACGAAACTTCTTTATCTTTACGTTTAGCTTCGTAAGCATTTTCAGCATTAGACTGATGAGTTTCGAGTTCATGCTTGAGATTTTGCTGTTCTTCGGCATTCAACGAATTTTTTATTCGCATATTTAGTTTATCACATGTTGCGCATGTATCTTTGCTTGGGGCTTTTATTTTCATGTTCATTTGATGAAAAATAGATTCGTATTTTTTCCTACAAACAGCTTTCTTATCAGCTGGTAGAAACTTTTTGTACTCTTCATATATTTTGCTTAATGTATAGTGTGCAGGTAGGTATTTTTTACTAGTTTGTTGACGACAATAGTGGCTTTCGTATGATGGTAACGCCAGTATGTGTTCTCTAACCAATTCCAGATCAGCTTCTGACGTTTTATTTGCTGGTTGAGATTTACCTCTGTTGTCGTCATGTGTAATGCCAGCCACAGAAGAAGTCTTGTTTTTTAAAACATTTGTCACAAAAGTATTGGTTTCACCGTATGTTTTCAAAAAACATCCTTTGCATACCCGACGCATTTCACCATTAATGCGTACATGGTACAAGTAGTTACCAGTAAGCCTTTCTTTCTGTTTAGCTTCGCCTTGAACTTTCACTTTTTGGGTTTTCTTCTGTGCAGGAGTAACTAGAGCTGCAATGTATGCTACTCTCTTATTAAAATTTCCTAGGGACCAGTACTGTTTAAACACGGAGTTTCTAGTAGCTTCGTCTATGCGGTCTTTGCATTTTAATCTGCAACTTGTAAATTCTTTGCAGATTCTAGCGTGCACCACTTTTCCTTTTCGTGTTTGATATTCTCTTCCTAAGTTTCTGTTTTCCCGACGGAGTGACCTAATATGTCTTGTTTCGCCTTTTATTGGTTTCCTACCTCTTTTTTTAACAACTGTTTCTTGGAATTGTTGCTCTCTTCCTCGTTTATGTAATATTTCTGAATCTCTCTTATTCTTGCTTACACGTTTTGTTGTTTTCTTTTTTCCTGAATCTGAAACCCTATTGTAATACCCAGAAGAAGACGAACTCTCTTCTTCCACATAATGTGGATCTGCGTCGCTGTCATCAAAATCATCTTCACAAATAAAATTATGCATATTACCAGGGCCGGAAGTGCAAGGTATGGAAATTTCTATGCCACCAGTACTTGAAGTGCATGAAGTGGAAACCGTGGAGATATTGTTGTCTATGTTTTGGTTTGGTTGACCAATGTCAACATTGTTGCTGTCACTTATTGCTTCTACGTCATTAGCCAAAGCTTCATGTATTATCCTGGACAAGGTCAATGATACATCAGGTTTAAGAATAGGTGCAGGATTGACACTGGCATTTTTTTCTATTTCCGCAACTGTGCTGCGAGGTTCTTCATTTAGACCTGCAAACAAATCGAAACTATACCAAAAATCATATAACATTGTGTTATAATAATGATCGTATTATGTATTGTAATCTTACCTGCACTTGAAAAGGTTTGTGGTGGTACTGATGGTTTGTTACTGAATTCTTTAAGCAGTCCCAAAATTTTATGCGTCCTGGACGACATAACCTCAATTTAGAAGTTTCAAATAAACTGTCTTATAAAGGTTTTAAAACACAGGGAAATCCACAAAACGTATCAAAAAATTAAACACAACAGTGGAGTGTTTGCGTGGACACAAATTGGTTCAGTTCGAACGTGAAAGACCACTCACCGTCTCATTAAGATGTAAGATTATGTGGTACGACATAAAACTGACAATAGGGTAAACAATAATAAGTAAAAACTATTCCAAATGAAGTGATTTGAGAAATAGGTTATAAGTAGACTTATACCTTAAAACACAATATTGAGGTAACAAATGTTGTATAAAGTACGATATATGTAAACTTATACTCCCTGGCACTATAAAAATTTATTGTACATAATACGATAAAAGGACTTAGATCACAACACTAAAATTTTAAATATAAATTCTAATATAAATATACTTATTTTGTCAAACTCAATAATTTGTGACAATAAAAATACGGAAAGGAAAATAATTCGACATATCCTTCTACTCCCAAAAACATAATATGAAATTTTACTTATATTCTTTTACGCATTGGCCTTGTTGGTTTAATCTTAACAAATTGGAATTATACTCTTATTCCCTAATAACAAAACAATTATTTCACATGGGATACGTACTTAACTCATTTTACACAATTTTCGACTTATACTCCTTTTCCCGCGCACGCGCCAATTGAACGGTGATCAAGATTTTTTTTGAAATATATATTTGAGATGGATGAGTTTGAAGCGCTGTACGAAGAATTAAGGTGATTTAATAATGTTTGTTATAAATGTGTATATAGTGTTGTACAAATTTTTCTTGAGTGATGTTTTGTATTGGAATCTCAGAGTGAGGTAAAGTTTTATTTTATTATATATATGTTTTTTTTTATATATCAAGTATATTTTATTGTGTTTGTGTATTTGATATTGACGTGTTGGGTAATAGATCAGGGATGTGTGCGATGAATTAAGTAGTTGTTTAATTCATAGCATGGAGTCCTGGTGAATCCTTAAAGCACGAATTAGTCTTGGTGGTACTGTTTTGGGAGCGAGCAAAGGCGCCAGGCAGAACTAATCAGGGCTGAGTTAATTAGTTAAATGCACAAAGACATTTTTCTTTATTAAATTTAAAATTTATATATATACCTTAAGAGGTGAGCACATGGTGGTGTATGTTCGGGTTGTGTCCAACGAGTTGAAAAGCGTACTCGTAGGGTGGAACTTTGGGGTACCTACCAGTGTGAATTTGCTTTCTGATGGTACTGTCTTGGGAGCGACCAAAGGCGCCAGACAGAACTAATTAGGGCAAAGCCATTTCCTTAATGTTTATATTCTTGTAAATAATAAATCGCGTAATTTTTGTTATTCATATTCCAGTACAATTCACAATATGCAATAAATTTTATTTTATTAAAAATGTTTCATTAATCATAATTTCTTTATTGTTTTGACTATTTGATCATGACATGTATGATTTTATATGATGTTTTGAAATATTTAAATTTTTGTGAATATATTTGTGTAATTTAAAATCTTTCTTTCTTTAATATTTTTTTTTTAATAAACTAGATGATAAGGTTTATTTTGCATTTTATTTACTTTACCTGACATGGTAATAACTAAAGAGCATTCAAGTTGATTGGAGAGTTTATTTATATTTTCTGCCCCTGAGAGAAAATTTTCTTTAGTCATTCTAAACTGAGCTAGTTAAATGTAAAATTGCCTAACCTACAATTTAGCAGAAAATTTATTGAATCTTAGTCTAGCATAAGGCCTAGCACTAGGATGTGTGCTTGATTCTTACTTACTTATTGATTGAATAATTTAAATTATTTTTATATAAATCTCAATTTGCAAAAGTCACAGCAATATGTTATCAAAACTAAAACCGCTGCTTAATTTATGTAAAGCTGGGACAAAATATAATTGGTCAGTAGAATGTAATGAATGTTTTAAAAAAGCAAAGATTTATTATTAAACAGTCAGGCATTAGTACATTATAATCCGAAATTGCCGATTTATATAACATGTGATGCTTCTTCATATGGGGTGGGAGCGGTGCTCAGTCATCAGATTGACGGAGAAGATAGAGCTGTTCTACTTGCGTCAAGCACATTGTCTTCCACGGAGCAGAATTATTCACAAATAGAAAGGGAAGCACTAGCTATTATGTTTGCAGTGAAGAGGTTTCATAATTACATTTATGGTAGACCTTTCACAATAATTAGTGACCATCAACCATTACAATATATCTTTAGTCAAAACAAAGGTATTCCAATCACAGCTGCTGCCAGAATTCAGCGTTGGGCTATAACTTTATCAGGTTACAATTATAATATTCAGTATAGAAAGAGTCAGTTAATTACGAATGCAGATGCTTTGTCTAGGTCACCTATAAAAGGCAATATAAATATTCCAGAAACACTTTATTCGTTTAGTCAAACGGAGAGTGTTCCTTTAAATTATCAAGACATTGCACGGGTTTCAAGAAATGATACCTTGATATCAAAGGTAATAGATTTGACGTTGAGGAGTTGGCCAAATTCGGTTGACGATGAGAATTTTAAACCGTATTTTGCTAAAAGACGAGAGTTGTCGGTGGAAAGGGGTTGTCTGTTTTGGGGAAGTAAAATCGTGATTCCATCTGCGCTGAAGGCGTGTGTTTTGAAATTATTTCATGAACAACACGTGGGCGTAGTGAGAACAAAAATGTTACTGAGATCTATATGCTGGTGGCCAAACAGTAATAATGATATTGAGAATTTAATAGCAAACTGTCATATTTGTCAGCAAAGTCAAAATGTCACAAATAATAGTAAACTGTTACCATGGCCGATAGCATGCAGTAACTTTTACAGAGTACATGTAGATTTCTTTCACAAATTGAATCATACCTTTCTCGTAATAGTCGATGGTAAGTCGAAATGGATGGATGTAAAATTGATGGATAGGGGTACAACCGCGGAAGAAACAATTCTAAAGTTGAAACAGGCGTTTTCAGTGTTCGGGTTACCAGTGGAACTTGTTAGTGATAACGGTCCCCCTTTTGGTTCTTCTAGGTTTGTTGCTTTTTGTCAAGCAAACGGCATTAAGCTTATTAAGGCACCACCTTACCATCCACAATGTAATGGATGTGCGGAGAGAGTTCAGACTATAAAAAAATAGTTAGATAGATCCTTGTTTAATAGTAATTCGAATTCCGATAGAATTACCTTAGAGAGTAGGTTAGTTAATCTATTATTTACTTATCATAATACACCTTCAACAGTAACTGTGTTAAGTCCAGCAGAGTGTATTTTCAAATTGAAACCTATATTGAGATTTGATTTGCTTAAACCAACTTTAGCAACAAATTATAAATCTGAAGACTTGAATAAGAAAACCTCATTTCGTCGAAATGATGAATTATATGAGTTAAACGAAAATGTATACGTTAAAAATATTAACAATAAAGTTCTAAAATGGACTTTGGGTAAAGTAGTTAAAGTTTTAAGTTACAATACTTATTTGGTGCAAATTAATGATTATGTAAAACATGTTCATGGTGACATGTTGCGCAAAAGTAAAAATAGTGTAAGCGATGTGTCACTACCGAACATACCCATTGTAAGGGAAGAAACTGCTGATTCTGTAGTTTCAGGGCACAGTTTATTAATTCCAAATGAAAACGTTGATAATGGTCCTGACCTTGTTAATCAGGAACCATGTCAAAAATATGCATTAGAGCCAGTCACAATCACAAGAAGTGGCAGAGTCAGTAGGCCTCCTACTAGATTAGAACTGTAAGTGCTTTTACTTTCTTATACGTAGTATAAGGAAGTATTGTGATGATGAAAATTTTCGACCTCGAGCTTTTGCAGATGTCCACGTTTTGAGGTCCCCTGATACCAAAAAAGTGGTTTTTAAAAAAATGTGTGTGTGTCTGTGTGTGTGTCTGTCTGTGTGCGTGTGACCACGACAGCGGTCAAACCGCTGTAGATATCAATTCCAAATTTTGTATTTACGAATATAATCTCCCTCTTGAGAACTGATTAGATTTTGAGCAAAATCGGCAGACCGGAAGTAGTAGTTTACTTCAGTGAAAAAATCGAATTTTGCAAATATTTCGTCAATTACTAAGTTTAAACAAATTTATAAAGAATTCAAATGTACTCAAAATTAAATTTGAGAAAAATTGTTTTAATAAAGTTTTTCGAAATTCCTACCGGAAGTAGGTCTTTTACTCTTATCGAAAATCAGTTTTTTGCGAATATCTCGCAAGTCATGCTTTCTAGGCAGGTACATTACGAGTATAAAAGTATTTAGAACATACTTGTAAATATCTTTTGTATAAAAAAAATTTCAAAACTTAGATCGGAAGTACCACTTTTACTCTTATCGAATAGCGATTTTTGCAAATATGTCGTAAATTATACATTCTATACAGCACGTGTCAATTTTCATTAGCCATAGGCGATTAATCCATACAGTATGTGGCAACATAGTACAGTACCCCTTCCTTCCTTTCCAATGCAAGCACGACCGATGCATGCACGTAAATAGAAGTTAGCGTGGTTAGCGGCAGTACCTATTCGACCACCGGCTTGGGTGTTTGTAATGCGTTTAGAAATAATATTTACGCGTTGCAAGGATTTGTTTTTCTTTTTGTTTTCAGTAAATGCACAGAATTATTAAGCTGCGTTCACGCTGCATGATACAAACAAAAGCGTAATTCTAATAAAATTAAAAATAAGGTAAATAAAAAAGGATTCTGAAAATAATAATAAACTACTATATTTGATGTTTCCCGTTCCAGTAATAAGACCGCTTTTGCAACGTGTTCGCAGCTAAACACTGAATGTAAAATCTGGTCGGGAGAAGTGGAAAGATCGGAGTAAATCGTTGTGATGTCGGTTGTTGTCGGCACTGGTGACGGACGGTAGGGGCACCATGTTGCAACGTATTATATGTATACGTATAGATCGCATGCAACCATTGAATCTCTATAGCTAATGAAATTTGACACATGCGGTATATATTTATAAAGAGTACAAAAGTATTTAGAGTTGGATTTGGAATATTTTTTGTATAAATGAAATTTCAAAATTCGGACCGGAAGTAACACTTTCATACGTATAAGAAAGTCGTGTGGTGGCCACACCTCATTTTTTAAATAAAAATATATTAAGTAATATATTAGGAAGGGAGAGATGTTATGTATAGTGACCATTAGGGTCATTGTGTATGGTGAAATTAGAATAGTAGGTATTGTGGAATAGTACAAAAACTGTAAGTCAAAATGTCATGCAGTAGTTATTGAATAGGAGTAATATAGATCCTTTAGTAGAGTGTATCGTTTTATTCTAAAAATACGTAAATAGAATACCTGAATACACACAAGAACACATAAGAATTTGTTCCTTTTACTTTCTTATACGTAGTATAAGGAAGTATTGTGATGAAAATTTTCGACCTCGAGATTTTTGCAGATGTCCACGTTTTGAAGTCCCCTGATACCGAAAAAGTGGTTTTTAAAAAATGTCTGTGTGTGTGTGTGTTGTGTGTGTCTCTCTGTGTGTGTGTGTGACCACGATAGCGGCCAAACCGCTGTAGATATCAATTCCAAATTTTGTATTTACGAATATAATCTCCCTCTTGAGAACTGATTAGATTTTGAGCAAAATCGGCAGACCGGAAGTAGTAGTTTACTTCAGTGAAAAAATCGAATTTTGCAAATATTTCGTCAATTACTAAGTTTAAACAAATTTATAAAGAATTCAAATGTACTCAAAATTAAATTTGAGAAAAATTGTTTTAATAAAGTTTTTCGAAATTCCTACCGGAAGTAGGTCTTTTACTCTTATCGAAAATCAGTTTTTTGCGAATATCTCGCAAGTCATGCTTTCTAGGCAGGTACATTACGAGTATAAAAGTATTTAGAACATACTTGTAAATATCTTTTGTATAAAAAAAATTTCAAAACTTAGACCGGAAATACCACTTTTACTCTTATCGAATAGCGATTTTTTGCAAATATGTCGTAAATTATGCATTCTATACAGCACGTGTCAATTTTCATTAGCCATAGGCGATTAATCCATACAGTATGTGGCAACATAGTACAGTACCCCTTCCTTCCTTTCCAATGCAAGCACGACCGATGCATGCACGTAAATAGAAGTTAGCGTGGTTAGCGACGTACCTATTCGACCACCGGCTTGGGTGTTTGTAATGCGTTTAGAAATAATATTTACGCGTTGCAAGGATTTGTTTTTCTTTTTGTTTTCAGTAAATGCACAGAATTATTAAGCTGCGTTCACGCTGCATGATACAAACAAAAGCGTAATTCTAATAAAATTAAAAATAAGGTAAATAAAAAGGGATTCTGAAAATAATAATAAACTACTACATTTGATGTTTCCCGTTCCAGTAATAAGACCGCTTTTGCAACGTGTTCGCAGCTAAACACTGAATGTAAAATCTGGTCGGGAGAAGTGGAAAGATCGGAGTAAATCGTTGTGATGTCGGTTGTTGTCGGCACTGGTGACGGACGGTAGGGGCACCATGTTGCAACGTATTATATGTATACGTATAGATCGCATGCAACCATTGAATCCCTATAGCTAATGAAATTTGACACATGCGGTATATATTTATAAAGAGTACAAAAGTATTTAGAGTTAGATTTGGAATATTTTTTGTATACATGAAATTTCAAAATTCGGACCGGAAGTAACACTTTCATACGTATAAGAAAGTCGTGTGGTGGCCACACCTCATTTTTACTTTCTTATACGTAGTATAAGGAAGTATTGTGATGATGAAAATTTTCGACCTCGAGATTTTTGCAGATGTCCACGTTTTGAGGTCCCCTGATACCGAAAAAGTGGTTTTTAAAAAATGTCTGTGTGTGTGTGTGTGTGTCTGTCTGTCTGTGTGTGGTGTGTGACCACGATAGCGGTCAAACCGCTGGAGATATCAATTCCAAATTTTGTATTTACGTGTATAATCTCCCTTTTGAGATCTGATTAGTTTTTCAGTAAAATTGGTAGACCGGAAGTAGCAGTTTACTTCAGTGAAAAAATCGAATTTTGCCAATATTTCGTCAATTACTAAGTTTAAACAAATTTATAAAGAATTCATATGTACTTAGATTTAAGTTTGAAACAAATTGTCTTAAAGAAGTTTTTCGAAATTCCAACCGGAAGTAGGTCTTTTACTCTTATCGAAAATCAGTTTTTTGCGAATATCTCGCAAGTCATGCTTTTAAGACAAATACGTTACCAATATAAAAGAACTTAAAACATCATTTTCAATATCTTTTATATAAAAAAAATTTCAAAATTTAGACCGGAAGTACCACTTTTACTCTTATCGAATAGCGATTTTTTGCAAATATGTCGTAAGTTATGCATTCTATATATATTTATCAAGAGTACAAAAGTATTTAGAGTTAGATATGGAATATTTTTTGTATAAATGAAATTTCAAAATTCGGACCGGAAGTAACACTTTCATACGTATAAGAAAGTCGTGTGGTGGCCACACCTAATTTTTTAAATAAAAATATATTAAGTAATATATTAGGAAGGGAGAGACGTTATGTATAGTGACCATTAGGGTCATTGTGTATGGTGAAATTAGAATAGTTGGTATTGTGGAATAGTACAAAAACTGTAAGTCAAAATGTCATGCAGTAGTTATTGAGTAGGAGTAATATAGATCCTTTAGTAGAGTGTATCGTTTTATTCTAAAAATACGTAAATAGAATACCTGAATACACACAAAAACACATAAGAATTTGTTCCTTTTACTTTCTTATACGTAGTATAAGGAAGTATTGTGATGAAAATTTTCAACCTCGAGATTTTTGCAGATGTCCACGTTTTGAAGGGGTGATACCGAAAAAGTGGTTTTTAAAAAATGTCTCTCTGTGTGTGTGTCTGTCTGTCTGTGTGTGTGTGTGTGAGACCACGATAGCGGCCAAACCGCTGTAGATATCAATTCCAAATTTTGTATTTACGTGTATAATCTCCCTCTTGAGATCTGATTAGTTTTTCAGTAAAATCGGTAGACCGGAAGTAGCAGTTTACTTCAGCGAAAAAATCGAATTTTGCCAATATTTCGTCAACTACTAAGTTCAAACAAATTTATAAAGAATTCATATATACTTAAAATTAAAATTGAGAATAATTTTATTTAAAAAGTTTTTCGAAGCTGCTACCGGAAGTAGGTCTTTTACACTTATCGAAAATCAGTTTTTTGCGAATATTTAGCATTCATGCTTTTTAGACAAGTACGTTATGGGTATAAAAGTATTTAAAACATAATTTTCAATATCTTTTGTATAAAAAAAATTTCAAAATTCAGACCGGAAGTACCACTTTTACTCTTATCGAACAGCGATTTTTTGCAAATATGTCGTAAGTTATGCATTCTATATATATTTATCAAGAGTACAAAAGTATTTAAAACTGGATTTGCAATATTTTTTGTATATATGAAATTTCAAAATTCGGACCGGAAGTAGCACTTTTACTCTTAGCGAGGAGCACTTTTTTGATAATATCTTGCAAAGTATGCATTCTATAGCGATTTATTGAGAGAATGAAAGTACTTAGAATAGGATTTTGAATAAGTTTTGTATAAAAAAATTCTTAAAATTGTATAGTTTGAAACGCTCATACGTATAAGAAAGTCGTGTGGTGGCCACACCTCATTTTTTTTGTTATATATCTTAAGCAATATTTTTTTTAGTTACATAGCTTTTATACATGTTATATGTAAATACATTACAAATATTAAAGTTAATGATTGCCACATATATGCCACAATAATTATTATTATTATATAAAATAATTTGCGAATAAAATTTCTCACCTTTGATCTAAATTCTGAATGTCAGGCATTAGAAATAAATTAATTAAACCATCAAGCGCCATGGTTAACTTCTTAACGACACCCTCATAGCACTTGTTACAATTCGACCGTTAAAGAAAGATAAACGGAGGATGATAACCATTTACGTTAAACAACATTTAACTGTTACACGATGTATGGTACGACTTTAGGACGTTAGCCTAACAGCCATGTTAAAATCTCATTGACGTGTATGTTACCTTAACATACATGATACATAGTTGGCCTGATTATTGTTTGTTAAGAAATCAGTGTTATCCCACAGGTGATGTGGTGAAGAGCATATCTTCTAAGGTTACACCTTAGCCAAAATCACTACGTTTAACACGCATTTCTGTTCTTGTACAGGTTACAGGAACACAGTATTGAATCACAGATTCAATAGTGTGTTCGTTAATGGCCATGTTGGTCGAAACCGCGGTCACACCATTTGTTCAAATATAGAGTGGTACAGCAAAGTATGTGCGTTATTATTATTTTAGGGTAAATACTATTTACATAATATATAGATTTATAAGCAAAGCGTATATCCCAACACCTGCATATATGCATATACGCTTTGCATATAAATGTATATATGTAAATAGTATTTTCCTCTTGATGTTAGTTCTAGCATCTAAATATTTAACACTTTTCATTTTCATTTTGATTGGTGGTGCCGCCTAAAAGCTCCATTATGTGGGATACACTTCTAGCGTGCGGGTTTCTCTTAGGCATGCAACCAGAAACCATCGCTTTCGGTGTCGCTTGTGGGTGGCAGATGTCGCTGTGATATTCTTACGGGTATTTGTCAAGCAAACCGACGTAAGTTGCGAACCTAGTTTAAAAGTCATTACCGGCAGTTGCACGTACGCTGACAATGCCTTAAAGGCCGAAACACGGTGTCAGTGCGTTAATTGTCGGTAATGACACTAGATGTATGTGTGTATCCCAACACAAAATTATATACATTTATATATATTGTTATAGTTTGCGTGTTTACACTAACAATAGTAGTTTATACAACGAGTCAATAATGACAGTTATTATTCCCGAGAGCCGAATTTACGAACCCAGCCGCGAAGCGGCGAGGGAGTAACTCGGCTCGAGGGAATAATAGTTATTATTGCGAGTTAGTATACACTACTTAATCTACGACTAACTGAAAATTACTAAAAGAATCAGTACAATTAAACGAAAATGACGGTTAGACAGTTAGTAAAATGGCCGGACTTGTCTATCGTTACTACGAAAACATTAGGTACGTTATGTTCTTATTGGCAGAATGCAGGGAATAATGGTAACGTTATGGCTCATTATTCCCCGGTCGCATTTCATTATTCCCTCCGGGTATTATGAGTGTTATTATTAACCAATAGTGATTAATATAATACCTACTTTATTGTTTAGTCGTGGATAAAGTATAATTATATATTTCTTTCATTTAAATGAGTTTTGTTTTTAGGTATTAATTAGTTGTACAATTTTATATTTTAAGACATAATAGATTAATACTTAAAGTTTAATTTTATTAATGATTTAAATAACAGGTAGCATATTAATTTTATGTTCACACGGTATAGTGATGGGTCGTTCAATTTTCATTTTCTTTGAATTTCACAAAATCTGAAAAGAAGAGATTTAAATATTAATTATTGTATAATGATGTGTATTATTGGTTTGTAAAATCTTGTTTAATTGACGTTGATGATTTGAAAAGGTAATAATTCTATTTCGAATAATTAATAGTAAAGATTGATTAAAAGTAAAAGAAATTTTGTAAAAAGGATGTGACAGTTAGTTGACAGTTAGATTTTTAAAAGACAAAACTGCATGAAATCTTTGATAAAAATATGGAAAGAATTATAATAATAAACATTCTGAAATTTAGAAAGTATTTAAATTCGCTAAACAGATCTAAAATCTATGTTGAATAAGATTATATTGTGTAAATTTTTAATTGGACAATTTGAAAATAATATCGTCAAAGGGATAAAAAAAAACAAATAAGATGATGATGAAGAGAATTTTCATAAGACGCGTTGTGTGAATCGGGAAATCTGAAGAATTTCACCGAGATTTACACAAATCTAGTACGATAATTGTTCATAAGTGTTAGAATAGAATATTTTGACGATAAATATCAAAATATTTATACTTAATTATAGTGAAGTGTTAGGAATCAAATATCTACAAGCCGTAGGTTTATAGATTTATAGTGAATGCAAATAATATTGGAACAAGAATTATAATAAAAGTTATTAAAAGTACTCACATCTGGCAAGTTTATCCAAAGAACGAGGATCCTAATATATAATCAAGAATATTTATTCAACGAGACATCAGATGGAGCAGAGAAGAAGAACATTTCTTTCGAGTCAGTACGAGTTTTTCCAAGGGTATTTTGCTGAATGTTCGAGAGGAAAACCATTTCTACTAGAGTTCCAGTTCATCGTAGACACGTAGTTTCATTACAGGAGTGCAGAGAGGTTAGAAAAGAACTTACTAAGTCAGTACGAGTTTTTCAGTAGCAATTAGCTGAGTCTTCGAAAGAATGCAGAGAAAGTTCCAGGTCGTCGTAGGTGAGGAGACATCGGAGGATATCATATAAATCTCAATATCAGTCCATATCGTGGAGGTAGAATCTACAAGTAAATACAAATCAATTTTCTGAAGTAGTACGAATGATAGTGGAACATTTTTACAAAAAGGTCGTATGTTACATAACATTATTCTAGAAAATATTTATTTTTCGACAAGTCTGTATCGTATTTAAATTGAAATAATTGGTTAAATCTAATTTAATTAGACATTTTATAAATACATACATAATTATATGTATTCATAATTTGAGGTTATTTTGACACTCACAAATAATATTAAATGCTATATTAACGACTGTTAAAAAAAATCACTTAGGAAGGTAAAAGAAAATGTTAATGCTATTTAAATAATCTGGTAAATATAGATATACAATTGCTACAACACATAAAAACATACCTTGAAATATCAGCCGGTCTCGTAAATTTTTCACGTCATAAAAGAAATTACAACGTTGATTTAACAAGTTTAAATTATATTTATTTAAGTAATTTCCAATTTCGCTTTACCAAGTAATTGTTTTACATTTATTAAATACATTGATCCTTTTAATGATTTTTTATTTCTCATACTCGAATGAAACAGGCGGGAGCTAGGCGAAATGTCAACTTATGATGTTAACCTAAAAAAAGAAATCATCATACATAATAAATGTCAGAATTAATAAGATAATTGTTTACTTACATATTTTAAATAAGTTGGAGTTTGTTTATAATATTCTCAGAAATATTTTGGATGTTTATACGAACCAAACACAGGCCCAAGCAGATAATTTTTAATAGAAATTAGAAATTATTATTTAGAATCTAGTACTAGGGTGGTACTGATATATCAACCACGTAACAAGCATATTACTGTAATTATTATAATCCAGAAGTAAAAGTAAAGCAACAGGGTGGTATTAAGCATATTTAGATCAGTGTTAAAAGGAATTAAAAGGGAAGTATTATAATAAAGTTGATCACTGTGAATTTTGAATACATAATTTATTAACAGAAAGAGTCTCATGTTAAGAAGTTAGTAATATACAGAGTAATTATTATTATTAAAGTAATTGAGCTAGTTGAAGGTAACATATTTCACATACACATATAATATTTTGAGTATCTTAGTAATTTGGAATATTTGTATTTTGGTCCTCGCATTATTAATCCATATACAGGGACCATTCAAATACTTTTAGAGATTTATTACTTTCACACATTATTACATATTAGGAAACTAAGTGTTAAAAATAACGCTTAGCCAATTACTACTTCAATATATATAAATGTATATATGTATACATAGTACTAAAAATGATATTGAAAAAACCTCCTTAAATGATTTTTTTTCAAATTCGGAACGTAAAGTCGATAAGAAAATTGCGTAGTGTCACAAGCCATGAAGTTAAATTTAGCAACACCGCCTAGTTGCCCTCAAGTGGGTCTACTCGTGGACTTTAGCAGGTGCTGAAAGTGAGATAGATTAACCGCGTACCTAATCTAAAATAGGTTTTTTGGTAGATAATTCTTTCTTTAAATTTAGGTAGGTAGGTATAATGTGACGAAGAAAGGATGTATAAAAGGGAAACGTATAAAAAACATTATTAATATTTCAACATTTTTAATAATATTGGCTAATTGTTCAAAGTGATAATTTTCTCGTTTGACCACTTTTTTTGGTGACATACACTATTTTATTTCTGCTATAATTATTTAACACTATATTGCTCATTGGTGTTCCACATTCACATACAACATTAAAATCAATATAAAAGTTATCAGACTTTATACACTTTTAATTGCTAATGAGGTTAATATCTTTTGATGATTATTTTTGCTCAAAAATTGTTTTTCAATTTTTATATTTTTTGTTATAAAAGCAAATATTGCACATAAGTGAAAATGCAAATAACCTACTTCATCAGTCCTCCTCTCAGCAGATAACCACAATAAGCATCACCAAACAAAGCACCATTACTTTTCACTGCCAAATTTATACTATTCACACACTTAATTTTAATTTTAATTGAATAAACAGCATAACCACTATGTATGCTTGTAATATTCAGCGTTTATACATACATCACTGCATAAACTACCTAGATATATCTTGCTAACAAATTTTGTAATAGAGACCAACGAGTCAACTTACGGGTTTCAGGTAACACCCACATAAGATTATTTGAAGCTAATTCGGTATTATTAACGTAAACTGTACCTATACACTATTTATTAATAACGATACTTGAAACCATTTTTCCACTTTCACCTTCCTTGTCTTTATATGACTCAAACCGTTGAATTTCACCTTCATCAAAATGTTTACAGCAAACCACTTAATTCCCTGTGGTGACGAAATTTTGGGTAAATTGGAGAATATGGGTGCAACTGATTTTTGACAAAAAAAATAGTGTACCTTATAGAGGAGCTCTAATTGAACAACTTTTGCTTATAAATTAATCCGCGCTCACCCACAGGAATGGAGATAATTAATAATTAATGTGCTCACCGAGTGATTTTTCCATGTTACATTTTTAGTCGTATCTGTTATACACACTGTTAAAATTATGAAGATTGTAATAAATGATGTTTATTTCACTTTACCACACAACAATTACATTTGATTTTTATGTTTTTTAATAACTTTTCTCAACAAACACAAAACAAGAAACCTAACCTTAAACCACCTAATGGAGAAAGCCCATTCCAACTTTCATGCGGATTCGGACCAACGACTGTCATCCATAGAGTTATATACTAGATAGATGGTCGAACTTGTTTACGGTAATAATTAATAGCAATTTCTGTACCCATTCGTTGTCCGCACTCGTATTTCGGTTGATTTATACCAATTTGTTGATGTTTTGCCGCCCCTTCCCCCCACCCGCGCGCGCAACAAATTGGTATAAATCAACCGAAATACGAGTGCGGACAACGAATGGGTACAGAAAGCAAAAACAAATATTCTTGCCGGCCCCTTATGTGAAGGGGGCGGCAACAACAGAACGGAATTTGCACCGAGGGAAGACAGATGGTAAAAAACTTTGGGGGTGGTGAGAACTGGAATCCTGGGTGGTGGGAAAGGGGCGACAAACACGAAAAGTACAAACGCGCGGGGGTGAGGGGGAAGGGAGATGGTAAAGAAGTAAAAAAATCTATAAATTAAGGGAACAATCATTGCAATGATTGCAGTATAAATCATGTAAATGTGCAAAAAGAGAATTATGAATGTTTGAAAAAATGAAAGAAAACATAAATATTCTCTATATCATTCCGTACTAATTTACAGGATATTATATAATTTTAAAAGGCATGTTAAAAAATCAATGAAATAAACTACAAATTTATAAATAATATACACTTTATAACGTCTTTTGTTACTGATTTGCATATAATTTTCAAATAAATATTGAAAAATACAAGTGGTTTGTTCGACCATCTATCTAGTATATAACTCTATGGATGACAGTCGTTGTGGTCGTTGTGTCCGATTCCGCATGAGAGTTGGAATGGGCTTTCTCCATTAGGTGGTTTAAGGTTAGGTTTCTTGTTTTGTGTTTGTTGAGAAAAGTTGTTAAAAAACATAAAAATCAAATGTAATTGTTGTGTGGTAAAGTGAAATAAACATCATTTATTACAATCTTCATAATTTTAACAGTGTGTATAACAGATACGACTAAAAATTTAACATAGAAAAATCACTCGGTGAGCACATTAATTATTAATTATCTCCGTTCCTGTGGGTGAGCGCGGATTAATTTATAAGTAAAAGTTGTTCAATTAGAGCTCCTCTATAAGGTACACTATTTTTTTGTCAAAAATCAGTTGCACCCATATTCTCCAATAACTCCGAAATTTTCTCTATTAATTGCTCGTAACCACTTTTTACGTAAGTAATTTTCCTTTGAAAATGAAAAGGTTGTTTGTAGATCTTCCTGTTCAAGTGTATGTTGTAGTTCGATTTACACAATGAGAAACAGCACAATCATGGCATCTAAAACATCACACAGTTGTAAAAAAATGAACAAAACTAGTAAATGTATATTGTTCTTACCTTCTCCAAATGTATTTGTTAATCAAACTTATAAACAGCAAACAAATGATTGCAAAGAACGTGTTGACACTTTGAGGTTATCTTTAATACTGTTATCGGCCACATTTACGAAAATATGAATTGTTTACCCATAGGTACTTCCCGAGATTGATTTTAACTTTGTAAATACTTCTTCTCAAATGTTTTTGATTCAAACTCACGTAAACTTTAGCTAATAAACGTGACATGTATATCATATGCACATGGTCTTACATAGAATGAGACCCACACGGGCAGTTGCCAAATCTCCAACTTCATGGCTTGTAAGTAGAGACGGCTGTGGTAGTGTCCGTAACTGATTTTTCTGTGGGAAGACTAGTGATGACAGTGAAGAAAAAAGATCACAATTACACTATTTGAGTAGATCCACCACACACGTTTTCAAAAACTTGTTATACATATATTCTTTCATTCCTCAAATATAACCATTGTAAATTTTCACCCCATACATATTTCTGTATACGGAAGTGAATCTGAATAATCTGACAAACGCACGAATCTTATTCTAAATGCAATATATCTTGTTGCTTCTATTGTATATACATAGATCAATATTTATTTATTATTTCATACACCGTATTATCGAAGATGAAAAAGGTGTCATACCTAAAAACATTCGGCGCATCTTCTCTACCCCAGCCGAGTTCCATTATAAATCGAAGAAATGATAGTTGGCTCATATAAACACAGGGGAAAGAAAAGAAAATAAATTCCCTGTATATATACTGCTGAACTGTCAAAATAAAACATTAATTATTCTGGAATTAAGAACTACATGCATATAATTATTACAATCCACATTGAATCCTGCAGCATCGACAAGTTGTTCATAAAGACTTCTTCCAGGGTTAACGAATACATCTTGGCTGATCTCTAAAAGTTTACCTTTCGTAATATATTCTGGTGCCAATGTAACAAGGTCCTGATCAAATTTCTCTCGTAAATCTTGAAAATATTTAACTATTTCTGGAGTTTTTAGATTTCCATTCACCCATAACCTTACAAGCTCTTGTTCGGTAACCCAACGTATTTTCGCCCTATACTATTAAAGAGAATTTAAAATTGAATTGTGTGCAAAATTAAACAAATAAGACCTATAAAGTTAGCACTTGTAAGATTTCCTTTGCAAAAATAGATCAAACTGGAATATATATTAATTCTAAACATAAAACAGACAAGGAGATAATACTGTACCCATAATAAGTTATTGCTAGCAAGTATCACATCTAGGTATAGCAAATCGTAAGACTAGAGAACAACGACTATGGAGATGCTTCCTTAGTTTTGAAAAATCTTGTCAGTCCGCCAAGACGAGGTACTAAATATAAGAAAGCACTTTTCTTTAAAAACAAAAAAGACAGAAGAAATAATTAAAGGAAGTGTTTGAAATCTCTTAGTGAAACATGTCAAAATATAAGCAAGTAATAACAAATAAAACACTTGGTATTGTTTCACAAATATATATAATTACACACTCATGCCCGATCTCACCGACAAATCTTAAACTATGAAAAATTTAAGTACTGCTTAAATATAAGTGTTACTTATTTTCCTATTTAGTTGCACCGTTTGATTTAAGTCCCGACTTAAACTTACACGTACTGAAAACATGCATATCGAGCGGCAAAAGATTTTTACCATAGAAGCTAGCAATGACAATAGTGTATTCAGTCTCCGCTCTATAGAAAACGTAAACGTATAGTAGTAAAAGTTGGGTTACAGCAACGAATACCTACCCTCAACACACGTTTGCTGCACATGTTTGTCAAATGTACAAGTTCTACAAGTTGAATTACAATTAAAATTAGAGGAATTGAAGAAAATAAACCCAAATTGGGTGGACAATTTTGTTAACTCTTAAAATGTACTTTTCAAAAATATGTGTACATATTTAAATATGCATATTTAATATGCCAATAAATAAATGTAGAATTTTTTTCGTTTGTATTTGAATTAAAACTTATTTTAAATAAAAAGACATGATAATAATTTATTAAAACTGCTAATGCATATTATAGTTTCTATCTACATCAAATATAATTTATCAATTCCTAACTTGAAAACCTTTGTCATTATTATTAAAAGCATTAATGCCTAAAGGATATCGCCATTTTGTATGAGTTGCTCGAATATTTCATTATTGCCATCATTTGGATTTGTATGTAGGTTCTAATCGGGGTAATAAATCTAGTACGGTTTCTTTTCGCAGACGAATATAATTAAAAAAATTAAGTCGGGCATACTATTAAAATGATCGTTTCATTATTAATTTTTGCCGTGGAATTCCATTAACCACTAAATCTAACACAATTATATCTATAATATCATTATTCATTTGCATTAAATTAAAATATTCCCGTTCCATCTTTTTAATGAAAATATAACCACAATTATGTTCTTGTGTAGGTACGTTGTCAACCAAAACTTATAGGTTAAGTAAGCTTTAAGCCTCCGATATCGTCGGCTTAAATTTAAGATTCCATTTTATATTTAAGTACTCCTTAAACGTACCGTGCAACAGAATAAGTAGAACTTAGTACTTTAAGTGTTGCTTAAAATTTAAGATAGGTCGGTGAGATCGGGCATCAATGTACATTTCGCCTTGCGGCATCGTCAGGAGTTCTAGAGAAACTACAGTAAAATTCAATATACAGTAACTACCTACTTCAAACAAAAATATAAATACAAAAAAATTGAAAATTACGAAAAAGGTCATGACTTATTTGGAAAGACCGCTTTTACAATGGTAGGGTTTATTAATTTGTGTTGAATATTTGTGAGTTCGGTTTGGTCATTAAGAACATTGCATGGTTGTAAAAGTAAACTTTCTAAAATAAGCTTTGTTACCTATTACTAAAGCCATGTTTTGATGGCTTGGAATGCTACCATTTCCTCTTGGGTCCATTTGTATGTCCTGTTTGTGGATAATAGGTCAGTGAGTGGGGCCATGATTCGAGAGCAGTCCTTGATATAATCTTTCAACCAATTAATAATGCCCAGGAATTTTCTCAAACCCTTCCGTGTGCGGGGTGGCTCGGTAGCTTGAATAGCTTCGATATGTTCTGTTTGGGGATAGTTCCCATCCATGGTTACTAAATTCCCAAGTAATTCAAAGTTTTACTCACGAAGTGACACTTGCTGACATGTAACCTTAAGCCATGCTGGTCCAACCTTTCGAACACCAACCGGAGATGCCTAAGGTGTTCCTTCACACTTCTCGAGTAAACGATTATGTCATCAAGGTATGCTATTGCAAATTCACGAAGGTACCATACTAGGACATCTTGTACCATAAGCTTTTGGAAGGTACTTGGGACCCACTTGAGCCCGAACGGCATGACATTGAATTCGTAAGCAGCCCCATCGGGCGTGGTAAAAGCCGTGTATCTTTTCGATTCCTCATCAAGCTTAATTTGCCAGTAACCGTTTCGTAAATCAAGTGTGGAGAACACCTTGGCTGTCCCTAAATCTTTAAGGGACTCTTGGATGGGCGGTAAGGGAGTGACTTCATCCTTCGTCCGGCTGTTCAGTTTGCGATAGTCAACGCAAAATCTCGGCTCTCCATTTTTCTTCGTGATGATTACAATCGGCGAACTATAATTGCTGTCACTCGGTCGGATAACATTACTTGCCAGCATCTTTTCAACTTGTTCAACAATCACTCGCTTCTTGTTTGGTGGATAGCGGTAGGCAGACACCCTGACTGGGGTGTCACCTGAGAGTCGAATCTCGTGTATTGTGGTAGCTATTGTAGCGATTGCATCTCCCTCGTCAAATAACTCTCTAAAATCCCTCAGAGTTCTTTGAAAGATCTCTCGATCCTCTACCATCCAGGAGCTTGTATCTGTAGAGATTTGGATGTCTTCTTTAGAATGAGGTCTAGGGTTTCCTGTGACAAAGTGTAGCGTATGACGTCTGTCCACCCCTACATGCATGCATTTACGTGCCATATCTATTACGGCTTGGTTTTCCATAAGCCAGGGTCCCCCCAGGACGATGGCAATGCGCATATTAGGTATCACCATTGCGTCACATGCGAATGAAAAATTGCGGATAGTGGCGTTTAGCGTGCCTTGGAGATGTGCTTCGAGGGTTGTGCTCTCGTGAAGCCAAGTGAAGGTCATCGGCCGAGTATTCTCGGTTTTTCCCGTCAGGTACTCGGGTCTGGCGAAGTTCCTGGTGGCCGCTGTGTCTATTAGCGCAACCACATCCTGACCGTTCACTTGGAGTTTTATTGATGGCGTTATACTTATGCCATCAGTTGTTGCAAGGGTCGTTCCGTTTAACGTTTTGGGACGCCCCCCTTCCTTCCCCCTGCATTCGCTGGATTCCGGGGTGTCGTTCAGAAAACCATTCTGGTCTTTGTGGGCATTCACGGTTCATATGCCTTTCCGGGCAAAACCAGCACTTCGGTACGCTGGTATCCTCAGCCCTAGTGATTCTTTGAACGCTGGGGTTTTCTACTCTTGGGCGGCATGGTGTCTGCCTCGCGTTTTGGCTCTGGGTATCCGATGGCTTTACTTTGGTTCGTTTCGTCCACGCCTTGTCGGCCTCATTGAGTCGGGACCAACGCGTGTAATTTTGTACTAGTTCAGTCATGGTCTTGGGAACCACCTGAAATAGTTGACTATTTGCTTCCTTATCATCCGGTCAATGATATGCAAAATCATTTCTTCCTCGGGCCAGGTAGGTCTGAGCCTCTCACACCGAAAAAAAATGGCTTTAGTAATAGGTAACACCTTCTAGAACAACCATTTTTTTACTTTTATTTTTTCTATTGAATAATGACGTCCCGTGTCTAAAACATGGATAGCTATACTTAAATATTCATAATTTAATTTAACCGCTCGCATATGTTCTGAGAACTTTAATTTGAAATTCCGCCCCGTTTGACCAATATAAAATTTATTACAAGCACTACAATTAATTCTATAAATTCCTGATTTGTTTAGCTTAGGATATTATTCGTTAATTGACTTTTTAAAGTGTTATTATTATAGAAGGATTTGAAAATAGCAATAGACAATTTAAAAGTGCTAGAAGTTTAAATAAAAAAATGGATGTTCTAGAAGGTTATTTTATAAAAGAAAGTTTACATTTACAGCCAGGCAATGTTCTTAATGACCAAATCGAACTCTCAAATTAATGGTGGAATTCTGTAACTTCTCGGAAGCTCCGGCTATCGTAGGCCCTGGCAACGAAGTGACGTTGCGATGACGATTTCAGAATTTTTAGAGTTAGTGACGTAGAAGTGTCAATTTACGATTTTTTGCACATAACCTTTATGTTTAACATGTAAACAAACATCATCTCGTAAACATATACCAAAATCTTTCAATTTAAAATTTTAACTAATAAGAAAATTGTTTGAAATATAATATAGCGATTGCTTTTTTGCATTGCATTTTTTTTTAAAGAAAATGCACGGAACATTTTGTAATGCCAAGACATAGTATAACCATATGTTTATACTGCTAGCAAGATAGCACGAAACACTTTGGAAAATTTCAACAAGAACTGCTATCATTAGGAGAGTTTCAAAGGACGTAGTATCGCACTAGTGTATAGTGAATTTGCAGATAAATGTCTTTTCAGGCACATTTATGGATGATGAAATGTGATTTTTTTATAAAGCCAACAAGAACAGATATCCCTATCAAGTGGACATTGTTTTTCTTACAAGAGTACCTAAACACAAAAAAATACATAAACCTAGCAGACAATATCCACAGAACATAAAGCATGTGAAATGTGCACAAACTAATTGTTTGAAAAAGTCTATTATGGTATCGTGTTCACAATAACTTCACAATTTAAAGTTGACTTTTTCATAAGATTTTCTAATAATAAAACTACATCAAATTGAGAGGATGTTTAACTTTATATTATGTTGAAGAAGATAAGAGGAAATTTACCTGTTTAGTCAATGAATTTCTTTATTTGTAAGTCAAACCGCAAAGATTTTATCAATATGTAACTATATTGAACGATTAATGTTTTAGGCTCCAAAAAGGTAACATTAAGTTTTAATAGCATAGGCCAAAGTACATAAATGGTTGAAGGATATAGATGATTTTGTATTTAGAAAATCGACCAATCCTGTGCTGTATTGTTGTACTTGGTACACCAAATCATTCGATATTATTGCAGGATTTTGTTGTCGAGCCTCTGAAATTATAGTAATTGAAAGTTCTCTTTATTTGCAGTTTTTACAGAAGAGTAATATTCATTAGGCTGAAATTTGCACTTTGTCAACTCAAAAGAATGTAAAAAATTATTGTTTAATAAATTTACCAGCAAGTATTATAAAACAATAGAAGACATTTGACTCGTATAATTATACTAATATTGGATATGAATTATGTTTACTATAAAATCTTAACAATAAAGATCAAAAAGAAAAATAATAATACTGAACTAGAAATGTGAACTTTGAATAATAGGTACTCAAATAGAAATTGTTTGTATAAATATTGAAAAATAAAACACATTTTATTGTCAAATATATTTTTTTTTATTAACCTTACCATAAAAGTAGTGCTGAAATTTAAAAAAATTACAGTATGTGAATATAAAAAATATATATACAAAAGGAGGGTGTTCTTCATCGGCTAAAGGTGGAGCAAGTATATCAACATGTGTGCCATCAATTACACCTACATCTCGTGCACCCCATTTTTCATAAAAACTAAACAGAACAATAATTTTTAGAACGTTTAGAAAAGATATGATTGCCCTTGGTAAATATATGAACTGGGTGCTATCAATTAAACAAAATACATCTCCGGTCTCCCATTTTTTATCATAAAAACAAAATAAGGAATTATTTTTAGAATATTTTGATACAACATAATTACCCTTACTTAACACGATTCTTCGATTCACAATCACTGGGAAATTTTATCCATTCAGGGAATAAATTGTTTGATATTACAAGACAGGCCTGATGAACTATTCGACTTACTGAATTCTGACTGAGAGAAACAAGGCTATTAATACCAACACTATTCTGATAGCTGCCTGATGCTATGAAATTTAATGTTGTTAAGACCTGTAACAAATATATAATGTGCACTATAAAGTTAATATGCATTTCAAGTGATGTTTATGATAATAACCTTCAAATGTAATGGTATATTTGTTTGTTATATGTCCATCCAATAACTGGATCAGGTTTTGAACAGTGCCCTTATTCAGTCTAAACATTTGTTTAAAATGCCTGTTTGGTATTTCAAAAGGATATCCGTGATTTCTTAAACTTTTTCGGAATATACGCATATAATTTCTAAAATAAAGAAAATAGAGAATATTATGTATACTCTATATATTTTATATTATCGATTACCTACCTGTTGTGATCTTCATCTAATAATAATGCTATAAAGCCATTCATATTTGCAAATATAAAACAATAATAAATATAACGAATAAACAAACAGGAACAATAATAGATATAACAAATAAACAAACAGGAACAATAATAATTATAACAAATAAAGTAACAGAAACTATAAATATAACAACAGGAATAGTATATTAACAATAATTATATAATAATAATATAACCACAATATAACCAACAAAATCTTTACTCACGAACGTTTTGACATTTCTACGTCACTAACTGTAAAAATTCTGAAATCGTCATCGCAACGTCACTTCGTTGCCAGGGCCTACGATAATCGGAGCTTCCGAGAAAGTTACAGAATTCCACCATAAGCATTAATAAACCCTAGCATTGAGAAACGGTATTTCCACATAGGTCATGACCTTTTTCGTAATTTTCTATTTTTTTGTATTTATATTTTGTTTGAAGTAGGTAGTTACAGTAAATGTACATTGAGTGTGTAACTATATATACTTGTGAAACAAGACCATGTGTTTTATTTGTTATTACTTGCTCATACTCCCACAGAGGCTCTGTCGATGTTTGTTGAAGCAAGGCTGTCTAGAAGACAATATGAAATAATAAGGGGCACTTCTAAAAATATATATCCCTGTTACAGCATCCTACAGAAAATGAATCATAAATCATGACGCCGTCGATTTGATTCGATTGTCCCTTGCCCCCTCCTCCTGCCGCTGCGGCTGTCGAGGGTGTAAAACCTTTCGGTTTTTAACATTTTTTTGTAAAATCGTCGTCTTCTTGTGATTTCATTAAAAACCACTCACAATACTGCGCTACAAAATCGGCTTCTTTAATATGTTGAACAGGATGAAATTTGGAAGCATGCCACTTATTCTTTTTCAAAATTCGATGTATGCTTTTTCTCGATACAACTACTTCAGCTTCCGCATTCTTTAGAGAATTACTAGGATGTTTTGTAAAGTATGTAAGTGCTGTAACCTCCACATTTTCGCTATCAACAACAGGTTTTCTTCTGGTTGTTTTCGGCAAGAATGATCTGAAGGAAATGTAATTTTTTAAAAGACTGCTTCAGATGCTCTTTGCAGGTCTTAACAAATTTGAATATTTCTCCGCATAAACACAACATGTGCTGGCGATTACTCTATTGCATTAACCATATGTAATTATTGGGTTCAGAATATCTTCGTTATTAAATCCAGATCGCGACATTTTCAAGTATTCAGAAACAGAAGATAAAGAAAACCCTGAATAACACTAGTAAATAGCTTACTAATGACAGGTAATCTGATCGCAATTTGTTTTTATTTATTTACATGAAATTCCATTGATTATACAAAATAAAACTTATAAAATACATACTTCCCCTAATTTTGAACGTGATTCTAATAAAATTGAAAAAATGTTGGTTGCTATTTAAAAATAACAAGATATTGATATTTTCTCAATGAAATGTTTAAAATTGCTTTCTGATCACCATGACTATTTTCAAAAGTTTATAATATAGCATATGAAGCAGCATACTTTTGAAATAATTACCTAGAATTTAAAGTCTGTGCATGCATTCAATTATTGGGAATGTTGTTATGAGTAATAGCCCGCAGCTATCAATTTTTTACAAAGTGGCTAACTTCAGAGGCAAAGTTTATTAGACAAATTAAGTCAGAAATACGAATCAATCATAAAAAATAGGGTATTCGAAACTATTTTAAATAGAATAAGCGTAACGCGAAACTATATTTGAGAAATTTCAAAACTCAACTCTAATCTCGGCGTGTTGTACCCTGTATATGGTCGAGGCGCGTTTAGTTCCGTTGCACGTCATACTAGATCCATGACGATTCGCCTTGTATATGATGCCGGATCTATTTTTATTTCTGTCAGTGACATTTGATATAGCCAAAGAAAAAAATTATTCACAATACAATAACTATAACGTAATATATTTAGTAATTGAAATGCTCTAAGACTTCAGTCTTTCTCAACTTATTTATTATATTGATTTAGATTGTCGAAAACCTTTAAATGTTTCATAACGTATCCATAATAAAATTTAAAATAAACATTACTGACGCTATTCTCGTTAATCAGATGATTATAGAAAAGTTTGCAAAAAGCTTCGACTGTTTACAGAAACCTTTCGGCATTATATTCAATGGACGCAAATAAATAATAAATACACTTCGAAGAAGCACTGTTTTTTAACAATTTATATCAACGTAAAAATAAACATGAAAAATTTGACAGGAAGAATATGCACAACGCACGTCTTTTTGACAGATATGATTTATCTGTCAACACCGAATTGAACTACTAGTCTATTAAAAATATGTAATAAAGAACTTTAATATTGAAAAGGAAATTATGTGTTTATTTGCCTTGAATGCGTATATTGCGATCAATGTACAGGGTGAGTCATTAGTAGCCGCTTCTTCGATTGCCCTTTTGTGTTTTAAATAAATAAAAAATTTTATTGAGTCATTTTGTTCCTTTTTTATTTTCTTTCATTTTTGTTAACAATGTCCTATACCTATCTTTTCTAATTTTTGAGATAATTACTATAGAAGCAATTAGCGGTCAATTAAAGAACTACGGGCGCTGTTCTATGCACCCAAATATTCGTCTAATAAAGGTTGGAATGCGGCTGACTGCCTGAGTCAACTGTTAAAGAAAGTCGGTATACATTTATGTCAATCTTATAAAAGCATCGCCATTAGTTATCATCCAAATGAATTATTCTTATGAAGAGCAAATAGATATGATTGACGTTTTGGAGTGAATCTGAAAGAAACTCTTTGCTAGCATCCTGACTTTAAGCACAGCGATCCCTGGTAGAAGTCAAGCGAAGGCAGAAACCTTCAAAAATATAAAGTGGACGCTTTGAGTGAACAGAAAGCATTGAATATGAAAGAACGAGTGGAAAAAGCAATAACTGGTGAGGATAAGATGATTATGGTACTTGCGAGTGTAGCCGAACACCCCCATACTAGTACTACGAAAATTAGTCGTCAGTTAGATGTAAATCAAATTTGAGAATCCTGAATAATTAGGAAATATGAAATTCACCATACACAGAGTTAGATGAAAGAAATTTTCAGAATCGCTAATATTTTTTGTCAATTGGCAGCAGATAAATTATGCTGGCTTTCTCAATTTTTTGTTGTTTACCAACGAAACCTTCTATTAAAGTGAATACGTTCATCGTCACAATTTCGGTTATTATAACACATAAAATCCCCCACTTTAGCACACCTGTAAACTTTCAAAATCGTTGGTCATTAAAACTGTGGGGAGGAATAGTGGGTAGTTACACCCTTATTTCTTTGATGAAAATGTTAATGGAGGAGTGTATCTTCGCTATCTACGGACGGACTTTCAAAACTTTTTGAAGACATCTTCAAATATGTCAGTAAACATAACCTTTATTTTATTTCAATGTTAACCAACTGTGTCAAAAATGAAATACTCCAATTGGACATTGCCGGAATTAAAAATTGATATGCGATGCTCTTCATTCTATAAAATTATTACTTTTGGGATAGTTGGATATAACATTTACTTTGTTTGACAGTTGACTAAGAAAGTCGGGCGCCATCCCTACCTTCCATTGGTTGAACGAATATTTTGGTGCATAGAACAACAGCGCTCGTAGTTCTTTAATTGACCGCTAATTGCTCCTATAGTGATTATCTCAGAAATTACAAAAGATAGGTATTGGACATTGTTAACAAAAATGAAAGAGAATAAAAAAAGGAACAAAATGCCTCAATAAAATACTGGGCGTTCCATTTAAAAAAAATAAGTTTTTGGTATGTGAAAATTTCAGGAAGTAGGCTTTGAAAAAACAAAGTTTAATGAGGTATTGTCGAGTGCAGCTTTACCAAATGATGCAGAATTTTCTTGGCTACAAGCACCACCAAAGTTAATGTTTTTACTTTTAAAAACAATGTGAAAATGATTTTTTTCTGAACACGTATTTTGGTCAAATTTTTTCAAAAAACTCAAAAACTATTCAATTTTGAAAAAGAAGATACACTCGAACAGACAATTTAAAGCAGTACAATAAAATCCAAAAATATATAGGGTAAGTCATTTAAAAAAATTAAGTTCCGTGCATTTCCGGTGAAACCGAAAGTGCGCCAGAGCTTAATGTATTTTTACAATATGCGCCACAAGCAACCATGGATCTTCCACTAATTGTTTTTTCTTTCATATAAAACACAAAAGAGCAATCGAAGGAGCGGCTACTAATGACTCACCCTGTATACATTTTCTATCTAAACTAATGAAATAAAAGCCCTGAAATATAATTTAAAAATGCACCTTTTTGAGTTTCACGAATACAGTTATGATAACATGTAAACGTCATCAATGACGTGCAACTGAATATAACGAGACGCGTTAGATTCTATTGCACGTCTATATGTACACATACCTTCCCCCGAGTATTTTTAGACTTCTTTTTAATTTCATCAGACGCACTTAAAGAATACACACAGTGATATATCCAAGAGGAAATCTTTTCAGGTACCAAAACTTTATAAATTTTTAACAACTTCGACGACTCCAATTCTACATCGAATACCTAGAAAAATATTTGCTGAACTTATTTTTAGCACATGTCGCTTTGAATAATGTACATCTAGTATTTCTTTCGATAAAACAGATTGCCAACTTTCACCTTCTTGTACTTTCGCCGATGGTATCCAATATTCCGAAGTTGTACCATCTAAAGCCAACATTATTGAATTATCGTCTTTGCAGAATGCTACTAAAGAAACGACATTACACAATTCTGTAATTGCTTTGAAATTAATCATGATTTAATATGTAAAAATACATTAGATTTTATATTTAATATTATCAACTACTTAAATGAGCATCTTAACTGACAACCTCTTCATATTTGACTTTTGACGTAAATCATCAATTTAAGCCGTCCTCCTTTTGAAATTGATATGATCATAGGTGATACGATAATATCAGATACTACAAGATCATGAAGAAAAAAAGGTTTATCTTATATTAATGTTTCATGATCTTCTTACAGGTGTCATATATGGCGCGTTATTTATGCCGTGATATCATAATTGTATATTAAAGTATAAGTGGATAAAGTTATTAAAACACGCACGATTTTTTCAGCACGACGGCGGAGCCGGCGTGCTTGAAATAGAGCAAGGGTTTTAATGCCTAGTTATCCACGAATACTTTACATTATTTTTTTTATTGGTACACTTTACTGGTTTTAATACTACAAATACAAATACGAATTCCTAACGCAAAATTGTTGGATGTGATATGACATTAGTATACTTTTGATTGTCATGGAAATGATTAATTAAACATCTGTCACATAAAGTCATTTTTGTGTAACAATGAGTTCGATGATTGATTACTTAAGTAATAAAGTCGAATGTCGATTAATACTGCAAAAGTCGGAAAGTGCATATAAAATAGAGTACAACAGATTTGTCAAATGGATGGAAGAACAACAGGTTAGGCTAGGTTCACACGGCAATGTACTGCACGTTTTTGTGCCGGATGAATTTTACCGAATAAGTAGTGGCGCATACATTGAGTATAGAACCGTTCACACGTCGCTTGTCCTGCAAAAAAACGTATATACGTTTATACGTTTATCGAATACTCAATGGACTTGTCAAGCAAACCGAATAAACTTAAAACGTATTCGGTCTGCTACATGGAGATCGCTGTATGAAAAGTGGGGCTATACGTTTTTTAAACGAATAAAAGCCGTATCATGTGAACAGTCCGCACCGTGTACGGTTAAAATCGAATACTGCTAAAAACGTGCAGTACAATGCTGTGTGAACCTAGCCTTACTGTTATAGATGAACGTGTTATGCTTAAACAAAGGGGTTGATATAAAATTATTTGCAAAAGTTCATGCATTCATGAAAGCAATTAGCAGGAATGACGTATCAAAGAAGGCTTATGTATTCAAAGAAGACGATTTGCGGAAATTGATGATGGAATTCATTATGTCAGTTTAGTGAAGCAATATTTATCACTGCGTCCCCAAAATGCGAGTACGGACCGAGTTTTCTTACGGTATGACAAGGGGAAGTGCACTAATCAAGTAGTGGGTATTAATACGTTTGCATCATGTCCATTGCAAATTGCACGTTATCTTAAATTGGACAATCCCGAGAAATACACAGGGAATGCTTTTCGGCGTAAGTCCGCCACCATTATGGCAAATGGTGGTATGACAACTGATCAAATCCAACGACAAGTAGGTTGGTTACGTTGAAGAGAGTATTAGCAATAAGAAGAATGTTTCAAACCTTATTAGGAATGCCATAAGTGGATGCATAATCTCAGTAACTTCCGAAAATAGTGTTAGCCATTTGAATAACATCTCCCCTGATTTAAATAAACAAGGGTTTAAAATTTCAAACAATACAAATTGTACGTTTAATATTTATTTAAAATGAAATGAGAGTTTTTTCCAATAAAATTATTATGAAAGGTTGTTCTGTCAGATTAATTGATAAAAAGTTGACATTTATACTTGACTTAATTGAATTTGTTGACGTTGTCCTGGTAACTTTAAAACACGCGCGTTCTTTAATAATTGATTTATACACGCGCTGGCGTGTTTTAAACAAGCAAAATGATGTACCAATAAAAAAAAGTTTGTAGGACTGGTTCTGTGGGCCATAAATCACGTACTGGTAGACTAACTGTTCGTTCGGAAGTAGTTATAAATGATGTTTGTCAACGTATGGAAAATGAAACCACAAAACCTTGGAAACGTCTTTCTCAAGAGACTGGACTTTCTAACGGAACATGCCAGAAAATTGTAAAGAAAAACTTATACATGTGTCCGTATAAGTTGCAATCACATCAGGTTATTTTGCTGGTAGACTACCCTAGACGTCTTGCTTAGTGCCAGTGGTTTGCAAATAATTTAATGCAATATAATGACTTGCTAAATTTGATATTTCTCTCTGATGAAACCTGGTTTCATCTTTCGGGGTACATCAATTCCCAACATATTCGGATGTAGAGTACTGAACATCCTTGTATTTTTGTTGAATCGTTTCTGCATTCTGCGAAGAACCTTTGAAACGTCTCTCTCAACAGATTGGACTTTCTAACGGAACATGCCAGAAAATTGTAAAGAAAAACTTATACATGCATCCGTATAAGATGCAATCACATTAGGCTATTTCGCTGGTAGACTGCCCTAGACATCTTGCTTACTGCCAGTGGTTTGCAAATAATTGAATGCAAGATGATAGGCGCTTTCCTTTTGCTAGAGATCTGAGCTGAGCTAAAGTGATGTGAGTGTTTCTGCTCACTTCAAGTGAGCTTCTCTCACTGGGTTAAAAGATTTTGACAAGTGTGATTTTAAGTACTGTCATTACATCATAGTTGTGTCAAACTATTAACTTACTGTAAATCATTGCTATAATAACATAACCTACTGTAAAATTAACTGTTAATGATATTATAGGTAAATAATCACCCAACCAAAACGATTAGAATGCCTAGCATATCCACATTTCAGAGTATATAAATATTAAATGCATTGTGTTACCACCACCACCAAGTGATATTTAAATCTCAGTAGTGAGGATAGTTCTGACCATTGAGAAAGAATAGGTAGGGATACAACTACTATATAAAGCATAGCCGACTCGTCCGCCATTTTGGAGATAATTTTAAGGTGGTAAATATGTATGCTAATAGCAAATGTTGAATAGAACTTGGAATAATTGACTTTATTAAGCTGGTTTAGGTCGTGAAATAATGTAGGTATAATTTTTTACAATAGTTGTATATTTAAGAAATACCCAGAATATATAATAATAACTAAAAATAAGTACGTAATATGACCGACATTTATCTCCAAAATGGCCGACGAGTCAGCTGTCCTAAATATAGTAGCTATAGGTAGGGAGACGACGTCACGTGATCAAACCGGGTACAGGTCCGCCATATTGATACTACACTTACGTCAAACAGGTAGTGTTGGTAAAAAGTGGAGTATTTTTTAAGTGCATCGTGTATTAAAGTTATATAATAGCTTAATTAAAAAATTAATAGAGGCTTCATCTAACGCCGTATCCTCGGAATTGCTATCAAAGCTGCAAACAAACGGCAAGTCGATGGTCTTCTTCCCCACTACGCCAGGAGAGGTAATATACTGCATCAATTCACTGAAAAGGAAAACTACGCTGGACCAGTGGCGGCTGCTGCAGGGAGGGCAACGGGGAACTGCCCCCCTGTGACAAATTTCTCCATGACAAATTTCTTTTAACAAATAAATTAATTATAAATACCTAATTTGTATGTAATTTTTCTGATTTGTTTGATAACAAATACTATGTTTTCGGAAGTAACAGTCCGTCTTTTCAGCGCGTTTAAAAATCGCAGTCTGACGTGCTCCGGGGCATCTCGCGCGACTGCCCCGTGAGGCCCCGTCTGTATTGGAAATCGAGCGATGAAACTGGCGCGGGTAGCGCGCAGATATACGTCAGCGGTGGGGCACTCCTCTATGGTGCCGCGTGGCTATCCAGTATGTAATATTCAGTGAGGACGCGTGGGTTGGAATAAATTCATTTAAAATTTTTGATTTTGTTTTATGGAAAAACGCTCGGATAGGTCGATTTTTATTTTTAACTGCGGTTTTTTTTATGGTAAATTGATGTACAAAGGATGGTCCAAAAATAAGTTACGACCATCAATTTTTTTTTCAAATGGAAACATGTTATCGAGAAATTTACAATTGAACATGGAGTTATTGATATGTTCAATTGTAAATTTCTCGATAACTATTGAGTTTGGGTATAGGACATGGTACATGAAACATACTTAGAATTTGATGTAGAATTAACAAATTATATAAAAAACATGTTTTCATTTGAAAAAAAAATGGATGGTCGTAACTTATTTTTGGACCACCCTTTGTACATCAATTTACCATCAGAAAAACCGCAGCTAAAAATAAAAATCGACCTATCCGAGCGTTTTTCCATAAAACAAAACCAAAAATTTTAAATGAATTTATTCCAACCCGCGCGTCCTCACTGTATAACGGTGAGTGTAGGTTGTAATTTCTATCGATGCAAATGCAACTATGAATTGCGTTAGTAACATAATTGAAATGATAGAAAATAACACACTGAGCTATGACATTAAGATAGAAAACTAATAAAACCGTGATGAGAAAATTCAACAGAAGCTCATACAATTTATCAGTGGGTGTAATGTGCAAAATGCTTGTTGCTATTTCGGTGCTATAAAGTTCACTTTACGACACCCGTTTTGGTTGCAAAAGTATTACTTTATCGCACGCTAATTTTGTTGTTTTGACGTTGGTAACAAAAAAAAAATGGAACCAAATTATATTTAAATGTCAAAATGTAAGCCTTTAATGTAACAAACATGTGGAATAGAAGTTGTACAAAGAATAAAAATCACACATGCTAACATTTTATTTACTAATTAACAATATAAATTGTTAAGCAGAGTTGATGATAAGTTTTCGATTGCTACTATTGAAATTTACTTCCAGTATTGAATAGTACAACTGTTATAAAAGTTTGTTTTTGATAATATGTCGAGACTATGTTGGCGAAAGATTTAGTAAATTGTCTTCTGCTATTTTGCGAATCTCTGGGGGCGCGCAATTATTTATTTCGTCTTTTTTGTTGATAATTTGAAATAATTTATTGCATAAATCAGTCTGAATTTTAATCATAATTACATATAACACTGCCTATATTCAAATATTTAAAAAGTTTACGAAGTTAGCCGAAGACAAGGCAAGGCCTTCAGCGATATTCCGAAGACGTCCGAACACAAACGAAGTTTGCCGAAGCCAGGCAAGGCCTTCACCGACATTCAGTTTTGGGAAAGGTAAATACCTATAATGTGCCAGCTGAACACTGCATATTATAGATAGATTAAATATAATTCAGCACAATGAAAACGTCAGTAAAAACAGACATACTCTTGGAAAATTAATAGACTGCATTAAGTTTTGTGTCATGTTTGAAATCGCTTTAATGGGCCATGACGAAACACAGTGCGAATCCGGGGATCTTTCGTGGATTGGTTAATTTATTGGTAGGAATTGACAGCACCCACAAGTCTAATAAGAGAGTTTTTATGGGTTTGTCAAAAACCATTCAAAATGAATTGCTGGACAGTATCTTCGAAGTTTCTCGCACTTTGATTCTACACGAAATTAACAAATCCCATTATATCGCTATACAAGCAGACGAGACGACAGATTCGGCCACATTTTCCCAGTTAGCTTTTATAGTTCGATGCGAATTGGTAATTTTGTATAATACACCAGATTTTGGAACTGCTTCATCTGCTCTAACATTACTGTAATGTTTCTATGAAAATAATCTAACAACTACATTTGCCGAATCTGTGAAGCTATTGAATATAATTTGCACCATACCGATGACAACAGCTGAAAGTGAACGGTGTTTTTCTACTTTGAAGAGAATAAAAACATTTTCTAGAAATACCATGCAGTAAAGCAGACTATGTGCCTTAGCAATGTGTTCCATTCAAACACAATTACTGACATCAACACCAAACTTCAATGAATTAGTTATTAATCATTTTGCTGATCGTAAGGAACGGCGGATAGATTTCGGTTTCAAACAAGTTAATTAAATAGCATATTGAGTTTATTTTTTGTCTGTACTTAATTTTTGATATTAAACACTCAGACCCCCCGGTGCCCTCCCGTCCCAAAAAATCACGGGCCGCCACTGCGCTGAACGTGTATGATGTTGATGCCATTGTTGTAAAAGCCACCGCTGCGGCTATTGCGGATCCGTTGGCCCATATTTTCAATGAGTGCTTCTGCGAGGGAGTGTTTCCAACCAAAATGAAAATAGCTCGTATAACTCCGGTGCATAAGAAGGGATCTACGATATACCCTTCCAACTACAGGCCAATTTCCATTATGCCGGTCTTTGGCAAAATTAATGAGCTGCTGATGGCTATAAGGATTGTGGGATTCATGCAGGAAAACCGCTACTTGACACCACAACAGTATGGATTCAGAAAACGGTTTGGTAAATGCCATTCTTGACTTAATAACGTACGTACATCTCTACCTCTTTGGAGGACCATCATAGTTGTGGGACTTTATTCTGTGACATAAGCAAGGCATTCGACTGCATGTCACATAGCATACTTTTGAACAAATTGGAATATTATGGATTTAGAGGGGTGCCTCTGCAACTAATGAAGTCATGTGTACGGCCATAGGCGCTTTGTACAAATTGATGGCAAACGGAGTCGGCTGGAACACCAGGTGGCCGGAATAGCGCAGGGACCGCTGGGACCGCTACTCTTCCTTATTTTTGTAAACGACCTCACCTGCAGTGCGGTCGCGCTCGCGATACAATACTCAGATGACACCGCGTTTGTAACATCGGGTGCAGATGTGGACGGGGTGAGGCGTGGAGTGGATGACTCTGCTGAGTTTGCAGAGTACCTGGTTCGCTGCAAATGGTTTAATGATGAATAAAGAAAGGACCGTGAGAATTAACTTCACCTCAAATCGGCGTCTTACCGAGCTGCATGGTGGCAGGGTTAAGTACCTTGGTGTCACGCTGGACAGCCTACTGACTTGGGAGTCGCACGTGGAGGATTTGGTTGGCTCTCTGCAATCCTCAATATACGCTATAAGAAGAATCAGCAAAATCGTTGATACAACTGCTGCAAAGCTAACTTACTACGCTATGTTCCACGCAAGGGCTGTGTACTGTATTTGTGTGTGGGGACACTCGACTCATATGCAGAAGGTCATGCGAGCTCAAAAGAGGTCTGTTAGGGCGATTGTGGGTGTTTCGCCATACGAAACCGCCAGCCAGACCAATATTCAAAGCACATAAAATAATGACGATACCTTCTGTCTACATAGGGAAACAACTGAAAAGGGTCCACGCAGAAAGAGGGCACCTTGCACGAATATGTGATATTTATAGCTACAATACGGGGCAACACTTAGACCTCCAAGTGGACTACTTTCGGCTAAATTGGTCCAAACATATGAATCTGGGGCGTAAGATATATAATTCCATACCGGCCGATTGGAGGCAATTGACGAATAAAAAGTTCAATAGGAGGGTGAGGGAGCATCTTCTTCAAAATGCATTCTACAGCCTAGAAGAATTTATGGACAACATGGCTATTTAATAATATATAATAACGATTATCTAGACAAATCTTTGTATTACTATTTTCTTTGTACTGACGTGGGCTGTATCTTTGAGCACCAATAAAGATTATTTATTTATTATTTATTTAAATATTGAAAACACATTATGGTTTCTTGTACTCCACGTAGCTGCAACAGCAGAGACGGCGTTGATAAGAAGACTTCGTCTGGAATAACATTTCATAGGTTAGTGTAGACCTGACAGGTGTGGTATGACAGATTATAATTTAGAGTAGTCCGAACTAGGTGAGGTTGCCATATTGGTCCCACACTTAGCCCCGCCCAATGCTCCCGTTTTGAGAGTACAGCAAAGATGCTTTACAGCGTCTCCATAGTATTTTTCCTCAATGGTTCTGACCGACCTCAGGATCGGTAAGAGGGGAGGTAAAAATTTCACTTTGTCTCAGTCAGCTGATTACAAATGGAACCCGTCTAAATATAATCTTAGCTAAAGTGAGGTGATATTATCTGAGATTTATGTCAAAAGGAAAGCAACTATTTGCTAAATTTGACATTTCTCTCTGATGAAGCGTGGTTTCATCTTTCGGGGTACATCAATTCCCAAAATACTCGGATGTGAAATACTGGACATCCTTGTATTTTTGTTGAATCGTTTCTGCATTCTGCGAAACATGGTGTTTCTCGCCGTAGAATTCTTGTACCTATTTTTTTAATTTTACAAGAAATGCTGTGAGGTACAGAAACATTTTGAATGAATTTATTGAACAGGTGCACGAAGATGAATTACAATATGGTTACTTCCAGCAAGATGGTGTTACACCCGCAACAACGTCGAAACTAAATATTATTGACCAGGTGAGTCACAGTATAGGGAGATCACAATAATGTGGTGGTAGGTATTGAAAAACGCATGGCCGAGCTAACTCAAGCCGCAGATGGCGTGACGGTTCAGATAACTAAACTAATGAAATGAGCGTCGATCGGCGACGACGCAAGCGACGTTGTTCGGGCACCAGGACACTGTGCTACCTTACGGTAACCTACCTGCGTTCCCTACTGATCTGCCACTGGCTGTGTCCCTCCAGCGGGTTACCTACGGATCACCCTGTATAGGTCGGCTGCGCCAACCTTATTCAAGTGCTTGTCACAATAATGATAATAAAAAAAATATGTTGAGGTAAAATAAAAGAGAGATTACGATGAGTAGAAAGTGCTATATTGATTAGATAGTTTTTTTTTTGAAAATATATTTGACAAATCAGAATGATATCTTGTAAATAAGTCAAACAAGTCAGAATGAAAATTGAATTAATTAACAGTCAGAATAAAATTTTGAAAGTCTATAAATGCAACCAGATTAAATTATTAACAAGTCTTAAATATTACAGACATTACCTCTGCGCAACGGCAGGAAATGGTCGGCAGCAGAAACGTTTCGTCGCCTCACAGGCTTTTCTACAATTGGTATTAAACAATGTGCCACCAACGGCAATGTTTTTACAATATGTGTTTAAGTTACACAAATATAACGAAAGTTGGTTTAAGATTAGCACTTAAGACACACGATTTTGTTTTCAAAACCAAAATTAAGAATTAATTAAAGTAACTTGTTTACAAATGTTAAGTAATTAAAATAGCGTTATGAACAAAAAAACTAATATTTATAACAAGTGAATCTACTGAGTCTTACGGTATAGAATTACATTTGCATAATTAAATTTTAATTAGCTCAGAAACTAGCAAAAAAACATACATAAAAAAAGTTAATGTTTTAATGGCAAAGAATTATCTAGAATTTCTATTAAAATAAAGTTAAACACATCAACGAGAGCCCTAATCAACTTTTACTTAGGGTCACTCCGTATACAGCAAAACAATTTGCAATTTCAAACAGTAATTAAATAGGATTACACGTGACGTCGCAATTGATTAAGTGGTGCAATAGGTATCTTATAACCACCCAAGTAGACTTAGATTTAAAAAAAGGTAAGGTAATTGTCCAGTTCACTGGCACAGAAATGTCGACAAATTAGTCGAATAACACGTCGTAAATTATGAACGTAGTTGTACTTATCTGGCAATACAGGTCGTAGGTAGGCACGCTAACTGAAGTCAAGATGGCGGAGGCCCCCTTGTTGGACGGTGAAATTCCACCCCAAAAGCCAAGATGGACGTGAAGGTACAACTATTACAGCGACGATGGAAGTCACTACGTTCATAAACGGGAATGTGCGGCGGCCATATGAAGGCTTAGCCCCGTACTAAAAATCCTATTAAATTAGAAAGGAAAAAAAAGAAAACAGATAAAATCCCGAAAATTAGCACAAGATTTACCCAACTCACCCCAGTTTTTAGTGGAGATCCGCGAAACTGACCCGTTCAAGTCACACAAATGTACAAAAAGATTCAGAAGCCCAACCACGTGGGATTTCGTAAATTCAAAAAGCGTAGTAACAAGTACGATATAATTTACGATAATTCACCTATATTAAGGTAACGACACTTGCTACTTATTTAATCACAGCCGCTTACGCGTAATATCTTCATAGACAAAGTAAAAAAATTACCAAAAAGAAAATAAGTAGTTTGTACAGTTGTCCCTTATACAAGAAGGACTTGGAAAGTGAAGTCAAAAACGTGTTTCCCCTATCTAATGCGCGTCAGCTACACGCATCCTTACAAATGTATCATATCACGGAAATGACTCGGAATGGAAGGCGGGAAGATTTCAAATAAAAGTTAACGAACACGGAACTTAATGACAAAGGGAGCGCCAATAACGTGACCCACATAATTAAATACAGACATTCTCGGAATTTAAGTCGATGGTAAAATTTACTGAATCACCCCTACAATGCACGCAAAATTTATAAAGTTAAGCAATATGTACGGAAAGTTCACGCCTGAAAGTTGGCATCGCGCGAACCGTCAGATACACCAGCGCACGCAAGACGTCTAACCAAATAGATATGTAAACAAACGCTAAACGGCCCCATCACACATTATAAATGTCCGGATCTCAGGTAAATAGACTAAATCTGACCAAATTACGCACACACAAGAACAGACGGACGTAGTCCCGATCTATACATACTTTGCAGGCATAAAATATCGCACGTGGATACGAGGAAGATCTAACCTCGGATACGCAACAGGAAGATATCCACAGGTGTTTAACAAGGCAGCCAGGAATGTCGATGACTGGAGTAAACAAATCAAATCACGAGAACAATTAATAGTATGCCCATTATTATACCAGATTTCCTTATTTAATATCTATAACGTTTTTAGGGAGATATATACGATAGAAAAACATCAATCGGACGAAACATGTGTGTGTGTGTTTAGGAGTACGCATGAATACATGCGACAGTAAATGCAACAAAGCCTGACTGTTGTCTCGCGGAATTTAACGCAACATCAACCACAAATAATTCCATAAATGCCACATATTAAATGCACTTCGTAGAGGACGGAAGATATAATTAAGCAGGTGTTGACAAAGCTTAAACAAAGCAGATAAAAGTAACTGCTAATGCCAGTAACCGAGTCTGCAGGTAGGTTAGAATAAGCCAAAAATAAGATAGGTAGTTTATAACAGATTTCCCCACTCGTAAAGAGTGTATTTAACCGAAACTACACTAGACACATCTGTCAGTGCCATATTACATAACTCAAAGTTCCGAAAGCAAAATATTAGGTATAGGACACGCTCAGATAAACAACTAAAGGTCATTTTCATACAGTGTACCGAAAGATGTACAAGGAGCACTCGATTAGTCTCGCGCTCTAGTCAATTCCTTAAGAATTTCAATCATAACACATAACCATACGAGACCCACATACAAAATGAAATTTAGGGCGTAACAATGGTACAACGGCACACACCACATAAGAAAATATAGCTTTCCTTCGTGAGTTTTTTTACGATCGGATTATAAGCTAACATACGGAAGTTGAATTTCCACCACGATCACCTTGTTTGACAATTATGGACTTCTTCGTATTTCCTCACCTACAGAAGAGAATATTTGAATATCCTGTTGCTAATTTGCAAGATTTGAGGCAAAGAATTATTGAAGAATGTGCATTAATAATGCCCGCAATACTGCAAAATGCCTTTAACAGTATGAGAAGGCGTATAAAATTGGATATTGAAAATAATGGACAACAATTTCAACACTTGTTTTGATTTTACATTTTTTTATTAATAAAATCTTGAATACCAGCCTAGTTTATTGTTTTATTCAATTTTTAAATCAAATAACATATTTATTGATGTCACGATGTAACTGTCAAAATAATTTTCAAAAATAGGTTGTGTTACGAGTATGATAGTAGGGCTGAAGTTCAGACATATTGCTGTAGCCTCAATAATGTGAACAATTTAAATAAATAATAATTTTTATGATAAGATTATAATAGTGATAATCATAAGCTAGTTCCTGATCAGCATAATATTTTAAAATTTCTTGCAGTGATTTTCGCTTCTTCGTTTTCTGGTACACCTCTTATTCAGTTTTATTTGAGATAAGGTTACAAATTAAAAGAAAAGTCTAAATTTTACATAAAAATCATATTTATATTTTTATTAAAACATCAATCATAAATAGTAAAATAATTATCCTGTTCTTTTAAAAATAAGAAAGAACCTTGATTCTTGATAAGTAATTTAGTTAATATGTAGCTGATTCGCTGATTTAGCACGCAAATGCGTTCGAGATACCCGCATTATGATTCAGGTATAATAAAAAATGTAACGAAGAATAGGTACATGTAAATAAATATGGCATAACGTAATATTTTAATGTGAATAAATATAATAATACCAGTAGTTTGCATAATTAAAGTTAGTAACCCGGCCCTTAGAATTAAGTCGGACAATGTAGACTACAAATGGTTGTAATTGCAATATATTTCTATTTTAGCACTAACAATTATACTTCTATAAAATGAATATCAAATAATTTATACGTACTTTTCAGATTTTACAAACTACGCCAAGGACAAATTAATTATAGTTCCTCAATATTCTTAATAAAAAGTTTTCTTAAACATAGTTTTGTAGTACCTTGTTGCTGAACCGATTTTGATGAAATTTTCAGAAAAACTCTAGCATAGTCTAGAGCGTATTCCTGTAAAATTTGGTGCCGATCGAACGAAGAATAAAAACATTTTCCTTCATTTAATCTAATTGAAATCGGATCACCTGTAATTATTACGTGGTAGGATTAGTTCTTCTCAGATGGGGCACAGAGTCAAACATTGTTACAACAGTAACCAAACATACTAATTGGACCACATACAAAAAGACCCTGGCCAACATCATCCCGGCCATTTCTACTATAAAAACAGAAGAATGGAGGGTGCAATTGACTTACTGCACTCCAAAATCCACGAAGCATCAAACACCGCCACAGTCACAAAATCGCACATCCACAGGACACAACAACTGCCAGGAGATATAAAAGATCTAATCAAACAGAAAAACGCCACAAGGAGGAGATACCAAGCAACCCTAGATCCACAAACCAAAACTCTACTCAATCAACACCAAAAAGAAGTGAAAATAGCCATTAGTGAATATAAACATTCTAAGTGGACAAAAGCACTAGATGACTTAGGGGAAGACCCCAGCGGAAAGTGGAAAAACAAAGCATCCCACCACTTAAAACCCCAGATGGATGCAGCATTACTAACTCTGAGAAAGCGGAAACACTTGCCAGTCACGTGGAGCAGCAGTGCACTCCCAATTGTAAAAATACAAATATAGAACACATCGTTCATGTTCACAAATCCCTAAACATAAGGAAAAACGAACCTGTCATACCAACTACGGGCTTCATCCCCCCCCCCCTCCCAGCGAATAAATAACATATTAAAAGAACTAAAACCTAGGATGACCCCAGGAAAAGACGACATCTCGAATAAAATGCTGAAGAACATGCCATTCATGGCGATCATGTTTCTCCTGAATATTGTAAATGCGGTATTCAGAATTCACACCTTTCCGAAAAGCTGGAAGCACATCAGTGGTGATGATTCCGAAACCAGGCAAGGATCACAACATCCCATCAAACTACCGCCCGATCAGTCTGCTATCTGCAACTAGCAAAATAGCGAAAAGAGCAATCCTGTCAAAATTGCTACAGCACTCCACAGAACACCACGTTATTCCTGAAGAGCAACATGGATTCAGAAAACATTACTCCACCATCACACAGCTCTCCAGTGTAACAGAGCATATCCATGACGGCTTTTATAAAAACCAGGCAACAGCAGCAGTATTCCTAGATGTATCCAAGACCTATGACAGAGTCTTTTATACAAACTTTATGCATATAACTATCCCAATTATCTAATCAAAATCATTCAGTCTTTTCTATATCGCAGAACATTCTCGGTACAACTTCAAAATTCAACTTCCTCACCCAGAATCCTCACCACCGGAGTTCCCCAAGGTTCAGTCCTTTCACCGCATCTATATGCAATTTTTACCTCAGACATTCCCAATACCCCAAAAACCCTCTTGGCGACATACGCTGATGACACAGCTATCTTAGCAACGTCAATTAATCCTACCGCTGCTATCTCAACCCTACAAACTGCCATCGATAAACTCATAACCTGGTGTTATACCTGGCGAATAGGAATAAACAGAGATAAGACCCAAGCCATCATCTTCCGTAGGAAAATAAAGCCGTTTCGAGGAAACATCTACATCGACCATATAGAAATACCTTGGCTACCACGCGTCAAGTACTTAGGGATCAACCTGGACAGAAGACTCACGTACTCATATCACTTTAAAACCACCTTAAAGAAGACAAAAATGGGCAGGGTGGCCTCTGGCCACTCCTGGGCTCCGCCAGTACCCTCGATGCAAAACTAAAATTAACAATTTACAAACAAATCCTAAGACCCACGTTAACATATGGATCACAGATATGGAAACACGCAGCCCCGACTCATATAAAATCAATACAAATATTTCTAAATATTTCCCGCAGGATGATCCTGAAAGCCCCCTGGCATGTAAGAAACTCGCAAATACACAAGGAGACAAACACCCCCTATATCCCAGGATCTCTCCCGAAAATTCTATGACTCCATCGACAGCAACGACAGCATAAAACTCACAGCAGAAATGCTATACGATTCAGAAATCTACTTGCCGCACAAAACACCTAGGCTCTCCCTCACCTAGGCCCTCTTCCGTAAGAATCCTCTGAAAGAGTTCATTTCCACCAAGCCACATTAATATTAAAAGTAAAAGGCCTAAGGCACCCGTCTATACACTAAACAAAATAATACAATATGCACGTGCTGGCTATAGGTAGTCAGACGTTGGTCTTTACTCATGATGTACGTATGTAAGCTCGATTCTTTCAGAGTAAACAAAATTTCCAAAGTGAATATTTATAATTTCGAATTAGTTTTTGTTTTTAAATACTATGGATTTTAGTACTACAGATAAGCACCTAAACGATAAATAAAAAAAATTTATAACCTGTTGTAATTTAAGGCTCTTTTTTTATCATTACACATAGCATTTTCCCTATGTGTAATGATAAAAAAAAAATTGTCAATGCATTAGCGATATAGTCACTGTATAGTAGACAACCAGTTATACACCAATGAAAAATTTACGTATAGCATACCTTAATTTTTAAATCAGGTTGCCATGACGGGAAAAACATTTTTTATGTCTAAAGGTGCGAATCCACAATGAGAATATCTCATGAGATTTTTGTCTCATGCAATAAAAATGGCAGGATACTTCAATTTCATTGGTGGAAATCATCATGACATTGAAGTTATCTTGCGATTTTTATTGCATGAGACAAAAATCTCATGAGATATTCTCATTGTGAATTCGCACCTTTATATTTCTGAATTTTTATTCAAACATAAGTCATAAATTAAATACATTTTATTAAAAAATAGATATTTTATTTATAAATCATGGATAAATACAACAGAAATGAAAAGGTGGCAATAGTAATGTGGTACCAGAAAAATAATAGTTTAAGGCAAGTTAGAGACATGTTTTCCGTCAATTATCCAGACAGGCCTATACCTTGTGCAAAAACAATTCTAAACTTTTTTAAAAAATTTCAAGAAGGTGGTTGTGTTCTAAATTCTCACAAAAAAAGAAATAGAACCAATCATGTTCGAACAGAAGACATGAAATTAAATATCCTGTGTTACGTAGGATCGCTTTTAGATGTAGCTAAAGATTTTGGAGTATCGTACAGTTCGGTATACAAAACTCTGAAAGAATTTAAATATAGGCCATACAAAATATCAAATCATCAAGAGCTTTTCGAAGAGGATAAGATAAAACGAACTGAGTTTTGTGAAATAATGTTTAACATGTTAAATGAAAACCAAGAAATTTTAAATAAAATAATTTTTACTGATGAGGCTACATTTACCGTAAACGGTGAAGTCAACTCCCAGAACTTTCGGTTTGTACCCTACATTTATCCATGAAAAATTATTAAATTTCCTATCCATTAATCCATTAGGTACTGGTCCCGTACAAATCCTCATGCTCAAAACCTGACCCGAACACAGTACCCTCAAAAAGTTAATGTCTGGATTGGAATAATAAGCGATAGACTTATTGGCCCATTTTTTTATTGACGGTAACCTCACTGCAGTGAAATATTTGAATTTGTTGAGAGACCATATCATTCCATCAATTGAGATGATGAATGTTGATGAACCCTGGTTCCAAATGGATGGGGCCCCGCCACATTCTACTAACGCTATCAGGAATTTTTTAAATAACTTATTTCAAAGACGGTGGATTGGTAGATTTGGTCCCATACTATGGCCTCCAAGATCAGCTGATTTATCTCCAAATGACTATTTTCTTTGGGGTTACCTAAAAAGTAAAATTTACAACAATGTACGAATACGCAACTTGAATGAACTAAAAGAGCGTATACGTACTGCATGTAATGGAATAAGGCCAGAATTTATTAGAAATACACTTCGTTGCTTTCAAGATCGCCTTGCTTATTGCCTTGAAAGACAAGGTGGACATTTCGAGAACTTGTTATGATATTAGACTTCACATTTAAGTTCGTTTAATTGTTATAATAAACTAATTATTTTGTTCCAAGTGATATTCTGCATTTTCTTTATTAAAAACATAATCTAATTCTTCTAAGCTTTATTTTGTTCTGTATCGCCCAGTGTTACCAGTACAAGTATTATTGCCGAATCAAATACTTTCGCGCTAAATTTTAACAGTTTCGTAATAAATGTAAAAGGTTTTATGTACACTGCAAAGTTTAATTTTTCCGTACAAATAATTTATGGTAGAAGTAAGAGAAACGGATCTCCAGAATATTATTTTATTTGTATCAACGTTACGCGGCCAGTGGGAAATGGCGGGAAATCCTTAATGTAGCAATTATTATGATGTTGACGACGTGATATATTTCGAATTTTAAAATTGTAAGAAAAATTGTACAAAATTAATTATTTACGATATAATTCTTAAAAGTGCTATTTTATTTTGCGAGTAAGATTTGCGACACGAGGGTGATTAGGAACTGGAGCAATTTAAAATAAGCAAAATAAAATAACATTTTAACACGTGTATCGTACAGTGTTTCTGCTACAAACTCAATTTTTATTTTAAAATTTTAATAAAAAGTTTAACGAAAATTGACTGATAAAAATCTTATGACAGCTCACTGTTCCTGCTTGTCAAAATACGAGTGTATAACTGGTTGTCTACTATACAGTGACTATATCGCTAATGCATTGACAATTTTTTTTTTATCATTACACATAGGGAAAATGCTATGTGTAGTGATAAAAAAAGAGCCCGGTATATAGGCCCTTAAAAATAGTCTTGTTAGCGGATATTGTCTGCTTTTCGTCCCGATCGTAGTTGTAATATTGTTAATTAATTCAAGCCTTTAGCTAAAATCTTTGCAAGATTTAGCCACTATTTTGTACAGCTTTTCGAAATAATTGACGTAATACATTTTCTGACAATAAAAAAATTATAATAATTTTTTTCATAAATTGACATTGTTTAATCCAGGCTCATCGGGAGTGATTGTAATGACTCGTAGACATTTGTTTGAGCAGTTAGATAAACAAAATCTGCCATCGATCAAAGAAAAACTCGAAGCTTTAGAAAAAAGATTCCTTTCGAGTTATAGTAACTATACATGGTCGAGATAGGGGGGAGTGGTTCTGATTTCACTCAGACTAGACCGACTCTTGTTTTGTCGGCTCTCGGGTACCGGATTACCAACAGGTTTCCCCGAGAGCCGACAAAACACGAATCGGTCTAGTCTGAATGAAATCGGATCCACTTCCCCTATCTCGCCCATGTATAATGGTAACACAAAAGAGCGTAAACACATTTAGAAGCATAAATTCCCATATTTTAAAAGCAACATAAAACAAAGATGTTCAAAAGCACATAATATAAAAGAAATGATTTTGAAAAACAACGATTCTTGGTTAGATGGGACATTTGAAATATCTATATCGACGCAAAATCGCGCGTGTTTAAGTGAGAGAGTTAGAGGAGGAAGACGGAAGAAGTTTGTTCTGTCGTGGAAGACGATGCTCAGGTGATTTTACAAATGGGTGGAAAAAGGAACGCTTCAAAAATCCTAAAAGATAGACAATTCTACAGCAAGTGCAAGTGAATGTAAAAAGAGGCTGCCCGAAACAAAGGAAAATGCTGCTCCCTTGACCCCTCAACAATCACTTTTGATATTTGTAGAAGCCGATTTGACAAAACGTCAATATTAAATAATAAGGGCGACAAATAAAAATGTCTACCCGTGCTACAATATATTGTTAAAAGCCAAACAGAAACGTTATCATCCCAAAGAAACAATGCGTGTTACTGCTCCCTGCGCCGAAGGAGATTTACAATCCCTACTGGATCTTATCGTCAGGCGTAGTATGAGTAGTATGAAAAAGCCCAAAAAATCATCAATGAAATCATTTTTCCAAGAGGCAATTGAATTTCTGATACCCGCACAGCAAAATGACAAATATGAATGATGTAGAAGTTATTTTAAAAATCTGGCCATTTTTTCTGTGGGCACAATTGTTTGTTGTTTCTTGAAATAAATATTTCTTTTTAATGATAAATATCTTTCAATGAAAACCAACAACCAAATCATAATATACCATAAAATAATTTTGGCTGCCTAAATTGGCCAAATCGACATATGTGCTTCGGCTTTTTGATATTACCAAATATCAATTCATTCATTGTTATTCATGGTGCGTATTCCTTTTACATCTTTCATTATAATACAAAATAATATTTTCGAAATCGCCATATTATCTGTTGATGAAAACGATCTCAGCTCACCTATGATCACGTATCCATCAAATTTGACAAGTAAAACGAAAGGACAGAAAGCGTGCAAAAGCTTTCTTTTATTTGGTACAGAAAAATACGGGAAAATCCGGTCTAAATAATCGTAAATAATTAGACGTTGACATTTGCTGCAAGTAATTATAAAATTATTAACCTCAAAATTTTGACGTGTCATATGCTTAAATGGGGAATTTGATACCTTGCCTGAATAAATTGAAGAAAATAGAAAATCCTTATATAAAAGACAAAATAATCTTGACGCCAGAAGCCTCCATTGCGAATTCAGTTGTAGACACAAACCAATCAAGTGTATCATTTCTTTCAATAAATCAATCTATTGCAACAAGTTTTAAAACAGAATTTAACTGGTCCAGAATTCAAAGCATTTATCTAGGATGTAACAGCAGTCTGGATTGTGATATAAATTTATCTCTACCAATGGTTAAGACAGTGGAAAAGTTATTCGACGTATTAGAGGAAAATATGATTTCCAGTTGCAAAAGAATATTTTTTAGTGTATCGTTTTTGGGTAAAAAATTCATGAACAAATTTGAAGAGTGCAGTACTTTGGCTGAAAATGACATTAGATTGAATAGAATAGACGATAGAATGATGGCGCATATTATAAGCTATCTGAAGCTCCACAGATTAGTATTGTTTGCTTTCGAAAGTGATGTCAATGAAGCTAGGGAAATCCTAAACCTAATAGCCTTAAGTCATTTAGTCATGAACGTTTCTCCATCAGATTTTAGGGTAAATAGAAACTTTCTGCTAACATTTAATATTATATCTGTCGAATTGTAGCTACTCGATATAGCACTGGAGAAATATTTACTGAAATTTCGGGTGGTAGACGACAATACATTGAAGATAGCTGTGGCATATTTTAACTTAATAACCAATTACATCTGCAATTATATTGAACAGAATAAGAACCATTGTTTGGTAAATGAAATGTTAAATTCGGACTCTGAAGAAAGTAATAGACGGAGAGGTATGAAATAATAAACCAAAATAAACTACATGTCTATACGCGACTATACCTACGCATATTTTAACATTGTAACGATTAAGAGGTATAAAATTGAAAACATGTGTAGGTACTACAGGGTGAGTCATTAGTAGTAGTAGTTTGTGTTTTAAATAAAGGGAAAAACAATTGGTGGAAGATTCATGGTTGCTTGTGGCACATATTGTAAAAATACTTTAAGGGCATAGAACTTAATTTTTTTAAATGACTCACTCTATACATTTTTGGATTTTATAGTACTGCCTTAATTGTCTATTTAACTGTTTTTTCTTTTTCAAAATTGAGCCAATATTTTTTTTGTAAATTTTTGACGAAAACACGTGTTCAGAAAAAAAACATTTTTTCATTGTTTTTGAAAGTAAAAACATTAACTTTGGTGGTGCTTGTAGCCAAGAAAATTCTGCATAATTTGATATAAGTTGCGCTCGTTAATACCTCAAAAAACTATGTTCTTTCTAAGCCTACTTCCTGAAATTTTTACATACCAAAAACTTTTTTTTTAAAATAGAACACCGGGTATTTTATTGTGGAATTTTGTTCCATTTTTTATTCTCTTTCGTTTTTGTTAACAATGTCCTATACCTATCTCTTGTAATTTCTGAGATAATCACTATAGGAGCAATCAGCGGTCAAATAAATAACTACGAGCGCTGGTCTATGCACCCAAATATTCGTCCAATAAAAGCTGGAATGCAGCCGACTGCCTGAGTCAACTGTTAAAGAAAGTCGGTAAACATTTATGTCAAATTTATAAAAGCATCGCTATTAGTTATCATCCAAATGAATCATTCTTATGAAGAGTTAATAGATATAAGTGAATCTGAAAGAAACTCATTGTTAGCATCCAGACTTTATGCATAACGATCCCTGGTAGAAGTCAACCGAAGGCAGAAATCTTCGAAAGTATAAAAGAACGGTTTGAGTGAAAAGAAAATATTGAAGATAAAAAAAAGAGCGGACAACATCAATAAATGGTGAGGATAAGCCGTTTATGGTACTTGCGAGTGTAGTCGTACCAGTACTACGAATATTAGTTGTCAGTTAGATGTAAGTTAAATTTGAGAACCCAGAATAATTAGGAAATATGTAATTCATCCGTAGCAAATTCATACACAGGGTTAGATGAAAGAAATTTAAGAATCACTTACATTTTTGTCAATAGGTACCTTTACACTTACACTCTATCCTGCGCGACTGAAACGGGGCGTTCCAATACCGCGTGTTGTCGCCTGGTCAAGAGTGTGGCGTTCCAAAAGTTTCCCGTAAATATTGCAACGCTCCAATAGCGCAGTTTTGAACTGTGCGATGAAACGCTAGACGATAAAACTGTTAGTGTAAATTAAAAAGCGTCAAGTTTCCCGCGTGACAGACGTGGCTCGTGGAGTGTTGAAGGTTTCAACAGTTCTACGGACGATTTCTACTAAAATGGACAAACTAATCAAAAAACGAAAATCAAAAGTAGCTTTGTGCGCCGCCATCTACCTAAATATGTCAAATAAGCGACAAAAAAGAAGATGTTGGGTAAAAGGATGAATGGAAAATCGTAACAAATATGGACATATGCCGTTGTTACATGAGCTGCGTGATAATTTTCCTATGGATTTTCGAAACTATTTGCAAATGGATTGTGATTCATTTTGTATTTTGTTGGATTTGGTTTCTCCCATAATTTCCAAAAAAGATACAAAAATGCGTGAAAGCATAAGTGCCGAAGAAAGGTTGACAACAACATTAAGATACTTAGCTACCGGTCGTTCGTTTGAAGATTTGAAATTTTCCACTGGAATATCATCACCATCATTGTGTAAAATTATACCTGAGACATGTAAAGCTATATTTGAGGTTTTAAAGAAAACATATTTACAGGTAAGTTGGCTTTATTTATTTTAAAAACGTGAACATAATCTATATAATAAAAAAAAATATATATTATCATTCTCATTTAATACAATTCTAGACTGAATTTAAATTTATCAAAGTATCACCTGCCTGTTGATAAAAACATGTTAAATCAGATTGTTGTGGCCCCTGTTGAATTGAAGCAGAATTTGATGATACTGAACTATATGGGCTAAGGGGTGAAAAGGGTGATGGTGATGGTGCAATTTGTTCTGATGGTGGTATCTGGTAGACAGTTGTCGTATCGGTTAATTGGTTCAATAAACCTTGATTAATAATTTTGTTTATAAGCATATCTGCGTAGATGGCCTGGATTGGATTCATCCTTTTCATTTTTTTTGCCCATGCAATTGCCGTTGCATCGAATTCATCAAGTGAATCATTAGCAGATTCTAGCTGACTTTTACAGTAGTTTATAAAGTCCACCTGAGACTTATTTTGTTTTGATGTTCTGCTTCTTTTATTCGGGGGTAAACGTTTTGGAAGTTGATGAGATGTTGAGCACGATGCCGACTGAGTTTCAGATCGAACTTCAGCAGATGTCTGAAAAATGTAAAAAAATTGTTACAGTTTCCATCTACAAAGCAAGATTGGCTTAAAATTGCAGCTGGATTTAAAAACAAATGGCAATTTATAAACTGTGGAGGAGCATTTGATGGCAAACATATACGGATTGTACCTCCTCCCCATACAGGAGCTCAATATTATAACTATAAAAATTTTTATAGTATTGTTTTAATGGCACTCGTAGACTCAAACTATGAATTCATTTTTGTCGATGCGGGAAAAAATGGAAGATTATCTGATGGTGGAGTAATTGAAAGCACAGAATTTTATCATAAATTAGAAAATGGTAAGTTACTACCTTTATAAAATTCATCTACAATTTAATGTTGATATTGTTCTAGACCAGCTGAATTTACCAAACAATAGTGAATCAGAAAATAATCTGAATTTTGTATTTTTGGGCGACGCCGACGAAGCATTTTCTTTCAAAGAAAATTTTTTAAAACCATATCCCCAAAGAGATCTGTCTTATAGTAAAAGAATATTTAACTATAGACTGTCGCGAGCAAGAAATGTTTCTGAAAATGCATTTGGACTGATAGCTGCACGATTCAGAATTCTACACACGGCAATACACATGATTTACCCAGAAAATATAAGCTACGTTGTACTTGCTATTTGTGCTCTACACAATTTTCTTAGAAGGCGCGATACTTCATATACATCCCCAACATCATTTGATCATGAAAATCCTTCAACTCATGAACTGCAGCCTGGTGACTGGCGAAAAAATACTGTTGAAATGGTAAATTTACAAAATTGTAAAAAAAATTATTCCACCATAGCTGCCAAAACTAATCGAGATAATTATACTCAATATTTTAATTCTGATGGAAAAGTTTACTGGCAAGACGAAATGTTAATCAAAGGAAAAGCTTAATTTAGAAATAAATGAGCACACATAAAAAATACCTGTGTATTATTGCGTTCTGAACCATCATCTTCATCTTCCTCCAGAATTTCACTTTCTTGTGTTTCTTCTGTCGCAGAATTTTCAGTTTCTGTTTCTCCAATGTTGGATATACTTGGTGTTGGTAGCTCCTGGTCAATTGTAAATAAAAGTAAGTCAAAGTACCACAGTGTTGGTGTATAAATTTCATCTGAACCAGTTCCACTGCGTTTTGAATCTTCCATCTTTTTCATTTCCTTTCGGAAGGAACCACGAAAGCTTTGAATCTTTTTTACTACATAATCCCGATTGGCTTCGGGATTTATTTTTTTACACAACTCTACAAGTTTATCGTAAGCGGCATTTTTTAAATTTCTGTTGTATAATCTCGAGATTTAATCTTCCAAAGACAAGGGTAAGATTTATATATTTCAATGAAATTTGAAACAACTTCCTTACTCCAATATCGTGCATCAGTCATCTTGTCTATAAAACAATAAAAATACATAAAAAACTACGCATACACATACAGTTGATTTTAGTTAATTTAGGGGCGATTTATAGAAGCGTCATTGAATTAATTGCAATCAAATTTGATCACGTGATGAAATTGAACCAATCAAATCCTCAGATTCACCGAGTTATCGCAATCAAATAGTTAATTGCAATCAAGTATTTAATTCGCTTATTGTAAACTGGCCTTTAATATTTTTTATAAAAAAATACTTACCGCCTGTATGAATTAAAACTGCACCAGAATGACCGCGTGAAAATCAAAATAATTATTAATATTATTCAAGACGAGTTTTAACTGCATGAAAATACAGAGGAAAGAATGCAGGGTTTCATCCATCCAAAAACCGAGTGATTATATAGCATTTACACCTGCAAGTTTTCGCGCGTGATTGGAACGCCCCGTCCTAGTCGCGCAGGATAAAGGATTAGTGTAAAGATACCTAATGGGCAGCAGATACATTATCCTGACTTTCACAGTTCTTTGTTGTTTACCGATGAAGCCAACTTCTATTAAAGTGGATACGTTCATCGTCACAATTTTCGTTATTATAAGATAGAAACCCTCGCTTTATCACACCTGCAAACTTTCCAAATCGTTCGGCATTAAATGTGTGGGGGGGAATAGTGGGTAGTTATATAATTGAACCTTATTTCTTTGATGAAAATGTTAATGGAGAAGAGTATCTTCGTTTTCTGCGGGCGGATTTTCAAAACTTTTTGAAGAGATGAACATTAAAATCAGAAAAGCGTTTACAAGAATATGTCGAAACGTTTTACGCATCGTTAGTACTTCCTTGGAAAACAGAATACTCACGTACATTGCACAAGTTGTGGTTATGTTGAATATATTCTTTAATGAAATTTGTTTTTCTTACTTTTGATTGTTGTTACGTTGCTCAACAGTTTTAGGTTATTTAAATTGCGTTATTTTGTTGTTAATTTTTTTCTCTCAAAGTTTTAGGACATCAATTTGTAATTTTGAAAAACTACAACCAACTCTTATGAAGAGCTTCAACAATGAAAGAATAAGAGCAATTAGGCAAATTAAATTGAAGATAGCAACATTAGGTTTGTTCGGGTTTAATATTACGAACGGTTCTAGCACAGTTCTGTTACTGCGCAGAACTGTATGCGTCATAGTACACCGTTCGGAACGGTCTGGGAACGGTTCCGAACGATTCGATGCCTTTATCCCGAATTAGTTCTACAGTTCTAGAACGGTTCCAGAACTGACAATCAGAAACCAAAACACGAAATTTTTAGTTCCAGAACAGTTCCGGAAACCCGAACACTTAACATATTTCTGCGCATGACGTGAACTGTTCTGGAATCGTTCTTAGCGAAACAAAAACAAACCTATTGGTTCATGCACCTTTAGTGGGGCGTCATCCTCAAATATGTCAGTAAACATAACCTTTATTATATTTCGTTGTTAACCAACAGTGTAAAATATGAAATACTGTAACTGGACATTCCCGGAATTAAAAAATTGAAATGCGATACTCTTCATTCTGTAAAATTATTACGTTTGGGATAGTTGGATTTAACCTTTACCTTGTTTGACAGTTAACTAAGGAAGACGGGCCCCATTCCTGCCTTCCATTGGCTGAACGAATATTTGGGTGCATAGAATAACAGTGCTCGTAGTTCTTTAATTGACCGCTAATTGCTCCTATAGTGTTTATCTCAGAAATTACAAAAGATAGGTATAGCACATTGTTAGCAGAAATGAAAGAGAATAAAAAAAGAAACAAAATTCCTCAATAAAATACCGGGTGTTCCATTTAAAAAAAATAAGTTTTTGGTATGTGAAAATTTCGGGAAGTAGGCTTTGAAAAAACAAAGTTTTTTAAGGTATTGTCGAGTGCAACTATACCAAATGATGCAGAATTTTCTTGGCTACAAGCACCACCAAAGTTAATGTTTTTACTTTTAAAAACAATGTGAAAATGATTTTTTTCTAAACACGTGTTTTGGTCAAATATTTTCAAAAAAATGAAAAACTCAAAAACTATTGGCTCAATTTGGAAAAAGAAAAAACAGTTGAATAGACAATTTAAAGCAATACTAGAAAATCTGAAAATATATAGGGTGAGTTATTTAAAAAAAATAAGTTCCGTACATTTCCGGTGAAACCGGAAGTGCGTCAGCGCTTAAAGTACTTTTTCAATATTTGCCACAAGCAACCACGAATCTTCCACCAATTGTTTTCCCATTTATTTAAAACACAAAAGAGCAATCGAAGAACCGGCTACTAATGACTCACCCTGTATAAAAGCTGAATTATTTGAATCATGTTCCTGGTCTTACTAATGCTACAGTCACTTCAGCTCTTTAACGTTTTAGATTTTCTAAGCTTAATAAATTACTAATTTGAAAACCACCGTATTACTCATAATTTATAAAGGGTGCGGCAAAAATAACTAAGCGATTTAGTTCATTTATATTTATGACAAATAATACAATATTTTGTAAATAGGAATATCTACTTTTAATAAACGGTTTAGGTAAATTATTACATATTATTTGAAAATTATATTATTTAAATGAGTGCCGTGATTATCACGACAAGATTCAGCTCTTTTAACCACATTTAGCATAACTCTATCCAAAACCTCAGGTGCCATGTCTGCAATTATTTGGCGAATATCCCTTTTCATATGTTCCAACGTTTTTAGCTTGCCTTTGAAACATTGTCCTTTAGATAGCCCCAGAGGAAACAGTCTGGGGCAGTCCACATAAGTGAAAATGTGACTTATCGCTCATGATAATTTTTGTGTGGAAACCATTAATGTCGTTATTTAAGTTTATAAACGTGTTGCTCCATGCTAGACGATTTTCATAATCTGTAATGAGTATCGACTGCGTTATTTGAATTTTATAAGGATATAGGTAAAGGTCTTGTTTCATAATTTGACGAACAGAACGACCACTAAGTTTTAACTGTTGAGCACGGCGCCCGCCGTGAGGATGTTTGTGTCGTTTGCCACACATCGTTCCATACACGTTGAATATTTACCTCGGTTCGTCTTGTACGCCGTCGGCCAATATGGTACGTTTCTCCCACTGAACCAGTAATGGAAAATTACCCCTTAAGGGTCCTCGATAGTGGATCTGTGAATAGTTGAAAAATAGCAGATTTTTGATGCAAGATATTTTTTTTGATTTTAAATTTGGAGAAAATCTATCATCGTCAACTTATGAAGAATTTAGTAATCTACCCCGCTGAATAATCCAACTTAGAAAAAAATTATCTGATTAAAGAAAATTAATTAATATGTCAAAATATGTATTTAAAACAAGTTTTCTCAAAAATCCTTTGCAGCAGATTTGTTTGCTTTAGTTCATGTTAAAAAATAAATGAAAAGCTATGCCGCTCTGTACTTATTTTTCGTTCAATTATTCTTTACTTTATTTTAAATGAATATAAAATAAATTAAAATTAGGCAACCCACATTACAGTCAATATTATTCTAGTAAAAATCTTTCCCGCGGTTACAAATGTGTAAATATTTGAGCATAAATAAATTTTTATTCGCTTAGATATTGAGTAATTATTCAAATATTTGTTATATATTCCCTATGTTAATAGGTACTCGGACATCCTTCGGTTATTAAAGTATGTGCTATGCAACCAATATTGCGATTGCCGTTTCAGTATCGAGGAGCCTTAATAAACAATACTATTAAATAATGTACACATTGCAAGAAAACATTTTTGTTGTTGAATCATATTTCCGAAGTGCACAATTTTTTAATACAGAATGGCAATATTCCTACGCGGAATGTAAGCGACAGTTTCAGTTGCAGTTTCCTAATAGAGTTGTGGATAATACCGCTTTACATCATCACATTCGCCTAGTCGTTGAGAAGTTTCGGGCTACAGGATCTGTGTTAAACGGCAAAACTTCTGATAGACCACATACACAGCAAAATATTGTTGACCACGTACAAAACCTTGTTGGAGAAAACTTACATACATCAGTTCGTCGTTTATCACTTCAAACGAACGTACTTTGCATAGAATTTTCAGGCGTCGCGCGTTGCTTGAAATAGAACCTGTAAAAGCCCCACGTTGTTGAGCCATATTAAAATAAAACCAATTAATTATTAACGTAATGTAATAGCCCCACGATTGGTAGGTAGCCATATTGTAATGAAACCCCCATATTAATGCCCTGTATATTTTAATATTTTTAAATAAAATAATTGAATCGTTTTACCGGGCTAGCTCATATTCCCAGGACGATCCAGTTAAGAGATATCAACACAAAACAATCTTCGGGCATTAATTGGCACAATTAAATAAAATTACTTTAATTTAAACGACATTTGCATTAGAAACCAAGATTTTTGCATATAATAATACAAACACCAAAAAAAAACTTAAAAGAATATCAATTTTAATTAGAAACAAACACATTAATTTGATAGTTTCATAGCGTCTTTAAACTGAAATATCCGTTGTGATTTATTACTGTCATCACTTCTACGAACTAATATATGTCGTACACTGTTTGTTTTCTACCGCCTCTTAGTATTTATATCAATACTAACAACGTAGGCTTTATGAGAAACAGAAACTATGCTAGACTGACATATATATGAAATGCATTTAATAATTTTTAAAACAACATTGGCAAACAATTTACAATTACTGAGATATTATCGTATATAAGACAATTTATTAAATATGTTTATCATTCTCAGATTATTATATTAATTTATTCCAAATTTTATCATTTAAGTTTATCTGGCACTCGCGCAAATAGTTTTAAATACCTTTCATATATTTTTCAGCTCTTCTTTCACTGAAGAAGATCTTCCTGTTATCGGTGTGCTTTGTGGGAGTCCTCCTTCGACGGTAGAGGCACCTGTAGCTCCTTTAAACGCTAATCGCACAAAAATAACTTTCTATAGGCAAATATATTATACTTTACACATTGAACACTTAGTTGGCGGTTGATCTTTATGTAAACAAAGAACCTATTTTATTACTTTTAAGGTTCAAACAAATACAATTTATTACATTACCGACCGCTATATGTGGTTCGACTCACTTATTAATTAGAGGACCTGTTAAACGGTCTACTTATCCGGGCTAATACACCGGTGACCGATATCTTCGGTAGTCCTCATTCGACTTACTTTTTATACATATATAGAGACTAGTATATGTATGCGGCTCGGGACAGCTTTAAGATGCTGTCAGCCGCTCGAAGGTCCCAAATCGACATCTTTCTTTCATAGAAATTCACTCTGCCTCAGACCCACATGCTAATATCTCTCTTCACCCTTTACACTTATAGCACTTACAGTTTCATAGGCTAATGTCACGTTTAACTAGCGATAATATAAACACTCGGCATCTCAAGTCTTATATTATAATTAATATAAACATTAGCTTATCTAACTAGTGCTTAAATCATACATTTAGAATAAACAGTTTTAAAAACTATATCGTTTGGTTTCTTATAACATAAGTAAATTATGCCATATCGTTACAGTATGCACACAAAGTATCGGTTTGTTCATCAGATCTAACCTAGAGATCACTCTGGTAGGCTTAATTATTGCAATTTCTTTCAAGGAATTTTTTTTTCTGATGAAGCATGGTTTCATTTAACCGCCCAGTAGTCGCGCGTATCTGTAAGATACATACCGACACTTTTTCTCATATAGCTTAGAAACCAACTTAGGGATGGGGATGTGCTCCCGTCTACCTAACTGGTCGAAGGAATCTTCAAGATTAGTACCTGTGCGAACAGTTTATAAAAAGTGCCACTTGTATTTGAGAGATACGCCGCGATCATTCATGTAAGTTACATTGATCTGCTTATATACTCAATTAATTTATGTAAAACCATATGTTAACATTTTATACTTTGCTACTAAAACATATGGAAAAAAAAACTGTGATATACCCGCGAGCATTCTTGCCTGTTCTAAATTATTGTCGTAACTATTTAGAATTTTTGTTCTTCTTACAGTGAATTATGACCTCCAAAAGAGTATATAGCTTCAATTATGATAAAAACATATTAGAGCTTCAAAGACTCCTTCTTGAAGACGATAATGATGAAGCAGTTGAGGGGTCTTAGAAGAAGACTATGACACAGACTGTTCCGAAGCTATAGAAGAAAGGAAACAGAATTCAGATGGTGAACAAGACGATACGGATGCAATTATATCATCAGATGATGATAATGAAAATTGTTATGTTGCTGTCAGAAAGAAAAACGGAAAAATTGTTGACAATTAATCATTGAAAAAAACACCTATAACAGAAGATGGCGATTGGAGGAGCAAAATATACTTGTGCGCCTTCCAGGAGTTAATGGCAAGGCTCGCCAAGTTACGAGATGTTTTGAAGCGAGGAAGTGTATTCAATGACCGCATGTTAAACCTGATAGTCACCTACACGAATAAGCATATAATAATTGTACAACTTAACTTCAGCAGAGAAAGAGACTCACGTACTACTGATGTGATTAAAATCCATGCGTTTATAGGTCTACTTTACTTGGCTGGACTTTAGAAAAGCAGCCAATTGAATTTAGAGGAGCTGTGGGACACAACAGGAAACGGTGTTGAAATATTCATTATGATTATGAGCTGAATGCGCTTTAGATTTCTGTTTCGCTGTATTAGGTTCGATAACCGAGAGTCCAAAGATGAGAGAAAAAAAATGATTGGTGAGATGTTGTGCGCCAAACATTTGAGATGTTCGTTGACAACAGTAGAACTTGTTGTTCAGTAGGAGCCAATGTGAGGATCGATGAAGAGCTGGAAGCGTTTCAAGGCAGGTGTAACTTTATCCAATATATACCATCAAAACCGGCCAAGTATGGTATTATGATTTTTGTCTGTTTGATGTTAAAACATATTACACCAGTAACGTATGTCCCAAAAGTTTTCAGAAAAAAAGTAAAAGTAGAATTTTTTTATTTTATTTTTTATTATTTTACATATTAACAACAATATTATTCGTATATAGTCTTAATTCAACTAAACATAACATTTACATGACGGATAGAGGCCCATTCTCTTCTACGTCATCAAATTTATTTCTTACATTGCCCATCAGTCTTTGGACGGTAGCAACGACGACATCCCGAGTTCTCTGAAAGATTTTGCGTCATTATTGCTCCTCATTTTGGGCTTCCCAACCCCTAACATAGGTATGCCTTTCTGCTCAAATGAGACCAAAATTCCTCAATGGGCCTCGCCTGAGGAACATTTGGAAGGTTACCTGTCTTCGGAACAAAATTGATGCCGTTTGTGGCTATCAAGTCTCTTGTTCTTCTGGAGTAATGTCACGAGGCTAAGTCAGGCCAGAAAATTATTTGGTCGTTAGGATGATGTGTATATATAATATTTCGAAGTTTTTTGAAGCATTTTCGTATGTAAGTGTTTGCATTGATGGCTTCACCTCGAACACGTCCAACATGCGGCCGTGAACACCTGCCTTTGATATGCACACCACACCAAAATTATATCTTCAAACTTAACTTTGACTTTGAATTTAACATTGACGGGTCTTGTACATTGTCCGTATAGAAACCGCCATTCCTGTTGATCTCCGAGTTGGACAACGTGAAATATTTTTCATCGTCCATAACGATAACTTTTTCACGAAAATGAATGCGCCTCAAAGCACGGTGTCACCTGAGAATTCTTTCCAACTGAGCGGCGATGTATCTTGGAGCCTTTCTTCTTTTACGATAATTTAGATTATTTCTGGCTAATGTTCGACTAGCAGTCAAGAGTGAAATATGGTATCTTCGAGATAACTTACGCGCTGACATTCTCAGTGTGTTTCTAGCTCTTTGAATCAACCTTTGCTCATTAAGTCGACTTAAAACTTTGGATTGTCCAGATTTAGGTAAATTGATACAATGGATACCCTTCTGGCAATCTGTTATTGTCTGATAGATAGTCGAAACATAAATATCTTGCTCTCTGGAAATCTTAACAATATCGCGTTTATGTATTCGTCCAACCAACTGATAAAACCTCTAAGAATATCAAGCTTCTACGACTTTCTTGATGACTTCATTTACAAAAATGATATGTCATATTAAGCATCAATCAATATACTAAATTTTCATTCCAGCGGCAACTGGATCGGATCATGTTTATTATAAGTTAATTTTAATGAATTGTTTCAGAATACTTTTGAGACATACGTTACTAGGGAAATTTATGCTGGAACATAACCAGTTGGCCACTATTCTATCAGCAACAAAAGCGTTGATGTTGTAAAAAGGATAATCTCACCCATACACGGGATGTAACGTCACCATGAATAATTAGTTCAGCGATGTTTCATTACTGTAAGATTTAGCTACAAGGAATAAGCTGTCCATGGTAGGAACATTAAAAAGAAACAAGTGGCAAATTCCAACACCGTTGAAAGTTCTGAAAGAACGGTTTGTAAAATCAAATATGTCTGGTTTCAGAAAAGAAGAGACAATAGTATCGTACGTCCTACGTTTCCAAGAAAAACAAACATGTTGTTCTAATTTCTAGTTTACACTTTGAGGATAAAATTGACGATTACTACCGGAGATTATATGAAACCCGAGATAATTACTTTTAATAACAAAACTAAAGGAATACAAGACATTGGCCAAATGCTGTGTTTTTTTCAGTGCTCAATGTAGGAGGAATAAACTCACTCAACATTTTCTGCGAATTCTCGGTAATGTATAAATAAAACCACCTCCAAAGACGTAGTTTCTCCAACCTACCTCGTGAGTTATCAAGCAGACTCGAAGCAGTAGTCGGACAAGAAGAAGAAGTACAGCAACCAAATGATCAAAACAAATAGCAAAAACGTTGTGTGCCATGAGCAAATTATTTCATTTTTTAAATATTATTGATTTATGTAATCTTTTATATATTAATGTATTTAATCATTGCTCTATATCTTCCACTAGCACACAAAATTAACCGTTTTAAAAATTGGAATGGCATTTCAATAATTAAAGTTGTGTATCTGTCGGATACATCCGCCATTTTTTGTTGGCCAGCTCTAGCGACTACTCGAAGGTTAAGCAGGTTTGTAAATACACAAAATTACAGAACATGGTCTATAAATAATCCAAGCAATCGCATAAAAGTTCCTTTACATCCTGTTAAAGTCGGAGTATGGTTAGCTGTATCTCGTCGTAGAATACTAGGACCGGTATTTTTTCAAAATAACTTTAATAGTCAATGAAAGCGTGCACAGTTATTAACACCATTTATTAAGAGAAACAGGTTCAGTGGTCCCAAAAAAAATGAAACAGGGAGACATAATGATGTAACAGCAGAACATGAAGATGTTATTTTAATGGAAGTTGAGGAAAATCCAGAAATTAGCGTTCGAAGACTATCTGCCATGTACCCCACAATTTCAAAATCTTCCGTAGGAAATACCTTACACAAAGAAAATTTATATCCTTTTCATTTTACAAAGGTGCAAGCACTGCTAGAAGGAGATTTTCCTGCTCGTGTAGAATTCGCTAGATGGTTACAAAATCAGATAAATCAAGATGAAGATTTTTTCAGGTACATTTTGTTTGGTGACGAAGCTTCATTCTCAAAAAATGGAATTTTTAATGTACATAATGCACACTATTATTCGTACGTTGGTGACAATTCCCACGTTGTTCAAGAATTTAAGCATCAGCGTAGGTTTAGCATAAACGTCTGGATTGGAGTAGTTGACGATTATCTACTTGGACCTGTGGAATTACCTGCTCGTTTAAATGGTGTTGATTACTTACATTTCCTGCAAAATATTTTACCTGTTTGGTTAGATGAGGTGCGTTTAAATATTCGGCAAAACTTATAGTTTCTACAGGACGGCTGTCCGGCCCACTTTAGCAGGAATGTACGAGACTTTCTAGATAATAACTACGAAGACCATTGGATTGGAAGAGGCGGTCCAGTTGCTTGACCAGCAAGGTCGCCGGATTTGAATCCTTGCGATTATTGTGTTTGGGGATACATAAAAGCATTTGTTTATTCCATTCCGATACAAAATCGTGCACAACTCTGGCTAAGGATACAAGATGCTTGCAACGAATTTAGAAATAACTTTGGAATTTTTGCAAGAATTCGGCGTTTTCTAAGCAAAAGGGTAAATTTATGCATAGAGACTAATGGTCATCACATCGAGCATATTTTGTGACTATCTACCTTTGATACTTGTTCTTTTTTTGTTAGTTTCGTTCCATTGTAATAAATACTTTGTTTTTAAAAACCTTCAGCCAAAATTTTGTTTCAAATTGATTTTTGCTTCTTTTCCCAAACTTTTTTTACGAATTGTGTGCTGCATTTATTGAAACAAAAGATGATTTATTAAATTAATTTTCATCCATGCCTTGATAGTTCTAGCCAACTTCGTCGCTAAAAATAAGTAGGTACATAATAAATTGAATTTTAATGACGAAAAAACGAAAAATTTTCAAATCGATTTTTCTAGAGAACGGTGTATCCTACCGACTTAAAGTAAGAGTACCTTTTAGTACTAGAATACCTGAAAATTTAATAATCTAGTATCACCAATGCTTAAAAGTTAAAGACAAAAAAGTTATGCGTTAAAATAACCGTTTACCTACCCAAAACGGACGCCTATGACCAGTACTAGAAATTCGCAATTTATGGAATCGATTCATCTCTGGAGGATAAATAGGCATACCAGTTTTTGTTTTTCTAAATAGAAGCGTTCGGGAGATATTAAAAAAAACTAATTACAAGGCGCCATCTTCAAAGAGCTCTCGCTCCCTTAGGAAGCATTTTCGGACTATGGTGAATTGGGTTAAATTGTATTAAAATTATCTGAGGAATCTCCGGTCTTCGTTTGTCAGGCGAGTTTCTGGACACCCTGTATATTAAATATCATGCCCCGTCTCAAAAAATGAGAGTAAGAACCTTGCTGGAAAACGGCTAGAGCATGCAAGCGGTGGAAGATGATCTGCATGTTAGTAAGATCTGTAATTTTAAATTAAAGCAGAAGACTGATCAAGGAGTTGATCTAGCATGCATGCATGGTGGAGGAGCCAGAAAAAATTTAACGTTGGAGAATGATGCTTCATTGGTAAATTGGATTCAAAGAAACCCTCTTGGGATGGCGGTGGAAGCGGCATACCAAACTCATTTTCCGGGTTCCATTTCAATAGCAAAGCAACGTATTCGAGATTTTGGGCTGAAAAATCATTCTGCTTCCAAAAATTTGCGTTAGTGCCACAACATAAATAAGAGAGATTAAATTTTGATAATTCATTGATGAATGAAAACCTCGGGGAACGCGTTCGCTTTTCTGATGTAAAGATCTTCCAGTCATCCTACGACGGCCAGGTGCGTGTATATAGACCTGCAAATATGCACTACGAAGAACGGTACGAGGTAGGCACCTTAAATTCTCGGCTTGGCAGGCTTATACAGGTTCAAACGTGTTCAACTTCCGTCACATCATGCATGCACATACGCAAGATGTACACTATAAATATGACGGTTCGTGCCTAGTAGTTTTTAGTAACCAGCCAACCAACGTGACTAGCGCATGAAAATGTCTGAAGTAACGAAAATTGAGTACCGCGCGGTCATTAAACTTTTAACAAAAGAAGGGCATACCTACACCTTGTCACATCAAACAACGTTTACACGGCGTTTACGGTGATTCATCTCCTTCGTATTCAACTGTAAAAAAGTGGGCAAAATGTTTCCGTTTGGGACAAGAATGTCTGGAAGATGCTGATCGGTCGGGTCGACCATTTGAAGTGATAATGCCTCAACAAATTTCAATTATTGAACTTTTAGTACTAGAAGATCGCCGTTTGAAAGTGAAGGAATTAGAAGTGATAACAAACATTTTCAAAACAATTCTTCTCCGAACTCTCCATGACCATTTGGGTATGAATAAAATTAGTGCTAGATGGGCACCGCGACTTCTTTTTGGTCTCCAACGTGAACGTCGAGTCGAATGTGCTCAGTTGTTTTTAAACATTTGTGGCGACGACCCAAAACCGATTTTGGAATCCAATGTCACAGGGGATGAAACAATGGTTCTGTTTTACGATCCTCTATCGAAAAGGGAGTCCATGGAATGGCGGCAACCAGATGAACCTCGTCCCAGAAAGGCGAAACTCGTTCGATCAACGAAAAAGGCGATGACCACCATATTCTGGGATTGTGAGGGCATTTTGCTAATTGACTTTACAGAGCGCAATACAAGTGTAAACGGCACATATTATGCGTCTTTATTGCATAAATTAAGGGGCAGTATTCGTGCAAAATGTCGTGGAAAATTGACAAAAGATGTTCGATTATTGCACGACAATGCTCCGGTCCATACTGCTGCCATTTCACAAGCTGACATCCGCGAATGTGGCTTTCAAGAATTGGAACATCCACCGTATAATCCTGATATGGCTCCTTGTGATTTTTTTGTTTTCTAATTTAAAAAAAGACCTTAGGGGAGGTACTTTTAAGGACGACAGTGAGTTGCAAACAGCTGTTATAGAACATTTTGACGGAAAAACTTCAGATTATTTTTACAAGGGTATTGAATTTTTAATTAGTCGTTGTAATAAATGTATAGAAGTTAGGGGAGATTGCATTGAAAATTAATTTTTTTTATATTATTCCAAGTTTCGTAGCGGTAGATATTCAGTGTATGTGTGGGCTTGGATCAGTTGTTTGGCTCCTGGAATTTATTGGAATGTTGAAGAAAGATTATCTTAAAACTACTACAAAGATCTCCTGGAAAATGTTACCTTCGGTAACGTAGCTTTTTGGAAATAATTTCATTTTTCAGCAAGACAACTCTCCAACGTACACCTTCAACGTTGTGCGTCAGTGGCTTGCAACCAACAACATTAATATTCTTCCATGACTATCAAAGAGTCCTAATCTTATCCCTATTGAGAACGTTTGGAGACAAATAACAAAACGTTTGTACAGAAATAATTTTAAAGCTCCAAACCGAGAACTTTGGGAAAGTATTGAGGAAGCATGGGAAGAACTAACTCCAGAGTATACAACAACACTTATTATGTAAATGCGGAATCGTTTACAGCAAGTCGTCGACGCCAATGGAGCATGGACAAAATATTAAAATAATTCAGATCTACTTTCAATATAAATTCTCGTTGTGTTTCAATATCCAAATAAATAACCTTATTTAATATTATAAAGTAAATGATAAGTTTATTATTGGACTAGTATGCATTACCTACATTAAAATTCAATATTTATCATTTGAAGCACTATGTACTTACTGTAAAAATTTGAAGTTTAAAAATACAGGGTATTAAATTTCTTTGGAATGCAGTTTCACACTAGGAGATTTAGAGAAATTTGTGTGTTAAGTATATGGCATGCTCAAATTAATTAGGTAATCTAGTTTCGGTTAGGTATGATGTTAATCACGTTAATCAACAATATGTTTAATTTAATGTTCGGACAAAACTTGTACAAACCACTTGCGAGAAGACATCTTTCGCGCATTCACGCAATTAAAGGCGCTCGCTCCTTTTAGTCGGTTGTGCTTTAAAAATTCGCTCCTATGGTAACATAGTCTTCCCGCGCTTGGTTCTTAAATAACTATTACGACCTCGCTTATAACATTATAACTAACTTTAAAACATAATGTAAACAAATACTTGATTTTAAATTAAAAATTATAGAACTATATAGATCATATTTAAATATTGGTTAATTGTTACATTTGAACAATTACTAAAAATTATGAGAGCTTCACAATCAAACTTTTTATGCATTGTAGTAGAGGATGTCACATCGGTTATGTTATTATCTAATGTTATTCCAGATGAAGATGCACTTGGACTTCGTCGTAGCTGTTCTTGTAATAGATTGTAAAATTTTGGTTGTATTTATTTTTATTGCTACGTGCTTCATCAAGATATCCCTCCGCAACGTTACTAGACTTCCAACACCGATGCCGTGCCATTTTAGTTGAAACAGGTCACTTCCTGCATCCACTAGTATATAGCGTAACCGAAATTCTGCGATAGCTATGCCCGGTATATTGTTGAAGAAAAGACAAATTTAAATACTGATCTATTTCTGTAAGATGTTTACGGAATCTGTTAATTCCAACATCTTGCCTACTAAACTTTCCATAATAAAGAATCTTAAATTAATTTGGTCCATTTTTAGTGGACGAAGGTTCATATATTTTCTAGAAATTTCATTAAAGTTTACAGAAATATGAAACGAATGTGATACCTTTGTCTTTGTGTTGGGTATTCGAACAAGAAATATACTTCGTGGCAAAGGCAACTTAAAAACTTGTTTCACTTAGTATTTGTTAAAACAATACATAATTATCTCACCTTATTCATTAAATATTTTGTGCGGGGTGCATTCGTTAAGGTGTTATTTGTTGAGGCGAAAAAGTTATAGACTTCTTACTTTTAAAACCATCGGATTTTCATTTCAGGAGAGAAAGTAAGTTTGTATATGTACTGATATGAAGAGGCGGCTGGTGAGTACGTTTTGACGGTGCACGTACATAGACAAGAAACGTACTCACCAACTGCCACTGGACTGAGTGATATCGCTATCATTTTTTTATTGACAGTATTGTTCTTAATACAGAATATATAGACCATAAAGGTCGCTTCAAATTTTCCCAGTTTTGCAAAATATACAGCAGCATAGTTTCCGAATATGAATTTGCGCGATTAACAGTCCTCCATTATGATTTTTGAATAGAGTTTTTCATACCTTTTTCGATTTTTATGGCAATAAGTCTGCAATTTTTGTCTCTAGGGACGAGAAACTTAACGTTATGAGATTTTCTCTCACTGATGATGGAAATCAAATTTTTAGGTGAAGTATGCAGTGACAAAAAATGTCTTTTTATATAGGGTCGTAGAAAAAAGCATTTTTGCCCAATTCATAACATAAATTTGTTTTATTAACCTTAGACTCTTCATACTGCTAACTACCACGTCAAATGCAAGCACGACATCTGTTTAAAAAAGATCTTTTTACCGGTCTTACATAGCCTGCGACATTTGCTTGTAGTGCGGCTTCTTTAATACGCTGTAACCCCAGTAGTAAAATCTAGTAGAATCATTCAATTCCGCAGATCAGTGAGGCCACAAAATAGATCAAAGTCGGCCGATCCATCTCTATAAATAAGTATGTTTGGTCCAAATAATTTCTCACTTCATGTGCGTAATAAGCTGGGCAACCGTCATTTTGAAACAACATTGCCCTGCGTATGGTCGAAGGTACAATCTTTTGGAAGATTTGCCAATTCGCCTTATAAATATCGTGATAACTTTCCCCTATTAGATTTTCAGGCAATTCAATGGAGCCAATTAAAGAGAGTGTTCATTTCAAAACTACCCGCCCTAAATTTCTGAAAATCTGGAAATCTTAAAGAATTCCTTGAAACACGAATGGCACCTACGATAAGAAGTATTATCGTGGGGCCATTTCTTCATGCAAAAATTGACTCACTTACTTTAACCCCCTGCCCCCGGGAGCTTCACCTTTAAAAGTCTTAAATGGAAAGGGGTATCGAGTAATACGTCATTTTGAAGGTCTTTTGAGACAGTACATTTTGGCGTTCACTTTTTTTAAAATTGATCGATTCGTTTTGAAGATTTTTAAAAAAATCTGTTGGTTTGTTTAATTTTCTATTGTTTGTTTTAGGCTTAAATATCTATTACTCAAACACACTTTAACTGCTTAAAATGTTATTTTTGTTTTCGAAGTTATTTAAGAATTCAAATATTTTTTTGCAGAAAAATTCAATCCAACAATTATTCAAAATGTCCGTTAATCGCTAAACGATGGTATAGCCGTTGTTCAAAACTGCGGCGTACATTTTCAAAAACCATCTCTCATTCCACGGCAGGTTGAATTAATCCTCTGACAAAGTTCTTCCAAATTTTGAGGTGGAGTGATAAATACCGGACTTTAAATAACCCTATAGAAAAAGGTCTAGTGGTGTCAAATCAGGCGATCTGGCTGACCATTCTATAAGTCTTCTTCGTCCTACCCATTATTTGGAAATACGTTGTCTAACCACCGCCGTACTGGATGAACATAGTGAGAAGGAACTCCATCTTGTTTAAAATGTAATTCGTCCTCATCAAGTAGAGTATTTCCGCCTCTATTCAGTTGATTTTCGAGAGCATGAATAATTAGTGGATTGATAGTATTTTCCAACATATATGAATTTAAAGATCTTGGAGTTACCTTCGATTCCAGCTTGAGCTTCAAATCTCACATAGAGAACATTTGTACATCTGCGTTCGTGGGGTTTTGTTATGCGTATGTCTAGGTATTTCACTGATTCAGCATTGTTGAAATCTCTATACTCTGCCTATGTATTGAGTAGGCTTGAATATGCCTCCTTAATATGGTTTCCTATTTATGCAAGTGATTGTTTGGCATTGGATCGTGTGCACCGTAGGTTCTTGAAGTTTCTCACGTATCAGGCAGATGGTGTTTATCCGGACAGGGGCATGGCGATGGGTGATCTGTTGCGGAGTCATGATATGGTATCCTTGAGTGAGAGGAGATATGCTACATGTGAGAGATTTTTGCTTAGACTGTTGAATGGCAGCATTGACTGCCCTGATATCCTGACCCGGATGCCATTTCTGATACCGCGGCTTAACTCCAGACATAATTGGACTTTTGCAACACCTTTTGCGCGAACCAACATCATGAGACGAGCCCCAACTTACACGCTTTGTCGCGTGGCGAACAAAAATGTGGACCTATTTGTGTGAAGACTGACTGTGGATAGTGGATCATCATGGAATTTGTTGTTACTTACTGTTTTTCTTTCTTTTATTTTTATTATGTATACACCTGTAATATAGTTTGTAACCCTGTTTTGGGCTTTGCCTGTTGGGAAATAAAGATAATTATTATTATATATCTAAAAATGCTTCGCCATTTAGATTTCTATTGAAAAACAACGAACCAATCACTTGGTCCCCCACTGCCCATACATTATTGTTTTCAGGATACTGGGTGTGTCCTTCTACAGACAGATGAGGGTTTTAGTTACTCCAACTTATGTTTATTTACAGATCCATGTAAATAAAAAGTACATTTTTCACTAAAGCAGATATTTTTCACAAATCCATTGTTATTATTAATCAAGCGATCATTTGTTCAGAAAACTCTACTCTTCTGTCATAATCGTCTTCAGTTAGCTCCTGACATATTTTCAATTTATAAGGATGGAAATTATGAAGTGTTGTAATTTTATAAACCGAACCCAAGAAAATTCCAGTTGCCGCAGAAATATGACGTAATGAGAAGGTATTAGGATTTATGCCGAAATGATCCAATTCCAATTGAGCGCATTTATTTAAAACTCTCGGCTAATTATAGTTTACATTTGCAACAGATCCAGTCTGAGTAAATTTGTCAATAAGATTTAGGACATATCTATGGGATGTGATCTTTTCAGGATGCCTTTCGTTCAGTGTTGCAGTAGTGCGTACGTAGGAGTACCGGAACAAAAAAAAATATCCGCTGCCTGTTTTCCTTTAGAACATTATTTTATTGTGTTGTTACAAAAACTGAATCAATCAACGCCAAATCGGTATAAATTCGTTCCTAAATCATGCATTTTTGCTTAATAAGTAACTACAAAAAGAAGGCAAAGTATTCTGCACTAAACATAACTAAAAAATTGGAGAACCATAAGATTTAGTTCCGATGCTTCTAAAATAGATTGATTAGTTAGAACTACAAAACAAATCTTCAAAACGAATTGATCAATTTTAAGAAACTAAACGCCAAAATGTACTGTTTCAAAAGACCTTTAAAATGGCGTATTCCTCGATACCCCTTCAAGATTTTTAAGGGGGTAGCTCTCGGGGGCAGGGGGTAATTTTTGCATCAAGAAACGGCCCCCGCGATAATACTTCTTACGTGTTTCAGAAAATTTGTTATAGGTTTCCAGATTTAGGGTGGGAAGTTTTGAAATGAACCGGCCTGTATAACCGTGTATTCGAATTTAAAATGTGGATTTTCAATAACAGTGTATGGTGTTGATTTTCACAAATTCATAAAAATATCAATATCTCCAAAACAAAATTTGTTTACTAAAGCCTTGTTTTGATATTGAGAGAGTGGGTAACAGTGTGACGCTTTTTCTTTCAAACGCCCTTCTATTTCCTTATATTGGATACTATTATCCTTTTATTAACTCACCGTGCTAATGTCCAGTGGCGTATTTACGTTTTAGCATTGGGGGGAGGGGGTTCCCAAACGGGGGGTCCGGAGTGTATCCACCCCCGCCGCTAGCAAATTTTTTTGAAAATTTCAAGGTCATTCACATTTTCAAAACGGGACCCTAGAACTAGATATACTTTTTTAAATATATTTCTAATGCTAATTTTAATCAGTTTTATTATTTCCTCAATATTAGGGGCGGTGCTCAAATGCCCCTGGATCCGCCGCTGCAGGGAGAAGGAAAAATACAAGTCAAAATTAATTAATTGTTAAAATTTCATTGTTTTATATATAGTAACAAAAAATATGATTCTAAAGTCTAAAATAAATGAAATTTTAAGAAGGAACGATTTTTAATAACCGTGCAAAAACAAAATAAAAGACAATATTTTTTACATGTTTAAAATAGGAACAAAAAATATATTTCTAAAATTTTAAGAAGAAACACAAAAAAGAGAAACGAAGAAAAAACTTCGAGGGTTTTTTGCCAACTCGTCAATAACCTCGGAGGTTGAGAGATACATTTCCTTGTGTATCGACAAAGATGTCAGTCCATTTAATCGGCTCTGAAAAGAATTGTTACTGTTAGAATAAAAAATTGTATGCAAAATTTAAAAAAACTCACCTCAGACATAGAATTTCTTAAATATGATTTTATCCTCTTCAGAATTGAGAATGATCTTTCTAAAGCAGCATTTGTTACATGCAATGTTGCAAATACTTGCAGTAATCTAAAGATATTTGGAAAAATTTCTGAATTGCAGATCCGCAAAGCATCCATGGCATTTAAAGATTTTTCTTCCAACGATACTATTTTGCGATACCATAATTTATATTCAGATAAGGCATCATCTTTGCAAGTAGCCAGATGTGCTTCATAAATTGTGACTAAATTTTTAAAGTCAATGTGATCTTCTGAATTAACAGATGTTGCGAATATGGAATTAAAACCCTTTAATAAGTGTTTGTGATTAATAAAACGCTCTTTTAACTGTAATAAAAATGAGTCCAAAAAACTGTTAAAAATCGTAATTCTGTAATACTCTTCAGGTGTATTTAAATTTAAGTCTGCTCTATGTGTTTGACGCTTTGTGACTCGAGGATTACTTAATGTCACTTCTAGCTTTTCACAAATGGATTTAGTATTAGCATAAATGGTTTTAAAGTATTTCTCAGAGTTTTGTCGTATGTCATTTAATTCATCATAAGTAATACTGGCCAGAGAAACGGCTTCTTTTAAATCAATATTCGTTTTTTGAAAATGCTTGCTCAAAGGTAAACAAATGCTAAATAATTTTGTAGTTATTAATAAAGAAATTAAAAATTCACCATTGGTTATAGAAAATTTAAGTGACTTAGCATTTGTAACGGTCTCTACATCGATCCACTCTGCTGCTATCTCGTCTAGAGAGTCTAAAACTGGATCTAGTAATTCAATAAAATCAGTGACTGAATGAAACCTTTCTATCCAGCGAGTAGCGCAGTTTCTCTTTAAAGTTTTAGCGTGTGTATCTTCCTCTAGATTTCAATCTTCTTACTTAAAATGTTTTTACGTTTGGGATATATGAAAAAATCATGAATCTTTCCTACCACACCAATAGAGGAAAGTGTCCTAATATGGGGATACTGCCTAATATGGGGTATCTCAATATTTTTTAAACTATGGCAGTGACATCTATTATGTGATAACTTTTAATAAGGTTTTGGTGTCTGCAGACATCTGTAAAAGATTTATCGACTTAAAATGATTGTACCGACCAAACATTATCCATAACTCATTTAGGCGGCGGTTGAGTTTTTGCAACTGTATGTGTGCATTGGTTAAAACAGGAGATAAAAGTAAGTATTATTTACTGTTTTTGGTTGTTTAAAAAGTAGATGGAATAGGTAATGATGTGTGTATACTGATGTGAAAAAATCTTTATCCGATTTATTTTTATATTAACCTAAATCTGTGAGCTGATCTTTGCCTATTATGGGGTACATAGATGTGCTTATTTTGGGGTACCCCATATTATGGCACAAATGGAAAAACACAAATAAATTAAATAATTCTTCCAGATGTCGGGTAAAAGAAGGCAGTGGACGCGTGAAAATATGATAGAAGCTATTAAAGCTTGCAGAGAAAAAAGAATGGGTTATAAAAAAAGTGCCAAGACATACAACGTTCCACAAACAACTCTAGAAAGATATGTAGCAAGGGGAGAAGAGCCAGAGAAGATTGTGAATGAGAGGTTAGGAAGAAAGCCAGTATTTTCAGCACAAATGGAAGAAGAATTGGTTAATCACTGTCTAGAACTGGAAAGAAACTTTTTTGGAGTCACTCAGAAAGACATTTGTCGCCTGGCGTTTGAACTTTGCGAGCAAAACAATATAAAAAACCCTTTTAACAATCACAAGCAATGTGCAGGTTCTCGGTGGCTAAAGAGCTTTATTAACCGCCATCCAATCCTTTCCTTTAGAAAACCGCAAGGAATATCCTACGCTCGTGTGAAATCTTTCACTAAAGAAAATGTTGAAAATTTCTTTAATTTATACGAGAATGTTTTGGAAAAAGTTAATAACAACCCATTACGCATTTTTAATTGTGATGAAACGGGTATAACCATTGTACAACATAAACAACAGAAAGTTATTGCCTTAAAAGGGAAAAAGCAAGTCGCTGCTTTAACATCTGCAGAACGTGGGGCCTTAATGACTGTTGTCATGTGTTTTGGGGCTACCGGTCAGTATATCCCTCCACTAATTGTTTTTCCTAGAAAAAATATGAAGGCCGAGCTAATGAATGGAATGCCTCCAGGAGCTGTTTCAGCATGCCATAAATCTGGATGGATACAGCAAGAAATCTTTGTTCAATGGTTTGAACATTTTGTTCGTCATACTAAACCTACTGAAAACGACCCAGTTGTTTTGCTGCTGGACGGTCATTATTCGCACACAAGAAACCTTGAACTCATTAATCTAGCAAGAAACAACCATGTGTATATTGTTTGTTTCCCTCCTCATAGTACAAATAAAATGCAGCCCTTGGATGTCTCATTCATGTCTCCTTTTAAAACATATTATTCTCAGGAAATAAGAGATTGGCTTAGGCAGAATCCAGGGCGAGTTGTAACAGTCTATCAGGTTGGAGAACTTTTTGGTAGAGCCTATTTAAAGGCTGCCACATTAGGTACTGCCATACATGGCTTTCGGAAAACAGGTCTGTTTCCTGTTAACAGGCACGTTTTTAAAGAGCATGAGTTTGTAGCTGAGCAACTATCTAAGGAAGATAATCCTGTGTCAGTAGCAGAATTAAATCACGAGATCCCAGATATGGAATCAATTGAAGAAGAAGAAGCAATGGAACCAAAAGACAATCTTTTTCATGTGGCGCCTGCTGATTTATTACCGGTCCCAAGTTTAGCAGAGAAAATAGTTATCAAAAAGCGATCAAACGCTGGTAAAGCAACTATTATCACGAGTACCCCATACAAAAAAGAGTTAGAAGAAAGTCTCAATAAGAAAAATTCTCCATCTACATCAAAGGTTAAACGACAAGTCTTCTTTAGTAAGGATAAAAATAAGGAAGGACAAGAAAAACCAACATCGAAAAGGAAACTAGTAACCCGAGGCAAAAAGAGACAAATGTCTTCATCCTCGTCAGATTCATCTGCAGAAATCTTTTTGCAAGAAAGTGACGATTCACCAAATGAAGATGAAGATGCAGAATGTTTGTTCTGTAACCAACCATTTTCGGAAGATATGTGTGGAGAACTGTGGCTTAGATGCTCTGTCTGTTTAAAATGGGCGCATAGTGAGTGTGCAGGAGAAAAAGGCAAACGTTACATTTGTGACTTATGCAAATAAAAATCACGATTATAAATTTATGTTTATTATAAACAGGAAATTCTGACTTTAAGTTCCCATATTTTATAACAAAAACATATTTGACATGCATGTATAGATACAGATATGTATGCATTTGTGATAATTTTTTGAATAAAGCAACAACATTTATATTTTTTCAATTTTTTAGTTTGATTTAGAATGTTTTTTGCCTGCCCCATATTATGGCCCTATTGTAATCTAATTTGGGGTACGCACATTTTTTTTTTGGTATCATTTTTGTCCGTAATTACAAAAAAAGAGGAATGACTGATTACACATCGAAAGCTAGCATAACAATGAATCTGTAGTTTAAATTTTAAGTATTAATTACTAAAACTTTTGGAATTACTAAGGTTTGAAAAAAAGGACCCCATATTAGGCGATTTTCCTCTACAGTTTCTAATAGATGGTACTTCGCATGACTTTGAAACCACTAAATTTAAACAATGTGCAGAGCAATGTACATAGTGAGCCAACGGGTGATGTTTCTTTATATGAGACTGCACACCACTGATATGACCCAACATTGCTGATGCACCGTCATAGCCCTGACCACGCAAATTTGGCGTATCTATACCAAATGATTGCAGGCTGTCTAATATCGAGCACGCCAAGCCTTCTCCAGACATGTCTGTTGTCGGTACAAATTGCAAAAAATCTTCCTTCAACAAAATGCTTTCCCGATCGACGTATCTTACGCATATAGAAACTTGTTCTATTCCCGAGATATCTGCAGTTTCGTCTGCAAGAACCGAGAAGCACTTTGAGTCGTTAACTTTCTTAACGATCTTTTTTAATATAACTTTGTTGCATGAATCAATTATTGCATTTTGACTTACTGGACTAATATATTTATTTCTTTTACCGGGTCCTTCTAGAAACTCTTTCAGTCGCTTATCTCCAAGAGCGCGATATCGTACAATAGATCTAAAATTTCCATCGTTATGCCCTAAATTCTCGTTAACAAGAATACTTCCGAAATCCCGATGACCCCTAAGAGCAATATCTTGCCTACCGCACAAAATAATAGGCTCAATGTTTTGTCGATTTTCTATAATCTGCTTTTTCCTTTCGGTGTTAACTTGGTTTTCGATAGATAAGGTTCGGTTTTTTAAAACTTGCGTAAAATGATCAGCGTCTGACACGCATTGTAAATGATATTGCGATTTTGAATGTCTGTCGAAAGTTTCTATGGCGATTGGGAATTTACTCCTGCACCAGCTTTAGCAAACAAGCAACAATATTTACAAAATGCTCCGTTTTCTGTTTCCGAATATACAAGCCATGACCAACGACTAAGCCAAGTATACTGAAATTTCAAATTTCTTGATTTTGATTGCATTTGCATTTTATCGGTAAGTAGCTTATTATCCGGGAACTTAAAATTAGGCGGAGGTATCCAAACGCTTTGTAAAACTTCTTCTATCTCTGTGTCCGAAAGTGGTCTATTAATAAAATTACAAATACATTCGCGATATTTGCCTTTGCCACGATTGTATTCTCCAAAGTATTCTTCTTATCATTATGAATAGTTGCCTCACATTGACTCGTACTTGAACTCTGGGCAAGATTTATTCTAGATTCCGCTTCAATAGCATCTTGATTCCGTACAAGTATATTATCTTCAATTTTTCTTTGCTTGGGTTCTCTCGAAAAGAAATCAGACATGTTTTTTTGCCGTCTTTTCATTATCCTAAAAATCCTATATCCTAAAAATATTAATCAATATACAGGGTGTAACAAAATAAGTGTAAAACATTTCAGGGGGTGATTCCTTAGCGAAAAAGAGATAGGGTCTTTCATATAAAAAAACTGCAATGGAGCATCCCTTGTTAAGATACAGCCCCATAAAGGGGGTACATAAAATTTGTTTTACAATTTTTCTCACAAACACTAAAAATGTAATTTATTTCCAATGTAACTTTTTGTCTGATTATTTGTTTACCATTTAAAAATTTATTCCCAATAGCTTGTTTCATTCGAAACAAAAAATGTCTCTTGAATTTTTAGCCCAAAAGTAATCAGTTCGCAGCAAAAAATTATTTTACGAACAACTACAGAGATACATCGTCATAAAACGAAAATGTAAAACTAATTTATTTAGTAGGCCGCTAGTAGTGGTATCACGCTGTCAGTTTGTAAATTTTTGAAATTGAATTAATACTTAATTGTGTGTCGTTGTTTTGTTCGTAATTTGTTAGTTTAATAATTCACTTGTTATTAAAATGGCATACACAAATGAGGAAATGGCTGATATGCATTACGTTTACGGTCTGTCGCAGGGGAATGGGCTAGAAGCTTCTAGAAGATATGCTGAAATGTATCCTCAACGGCAGCTTCCTTCGCATAGAATATTTGCTCGACATCATCAACGATTACGAGAATATGGTTGATTCGACAAAAGAACGCAGGATTGTGGTCGCCATCGAGAAGTTAGAACAACACATCTTGAACAAGCAGTACTTAATTTGGTTGAAGAACAACCTACTAGCAGTACTAGAAAGATTGCTTTCGAGTTAAATGTTGATCATATGACGGTATTTCGAATTTTAAAGGAACAACTCTTATACCCTTACCATCTGCAACGAGTACAGGCACTGTTACAGCGAGATTTTCCGAACCGTCTTAAATTTTCCAATTGGATGCTGGAAATGATTAGAAGAAATCCTGACTTTCTGAAGACGATCGAATTCACAGACGAATGTACTTTTTCTCGGGACAAGATAATTAATTTTCATAATAACCACATATGGGCTGATGAAAACCCTCACGCTATTGTACAAGCTAACCATCAAGAACACTTTTCTCTTAACGTGTGGCTCGGAGTTATTGGGGATTATTTAATTAGCCCTCATTTTTTACCTCCTCGATTAAATGGTGAGGCATACACTCAATTTTTAAGAGAAGTGCATCCAGTACTGCTGGAGGAAGTTCCTTAGGGCGTCAGAAGGGATATGTTTTTTATGCATGATGGGGCTCCCGCCCATTTTAGTCAAGCAGCACGTCAGCATTTAACCCAAACATATCCAAATCATTGGATAGGTCGAGGAGGACCACAGAATTGGCCCGCTCGATCCCCGGATCTCAATCCTCTCGATTTCTCTACTTGGGGCCATTTACAGACTTTTGTTTATCCTACTCCTGTTCGCGATGTAGAGGACTTAAGAAACCGCATCATCGATGCGTGCAGGGTAATTAGAGAGAATCCAGGAATATTTGAGCGAATACGTGGCTCAATGCGCCGACGTCTAGACGCATGTGTAATGACTGAAGGTGGACATATTGAACATTTACTATGATTTCTACATGTTTTATGTTTTGTTATTAATAAATTAGTTTTGTTTATTCATCTTTATCATATGTATTTTGATGCAGGTAGTAACTACAAAATAACAATACTAATCCAGTTCGCATTTATGACGATGTATCTCTGTAGTTGTTCGTAAAATAATTTTTTGTTGCGATTACTTTTGGGCAAAAAATTCAAGAGACATTTTTTGTTTCGAATGAAACAAGGTATTGGAAATAGATTTTTAAATGGTAAACAAATAATCAGACAAAAGGTTACATTGGAAATAAATTACATTTTTAGTGTTTGTGAGAAAAATTGTAAAACAAATTTTATGTACCCCCTTTATGGGGCTGTATCTTAACAAGGGATGCTCCATTGAAGTTTTTTTATATGAAAGACCCTATCTCTTTTTCGCTAAGGAATCACCCCCTGAAATGTTTTACACTTATTTTGTTACACCCTGTATAGGTATAATTAATATAAATATTATAATCTAGAAGACATGCCTTGAATTCCTTGATTACGAAAACAAATTGTTGTTATACATTTATAACTTATAACTACTTGTGTGCTTGTATCCTCTTCAATATACAAGAGCAAATAAACACAGTCACACAGTCAAATAGAACTACAAATCAAATCAACGATTCAACGATTATTGTTTAAGTGTTTGCGGACATACAATCGTAACGTAATCGTTAATTGCGCGCGCCGGGAGCCGGGAGACGCGGTCGTCGTAGCACGAACGACGACACCCACGTTGCCAGATTTACTGAAAAAGGCCGGATCACGTTTCCGAATTTTTGAAACTTATTCATTTCTCTTTTTCTCTGGGGGGGGGTTCAGACCCTCCTGGACCCCCCCCCCATAAATACGCCACTGCTAATGTCTGAAAGTTTAAATCCTTTCTTTTGCTGCAGATCGTATAATTTGTCCACTAAGAACTGCTTTTACTGTCCTACTAACTCTTACCTCGAAAAAATGTTCCAATATTAGACTTACTTGGAGGATTTCTATGATGAAAGATAAATTAAATGTTATTTTATTCCAAACACAATCTAAAAAAATATTGTAAGGGCTACTAGTTTCTTAATAAATCTTTATATAATGCATAAGTTTTAATTCCGAGGGGAATTTTTAAATTTTGTTTATACAGAAAGTATTGAAAATCAAGCTTTAAATACTTTTATATCCTTAATGTATTTGCCTAGTAAGCATAACTTGCAAAATATTCGCAAGAACTGATTTTCGATAAAGGACATCTACTTCCAGCAGGAATTTCATAAAACTTCTTGATAAATTTTTTCACAAATTCACTCTTGAGTACATTTGAACTCCTTCTAAATTTGTTTAAACTTAGTAGGTAGTTGACGAAGTATTGATAAAACTCCAATTTTTCACTGAAGCAAACTACTACTTCCAGTCTGCCGATTTTACTGAAAATCTAATCAAGAGGGAGATTATACTTGTAAATATAAAGTTTGGTATTGATAGCTTTAGTCGTTTCGACGCTATCGTGGACACACACAGAGAGCAAGACAGACTTTTTTTAAAACCATTTTTTCGGTAACAGGGAACATCAAAATGTGGACATCTGTAAAATCTCGAGGTCAAAAATGTTCGTCATCACAATACTTCCCTATTGTACGAATAAGAAAGTAAAAATATACAGTAATAAAAATACAGAGCTAGATTACACCCCCGTATAAACTAGCTTTGTTTTTGTTTGGGTAACAATGAGACGACTTAAAGTGGGTACTTAGCAGTGTTACTCCCCAGTAACACTGTTACCCATTTTAAGTCGTCTCACTATTATCCAAGCAGCCAAAATTTGCAGAAATACTGCAATTGACCATGTAGATAATGTACTCTACCTATAGGCTATATACGTATGTAATATACTTTTTCTACTCCCATACTTTAATTGTATTATTAGATATGCCGAACCTGTACTTTAATGATCTCCATTACGATACAGATTTTCATTATGATACAAGTTTATATCCAATAGGAATACAGATTTTTCATTACGACACAAGTTTATATTCAATAGGAATGCGACATTCCAATATTCAAACAATATTCAATATGGCGACTGCATATCTGACAGATATACAAATTAAATAAATGTGACAGTTCTCTGCAATTTACAAGTAAGTACTTAAAATTTGTGCTTTTTTGAAAATATAAACGGTAAAAATGAGGGATATGACAGTTCAATGTAAAATTTGAGTCCACCAGAAATTATGGAACAAGCCTTAGTAACCACAAACAATTTATTACCAGCTAAATTCGCAAAGGTGCATGGAAAATTTTAACCTCAATTTATAGAATGGATTGTCAAAAAATAATGTTTTATTATGGGGTCGTAGAAAAAATAGTGTATGCAACTCGCATTTAATGGCTATTAATACACTCGTATTCATTACAATACGAGGCGAAGCCGAGTTCTCTGCAATTTACAATGTTCTTACTCGTGTCTTAATAGCTATCATTAAATGCTCATTGCATAATATACTATTTTTTCTACTCCCATACTTTAATTGTATTATTAGATACGCCGAACCTGTACTTTAGTTATGTTCATTACGATACAGATTTTCATTATGATACAAGTTTATATCCAATAGGAATACAGATTTTTCATTACGATACAAGTTTATATCCAATAGGAATGCGACATTCCAATATTCAAACAATATTCAATATGGCGACTGCATATCTGACAGATATAAAATTAAATAAATGTGACAGTTCTCTGCAATTTACAAGTACTTAAAATTTGTGCTTTTTTGAAAATATAAACGGTAAAAATGAGGGATAATGACAGTGAAATGTAAAATTTGAGCCTTAGTAACCACGAACAATTTATTACCAGCTAAATTCGCAAAGGTGCATGGAAAATTTTACCTCAATTTATGAAATGGAATGTTCAAAAAATAATGTTTTATTATGGGATCGTAGAAAAAATAGTGTATGCAACTCGCATTTAATGGCTATTAAGACACTCGTATTCATTATAATACTCGGCTTCGCCTCGTATTGTAATTTTCTTACTCGTGTCTTAATAGCTATCATTAAATGCTCATTGCATAATATACTAATTTTCAGTTATCTACAAATAAATATTATTGTGCTATTCTTATAAATTGCATTGTAATATTGCAATAAAATTTATTTTTTTATGTTAAATACTTACCTCTGTGAAAGTTAGTGTTTTCGAGTGTCAAAAATCTGACTAATGTTCCAGATAGGTTTGTTGTACAGGGTATTTCAAAAGAAAAATTAAAATCCGAGGAGCTACTTTAAAGAACAAGTTTTCACACGGTCTCACTTTTACCCTTATACTTAGATCAAAATTTGTTGTTCGATGTCTGTTCTAAGTGCTTCAAAAGTTTTTCAAAATAAAATCCAAATTGGCCAATAAGTATATAATTAATAATATCATGGAGATATTAGCCTCGTCGGTGTAAAATACATGAGCCAAAAACTGAGGAAAAAACGCCAATCAAAAGTGCCTGTGCCCGTAGTATATGATGAAGATGCAACAGTTCATTGTTCAATGTCCTCCAAACTGTGGGGTGATTTATATTTAAGGCGGAGGCAAATTTTTCTGTTGCTTGTAGTAAGATGTTCCTCAGTTTCATTTAGCACAATTTCTTCCACTTGTGGATTTCTGATGCCCGTTATCAGCGGTATGTTTTTTAAAATTTACTGTTTCACTAAGACGCTGGTGAAGACGGGCAAATATATATACTATCGTAAAAAATAATTTATTATCACATACAAACTATTGTATACAGAAATAGTGCAGATAGATAGTAGTGAACGCTATAATATGAATAATTTTTATGTCTACATATACTTATATGTCAATATTGTTAGCCGCAAAACCCTGGATAGAGGAGGTGGGGATGCAAGAGACGGGCAGTCAGAACGAGACCACTGTTACCTTTCGGCTTATAGGATTCACTCAAAACGGGGTCGTTTGAATTACCTGAGTTCCTATAGCCGCGGTACTTTAATACGGGGAGACGTGGCTTCCTTCCTTCGGGATGGCACTACACTTATACACTGGGTGTATGGGATAGGGCTTATGCTAGTGTCTGAGGTTAATGAAAGAGTCGTTTTAAACCATATGAATTTATTACCACAACTCGGTCACTAAAAACAATAGCCACGCAGGACTATAAAGAAATGGCTGAGGGCAAACACTAAGCTTAAGATATATACAGATTAAAATACACACACAGTTTACGGAGACACCTTGACCAGAGGCTAATGATCCCATACATGGGGATTAATAAAAGGGGGTGGTCTCTAGATACTGGCAATTGAAATAGAGAGGGGTGTTTGAGACACTCAGTTGGGGTTCTAGGGGATAAGGCTCCCTTTGGGGTACCTAGTCAGTTAACGCCTAGAATAGGTAAGGCTGCCTTAGGGCGCCGAATCGACTAACTACTTCTGAGTGACGTGACGGGGCTATCTTTAGATCGCCAACCGTGCAAGCTTAGGAATCAGTTCAGTACTTACGGTTGCGCTAAGTGGGTATGATGTGAGGTCACTTTAGCCACATGTCACAAGTCACTGGGAGGGTGTATCGGCACAGGTCTGGCACTTGAATAACGATCCGTGGCCTGGAGCTTTGGTTGAAGCACTAACTGCACTCGTGAAACGTTCAACAACCTCTCTTATTTGGTTGGGACACTTTGTTCACCGCTTCACTAACAGGTCACGAATGCTCCTTGGATGTTGGTTGAAGCACGCAACTACTGTTGGTTTCGGGCTCTTGGTACTCCTCGTAAATGTTCAGGTTCACTCGTAGAGGCCTTTCTACGTCTTCGGGTATCTTCGGGTTACCTCGGAAGCGTTCGGGTTTGCTTCGGGTACGTTCGGTTCGCTCGTAGAGGCCTTTCTACGTCTTCGGGTATCTTCGGGTTACCTCGGAAGCGTTCGGGTTTGCTTCGGGTACGTTCGGTTCGCTCGTAGAAGTCTTTCTACGTCTTCGGGTATCTTCGGGTTACCTCGGAAGCGTTCAGGTTGGCTTCGGTTCGCTCGTAGAAGCCCTTCTACGTCTTCGGGTATCTTCGGGTTACCTCGGAGGCGTTCGGGTTTGCTTCGGGTACGTTCGGTTCGCTCGTAGAAGTCTTCCTACGTTTTCGGGTATCTTCAGAAACGTTCGAGTACGTTTCAGAGATCTTCGGGAAACTTTTTCCCGGCTTCGGTTATCTTCGGATGCGTTCGGTTCGCTCGTAGAAGTCTTTCTACGTCTTCGGGTATCTTCAGAAACGTTCGAGTACGTTTCTGAGATCTTCGGGAAACTTTTTCCCGGCTTCGGTTATCTTCGGAGGAGATTGCTGTTGTCGCCCTAAGTCATTAGAGTCGACTGGATTCAGCAGCTAGAGCTGACTGACTGACTGACTCAATATAAAATTTCTTAGTTTATATAACTTTATTCGGGATGTCAACAAATGACGCGGTAGCAGGTGTTCTTTTAAACGACGCATTCTATTCGTCCGAATAACGACTCTTTTGGTTGGTCGGAGAGAATTTTTGTTCTCGAACAATTTTATTTTTCACTTGTACATTGGGTGAAAAATTGATAGGTGTGGCCTGTGCACGATATCATTAGTTAAAAATCCATATTCCACATTAATAATATTTGATTATACCGTGAAAAATATGGGATATATAAAAATGTGATCCGTTTGTTAAGATTGTTTATAATAATCACATTCACGGATCGAAGATGAATTTTACGTCGGCTCAAACTTATTAAATGTTAATTACAACAACAATAATGGTATTTAGCTCAAACAGACCTGGAACAACGTTTCTATTTCACACCCAGGACCGGCATATGTAACACCACCAACGGGTACGGTGTGCACGATTAACGAGAGTGGTTATCATACGAATTACTTGCTATTCATATCTTTGTTATTAATTTAATGTATTACATTTACTTATGGTTAAAATAAAGACCAGTTATCGCTATCTAACAATATATAGGCGACCCATATTTGTTAACAGAAGTCACTTTGCTGGACACTCTATTGACAGCGATTATGTTTTCATATGCATTTGTTTACCTAATGTACGAAAGTCATTTTTTAGAATTAATTAGCAATTAATATTTAATGATTTAGTAATTGTAGGTATTGCTTCTATTATAACTATAGTGAACAGTATAATTACAAACATAGGCGGATCCAGGGGGTGGGCACAGGGGCACGTGCCCCCCCTGTCATAATTTCGCGAACAGGCGAAATAACATACTTGAACAGAAAATCCCACCCAAATAGAAAATTAATACTGTAAAATTTAACTTTTAAGTGCAATTTGATAACTAGTGAAGAAAAACCGTGAAAGTAAGTTACACACATAACCGTGATTTGATTCATATCTTAAGTCATGGCGTTGTCAGGTATAGAAAGCTAGCGAGTGACTATCTCTGATATTTCAAATCAATTTATCAGTGTTTTTTTGTTGTTGTTTTATTTCCAAGCTGTTTATTGTGTCCAAACAAGGAGCCGAGTATTTATTGTATAAGTTTTTAGTTCTCAGTTGTGTTATAGTACGCCTACATATAGTTTGTTTTTAGGTTAGACAGCGCGTGACATTATCTGTCAAGTCAAAATCAGTTTAAAAGAACATATTAATGTTCTTTTGCTTTAAAGTAGTTTATTGTCTCTAAAGAAGGAACCGAATTACCTTTTCTACTGTAAGATTTTAGCTCTCAATTGCATCATAATGCGCTAATATTTATTTTGTTTTTAGGTTAAGATCTAAGTAAGCATGAATAATAAACGAAATAAACAAACACAGTTAAATCTCATAAACTTTTTAAAGAAGACAAAAGTTGATTATTCCGATTGCGCTGATGTTAGTTCCAGCGTAGAAACTGCAACTCATGATATTCTTGTAGAACACCATACCCTCTCCAAGTAGAGCCCTTTCCGGAGAGTTACATTTATGGAAGGCATTGTGGATGAAGCAATCGCATAAGGTTGATAACTCAATGGAGGCCTTCAAATTGGCTTCAATGTTTCCTAATATACAGGGTGTCTCTAAAAGGTGCGGAAAAAACGCTACCACACATTTCTGAGGGCGATCTAACCCAACTTACCTCAGTCCAAAAGTGGATGCACCATTGCATTGAATTGCCACAAGAATAACACCCAAATTACAGAAGCATATGTGTCCATATACGGAATGAATTTTTTATATCCAGATTACTCATAAACGGCTGCTCCAATCAACTCCTACCAGGTATACCTTTTCTGGGTAAAAAACATTGGAGAATAAGAATTTTTATTTAAAAGTTAAATACAGTGTGTCTCAAAAAAGTTATTACGTTTTAAATGGATACAATATGCCGCAGGTGGCGCCCTCTACATTTTGCAATGAAAATGAGAGCAGATTTAAATTTTTTACCCCACGAAACCCCCCCTACCCAAATATTGTGACAATATACCAATTATTACAGAAATTATTTATAAAAAACTAAAACCAAATTGAACTTTTGACACTGTATCTCCGAAAGCATCCACTTTTGGACTGAGGTAAGTTGGGTTAGATCGTCATATTTTGCCCTCAGAAATGTGTGGTAGCGTTTTTTTCCGCACCTTTTAGAGACACCCCAGTATAATGCATTTTGAAAATTCTTTATGTATTGCCAGTGACAAAGCCACTGCGGAAAGATCTACCAGTACTTTGAAAAGAATTAAGTCGTTCTTGAGATCGACTATGTGTAATGAGCGATTGAATGGACTAAGTATGATGAATATAAAGAAAGAGATGGAAGTAAATCCTGAAGAGGTTCTAGATTTATTTGCGAAGAAGCATGCTCGAAAATTACAATTACATTTTATGTCAAACAGGAATGGCATCTGTTCAGTACCTATCTGAGCAGATTAAACCTCCAAGAAGTGGGTTCCGGAAAGAATATTATTATTTTAGTAAAATGTGTTTCCATGAAAAAAAATAAAAACTTTCCACTTTGATTTTGTTTTATATTTACTTACTTTTTTTCTTTTCCTTTACAGTAAAATCAAAATCTAAAATTGAATCAATTATTTTGGAACTACTGCCTGCTGTTAAGTTACAAATCAGCAATTTAAATGTCCCTATTTACAATCTAATTGTAAGCAACAAATGAAAATAACATTTAATATAAAGTCACATAATTAGCTACACGACTTTGTGCCCCCTCTGTCAATTTTTTCTGGATCCGCGCCTGATTACAAATATAAATAAATAAAATATCTGCCAAATAAAGAATGCATACAAATTTTACTATCTTACTATAGAAGTATAATTACTAATTGATAGCTACAAATGTATCTTTTCTAATAAAAGGATAAATGAGTTTTGGACATTGGTTACATTACAATTCTGGGCAATTTTTCTCAATTCGTAAGAATCCTAAATATTCTATGGTAATCTATGCTTGTGTTTTGAAGTTCCTCGATACCAAAAGTGGTTTTTAAAAAATGTCTGTGTGTCGTGGTGTGCGTGCGTGCGTGTGTGTGACCACGATAGCGATCAAACCTGAAGCTATAAATCCCAAATTTTATATTTATATTATGTATAATCTCCCTCTTGAGATCTGATTAGACTTTCAGTAAATTCAGTAGACCGGGTGTGGTTTGATTGGTACGAACTTTTATTGACTTCTTTTTTGTTTTTTATTATATTATCAGTATCATCTTCACATTTTTGTAGATACCATCTGCTAAATTGTAATCTTCGCTGATAATCATTATCGCTTAAACCCTGCACAATTGTTGGTTTGTATGGGTGGTATTTGTTTTTTCTCACCGTTCTGTAAAGACTAGATTTCGGAATTCCAGTTTCTCGAGCCACTCGACATACTGATGTACTTGGATTGTTCAGCACTGTTAACTTGATAGATCTTTTTTGTTCGAAGCTTCCATAGTTCACTAAATTTCTGATTATTCTGCTAAAAATTGTCGGGTGTGGTTGTGGTCTTTCCGGAAAACGCTGAGTGTAACTTGTGCAAGCATTTTCAGAGATTCTGTTTACTTTGAAATAAACTTGCAACATATCAACCTTTACTTCATTTGAAAATGTGTGTATCAATATCAATTATTGCTTAACGGTAATTACTTACACAACGTTCTAAATCTCCTACCAATTTCACTGCACTTTTACATGTCAATAATGACAGAGCTTATTTATCGTCTGTTTTACACTACCATTTAATTTCATAGCCAACTAATTCCGTGTTACAGTGAAATTTGATTCAAACGTTCATATCTCTCGTGTAAATAAAGATTTATTAGGCATATTGTACATTATTGATAAGCTATTTTTAAGAACCATCTAACTAATTAAAAATTCAATATGGCCGCCATACGAAATACAAAAGATAGCGCTAAGAACTTCGAAACAAATGAAAATCGGGGGTTACTGTTAACACCAAAAAATTTGTCTTAAAAAAGTGTCTCGACAATGTTAGTTTAAAAGCGATCGCATTAGGCGTTATCAACTTATTGAGGAAGATTCAAATCGGCAAATATTGTTTTTTTCAAAATATCTCAAAATTGTAAAAAGTCCAAATGAATTTGAAATGAGATTTGTTGCGAGCATTGAATTCTGCAAAACATTCCCCTATTCTAATAACCGATATACCAATGGTGAGCATCGAAATCTGGACAGACTGTATATAACTCATTTATAATACGTCACACATCGGCAGAAACACTGTCATAAGGCGAAAATTGTGTTTTGTGATCAAATAACGTTTAAAATTATTTTGTTATTACAAAATAATTTTAAAAATTTAGCATTTAACATTCGATTTTTTCATAATTTAAGAGATAATGTGTTTATCTCTCAATTTGTGAAAAAAATCCAATGCTAAATATTACAAAATAATTTTAAATAACGTCATATGATTACAAAACACAATATTCTGACTGGCCTTGGCTGGTTTTTTTTCATGTCTATATTCCAATATATTATATTATATCTTAAGGATTTAATGTCAAGGAATTTAATAAAATACTTATGTTATTTTATGAGTTTTATGACCATCTATGTAAACACAAAATTTGATGTATTAGTTCTCTGTTTCCTTGTCAGGAAGAGTCAGCCTTGATTTTACACATTCATTCGTTCAAGTTTTTATATATGCGTATTTTAATAAGGTTCTTGCCTTTGCTATATACGTATTTTGTTGGAATTTATATAACAGATTGTATTTATTTTATTTCTAAATCTAAATAATAAAATTTATTATTAAGTATTAGTGAATTAATACTAACTTTTAGGTACAATTTTGTTTATATGATAATAATAATAAATATATTAATACTAAAAAATATTTGAAAATACTTCACGACATCTACCAGCAGGGCATAAGCTTAATCCCAGAAGCAGGTGCTGCCGCTAGTTCTCGATGTAGCCGTTCTTTCCTCTACGTCCACAATGGCGTGCCCAAAAAATAACATTGCATGGGCTCTCTATACCTATGTGTCTATTTTCATTAGCTATAGGGATTCAATGTTTACATGCGATTTATACGTATACAAATAATACTTGGCTACGTGTGTCTCCCGGCAACAATCGACATCACAGCGACTTTCCCCGATCTTGCCACTTCTACATTAAATGTTGAGCAGCGAACACGTTCCGAGATATAGTCTGCAATAAAATCCGTCATCATCAAATGGCCGGCGCGATCTAGTTGTTTATTATTATTTTCAGAATCCTTTTTTATTTACCTTATTTTTAATTTTATTAGAATTACGCTTTTGTTTGTGTCATGCTTAATAATTCCCTGCATTTACTGAAAGGAAAAAGAAAAATCCTTGCAAGGCGTAAATATTATTTCTAAGCGCAGTACATACATCCAAGTCAATAGTCCAACAGCTACTGCTAACTTGAGCTTGTATCTGTATCTTGTATCATCGGTCGCGCTCGCATTGAAGAGAAAAGTAGGGGGTGCCATGTTGTCACATATTGCATGAATTAATCGCCTATGGCTAATGAAAATTGACACGTGCTGTATATATTCTAGAGATGAGCGATATATCCAGTAGCAGTTATTAATCACTGTTATTCTACAGTAGCAGTGATCACAACTAATATCGCTTTAGAAATATCAGTGATTGAAATAACGTTTGAATATCGACCGTACAATTCAACGGCGAGAGCGTGTACGTGCAGACTGATATTCGGCTCTGATCGTAACGATTCGGCACACTTCGGTAGCAGTGAATTATAACTGCGATCACCGTCAATAACAATCACGTTTAAAAATATCTAATATATCTTAACCGTGATCACCGTTAATATCAGTAGCGGTGAAAAATATCTACTTGATATAAATCACGTAGATATTTTTAAGCGTTACTGTTATTGACGGTGATCGCTGTTAGTCTATCAAGTAGTAATTTTAAAGCGTGATTGATATTAAGAGCCTACCGCAGCAGGTCGGTCACCATCTACGGTTTTTGCGGTGTGAAGGGGGAGGTAACACGAGACGCCTAAACGTTTGTGTGGAGAAGCGACTGGCTAATAGGCAACACACAATTCAAGCACCCCTTCTATTCACAGATTTGTCATGTATAAGACCAGGCATAGAGAAGGTATATCTGGTCAACTGCAATAAGCTGAAAACCAAATAAACAGACATTCCATTCAACTTTTTTATTACATTACATTAATATAAGAGAATATACTCAACTAGTTTATAAAAGAATACTCAAGCAAATATATTTTAAATGTGCCACTTATTTATAGCATGATAATATTGATATTGATTTATTAGAAAACATCTTTTTCCGGTCTTTATCCTTTTGTCTTTTATTGTCAGGTGAACGAATGTTTTATTCAGATCTCCGCTTTCTTTTGTCTTATTATTCTTGGTCTGGAATAAATATATATTATATCTGGTCGTTGTATTTACTCTAAATGTTGAAGTTTTTTAATCGTAATAATACGAGCAATGCCGTGGACATGGTACAAAAACAGGTGTTGTAACAGTAACAGTGCCTTTTTTTCTTTTTTTTATAAAATGTAAAAGTATTTATATTCTCTAATAACCAGATTTTGGATTATTGAATGTAATATTGTTCCCAATCGACAAATGAAAGTGTTGATTACCGAAATTAAATTATAAATATTTTTTCTCAGGTAACATAGGTACAAACTAAATTGTATCACCAAATAAGGAAAGTATTAATTTTTTATATAAAAATTTGAGGATACATTAAACAGGTTTGTAAAAGAAAATAGTAGGTATATATACCTATACCTATACAAGCAAGCAGGTATATTTCAGATATCTGTCCGTGTTCATTTATGATTTATTACGAGATAACATTTTATTAGACTTTTTTCCTTTTCTTCACTATTCTCGTGGCTTTCATAATGTATCTTATTTTTCAAGAGCAAGGTTACGGCTTTATGGAATTTGTACTTATTTTAATGATATTGGCCAGAAAAAATATATATTTAGTTTTCTTGGGCAATAAATATATACTATTATTATTAATAATTATTAAGTTGCATAATTTCTTACTTATTATTTCTGACCATGATTTGTATTTACCTTACATGTTGCAGCTGTTTGATAATCTGAGGAATGTATAGAGAAAACTAAAATCTGATAAAAACAATTTTATTGTTATTTATGTAACAATAGTGCCTGTATAAAAATACTTGTATTTTCTAATTAGTGCATATTTATATATTTATATTCTTCACAATCTACACATACTCTCAATTATAAAAATTTAATTATAAATTAGTAAAATACTACAGCAATGTCGTCCTTAGTACTTACTTTCATTGTTAAAGATGCTTTATCCTCAGCTTCTATTATAAAACGGTTAATATGATCTATTTCTAAAATTGTGGATTTCTTAGGCTGGTGACCTTTACATAATCTTTTTAAATATGCAAGAAGCCTAGAGAATGTCTATATTTTTATAAATATTTAAACAACATTGTAACAATGAATATGTGGACCACGAGGACGATGCCTTTTACTTTCTTATACGTAGTATAAGGAAGTATTGTGATGTTCAAAATTTTCGACCTCGAGATTTTTGCAGATGTCCACGTTTTGAAGTCCCCTGATACCGAAAAAGTGGTTTTTAAAAAATGTCTGTGAGTCTGTCTCTCTGTCTGTGTGTCTGTCTATCTGTCTGTGACCACGATAGCGGTCAAACCGCTATAGCTATCAATTCCAAATTTTGTATGTGCGTGTATAATCTCCCTCTTGAGATCTGATTAGTAAAATCGGTTGACCGGAAGTAGCAGTTTACTTGAGTGTAAAAATCGAATTTTGCCAATATTTCGTCAACTACTAAGTTTAAACAAATTTATAAAGAATTCATATGTACTTAAAAGTAAGTTTGAGACAAATTGCCTTAAAAAAGTTTTTCGAAATTCCAACCGGAAGTAGGTCTTTTACTCTAAATCGGTAGACCAGAAGCAGCAGTTTACTTCAGTGAAAAAATCGAATTTTGCCAATATTTCGTCAACTACTAAGTTTAAACAAATTTATAAAGAATTCATATGTACTTAAAAGTAAGTTTGAGACAAATTGCCTTAAAAAAGTTTTTCGAAATTCCAACCGGAAGTAGGTCTTTTACTCTAAATCGGTAGACCGGAAGCAGCAGTTTACTTCAGTGAAAAAATCGAATTTTGCCAATATTTCGTCAACTACTAAGTTTAAACAAATTTATAAAGAATTCATATGTACTTAAAATTAAGTTTGAGACAAATTGCCTTAAAAAAGTTTTTCGAAATTCCAACCGGAAGTAGGTCTTTTACTCTAAATCGGTAGACCGGAAGTAGCAGTTTACTTCAGTGAAAAAATCGAATTTTGCCAATATTTCGTCAACTACTAAGTTTAAACAAATTTATAAAGAATTCATATGTACTTAAAATTAAGTTTGAGACAAATTGTCTTAAAAAAGTTTTTCGAAATTCCAACCGGAAGTAGGTCTTTTACTCTTATCGAAAATCAGTTTTTTGCGAATATCTCGCAAGTCATGCTTTTTAGACAAGTACGTTACGAATATAGAAGTATTTAAAACATAATTTTCAATATCTTTTGTATAAAAAAAAAATTAAAAATTCATACCGGAAGTACCACTTTTACTCTTATCGAATAGCAGTTTTTTGCAAATATGTCGTAATTTATGCATTCTATATATATTTATCAAGAGTACAAAAGTATTTAGAACTGGATTTGCAATATTTTTTGTATATATGAAATTTCAAAATTCGGACCGGAAGTAACACTTTTACTCTTAGCGAGTAGCACTTTTTTTCGAATATCTTGCAAAGTATGCATTCTATAGCGATTTATTAAGAGAACGAAAGTACTTAGAATAGGATTTTGAATAAGTTTTGTATAAAAAAATTCTTAAAATTGTATAGTTTGAAACGCTTATACGTATAAGAAAGTCGTGTGGTGGCCACACCTCATTCTTTTTTTTATCTTACTTTCTTTTTTTACATTTTCGATAATATTGGCGATATTATTTTCTTTACACCAACTTAAAAAGTACTGGTATTGTTTTTAATAAATATGTCGAGAAGGATTTCTTAAATTGTCTTCTACTGTTTTACGAATCTCCGGGTGCTTGCAGTTATTTGTTTCGTCCATTTTGTTGATAATTTGAAATAATTTATTGCATAAATCAGTCTAAATGTTAAAAAAAATGACATATAACCCCGCCGATAATCAAATATTTAAGATGTTCTAGTAAAAAATCAAAGCAACCAACTTCAAAACAAACAAATTTCTAAATGTTCGAACAAAACATGTCTCCCATTTTAAGCCTGTTTGAACTTTCAATACTAGAAATAGGAAAAATAGTAAAAAATACGCATTCTGTAAGACATTTGGAGGGCTTTGTCTTTAGCAAACTCGCCTCGCGGCTCGTTTTTTAAATTGGAACGCGTGCGCAAAAATTTCGTATAAAACTTGTAGGTCTGCCATTACACTAGTACATATACACTAGTTATACAAATATATATACAGGGTCCCAAATTTAATCGCGCGACGGATTTCGAATTTCCAATCCTCTAGTTTTTCTAGGATCAATGATTTCTGGAAGAAGACATTTATGGTAAAAATTCACTAGCTGGCTTTCCATTTTGTCTTTCCAAAACTGATCATCCTTCTGTATCTAAAACATTAACGTTAATAATAATGACATTCAATGTTTTTTGACAACTTACTTTTTCAACCATCATGCCTAATGGCGTCCAGATAACAAAATAACAAAATTTTCGGTTTGTAATACGAAGCTGACCCTGAACTTGGTAGTGATAGCCATGATTCCTGTTTAGTTTCAACGACTGATCTTCATTTAAAACGGCGAACTTAATTATTTTGCGCTGTATAGCTTCACTTGGGCTTAAATTTGAAGCATTGGCTGGGCATTTTATTTCTATAATCGAGTCTTGATCTATCAAACCGTCAGGGCTGGCGCCAAGGATGCAGTGCTCTGGATCAATAAAAAAACCGCAAGGCTCAACAGTTTTATCGAAACTAGCTTCAAATTCATGTATTGCACGCATTTCATTTTTTCGACCGTATTGTGTTTTCGCATTTCCCCCAAATGTATCGTATAATAAGTGTTTTACTTTATTAACACAAGAAGTGCTCTTCTTCATGCTACATACCTCTTTAAAATTTGAAGCTGTAATTCTGTTAGCCCTTTCCTGGTACCACAGGGGGTTTCCAGCTTGGACCTTCGTCTGTTGTTGTATTACTTCAATTTCTTCAGGTGTTTTGAATAAATTAGCCAAAAATGTTGTTGATTTCTTCGCATATTCATCTGGTAATAAATCTGGTACAGCCTGAGTTAATTCTGTGCCATAATGTTCATCTGGTAAAGCCACTTGTTTATGCTTAAATAATTGTTTTCTACACAATCCCCTGTTCTTGTTGTACATTCTACGATTCTTCATCTTTTGTATGAATTTCTTTGTGGCACCATGGGGACTTTTCTTTGTCAATTCTTTATGTACAACTGTTAGATAATCACCATCAGCATTAAATGAAACAGCAGCAGCTTCAGCTCTGGTCTCATATGATCTTCTTAATGAGAAGTTTATCCTTTTCCCACCGACAAATTTGCAGACAATTGAATTGTATTGCTCAGCTGCATTATTGGACATATTTAAAATCAAGCTAAACGCATTATCAATTAACCGTTTAAAACAGTTTTCAATGTCCGCAAAAAGACCACATTCAACCATTGCTGGAACGTGATTCGTTTCCCGTTCTTCCCTCTGGCAAAAATAATTTCTTTCGTCACATTTTAGGTGTTCACCAAACACATGAGATGCAGCATTTTTTACATCTTTGACAAGTCCAGAAACTTGTACGTGAAGTTCAACTTGTTGTTGTCGATTGTAATCAATTGCTTTCTTCACCGCAGCAACAAGCCGATAGGCACGAGCTGTTACCATCTTTCGCAGTTGGGGAGAAACTGGAAGGTTTTTTGAAAGACTCCTTTTTCGTGTATCAATTTCCCGTAGGTGTTTGGAGAAATTGCGTAGTAAGTGATTGGTACATTCAATCTTTTCTACCATACAGATACCATAAGGCCTATTCTCAACAAGTCTTCTATAAACGCTACTGTCACCATCACCCACAAGCTTTGTATATTTAATACCATGCATTTCCATACTTTTCTGAAACCCTTCAACAATAATGTCAGCTTCCATTGCAGTTGAGGGCCCTTTAAAATTTCGGTAACACATATGCTGTGAAGACGATACCCCCTTGTTCTCGGCTCGAGCACAAATGCAGCAATATTTGTTTTTGACTGCAAAGTAAAGCAGCTTATGGGTTCTTTTTCCAATTATGCAAGCCTGAAAATTTATTAATATTAATTATTATAATATTTTAATTCTTAATTAGGTAACATAGCGACTAAAAGTGTTCTTATTAGTTACTAAATGAAAAGCGGTATGTTTGGATATTAGAGAAAAAGATTATTTATACTAGATGAAGCTATTTGTTTCTCTTTGTTCTTTACTGTTAGTAGTATGAGTCATGTACACCCACTAAAATAAAAATATCACCTCTATACATATTTACACCCGAAATATTTAGTCGTTCTAAACTGAACATGTTTTCATACTCGTGGTCAACATAGAATGAATTGGATCTAATCTTATTTATGGATAAAGAAATTTACCACTCCCGAAGATGCATTGTAGTTTACATTGTACGATCTTTTTGACCATGCACCATCTGCAATAACTGTAACGGTAGGTATTCCATCCGAATCTACATCCCCATGTAACTTGGCTAAGGCTGCTTCCTCTTTCCCGTTTTCTTCGATTTGCTTCCATAGAGTTTTATGGATCACATCCGCAATGTCTTTTTGGCATTTGTTGAAAGTACCATCAGCCATAAATGGTATGTTTAAAATAGACATGAATTCATTAGCCGTCGTATAACTAATACCAGCTGAAATTGTAGCCAAAGTAGCAGCCTTATTTACCTGCAATTCAGTACCATCTTCATAGTCAGTTGTAATATCCATTAAAATGTTACACATTTTACATTTAAGAGTAATGATACTTTGAAGGCCCATAATTTTTTCTTTGAATACAAACATATCAGTAATATTACAACCACAGGCACCATGATTTTTAGCAGAAAGTATTTGTTGCAAAAAACAGTCTATTGCTATTATGCGCCGTCCTTCAGGATGGAACTGCGTAATATTTTCACAGCTTGTAATTGCCACCCCCACATTGCTTCTAAAAATATATCATATTCACCATAATCAATATTTCAACGTACGAGTTGTTCCGTTATCTTACGTTTCTCTGCACTCTACCTCCTGGAAACTACAACTAGGACCGGCCATAGGTTCATCACATGCAGTTGATAAGCTCTCTATTGTTGAAATGGCTGTCTTGGGACTATTGAGTGCTGTATTAGAACCAACCGATAAAATTTGGTCAATCATAGTGATCTCGGTATCAGCTACTGTACTCGGACCTGGCTTGTTCTCTGATGCAATTAATTCCTGGTTTTCCTTTTTTAACTTAAACCTGCAAAATAATAAGTAGGGTATTGTTCGATTTCATCCCTCAATTACTTTACCTTTTGAACTGGGCCAATCGTCTACTCAAATGTTTCCCTTTCTTTTTATATTCTTTTTTATTTCCCATTTTATTTATAGAGAAAAGCAAAGACAATAACACAAATGTTTTTATCACTAAAATTAGCAAAGCGTCTACACGATAAATCGTAAATGAACACAAATATTTAAGAGGCGTAGGTACGATCGTGCAAATTCTGCATAGAGAGGGGGCATTTTCTTCTAAATAGTGACAAATCTCTTACGAAGCAGACATGCAGAAAAGGAAACACACGTGTGTGTATTCAGAGAAGAAAAACCATGAAAAAAAAAGTGGCTAGACTTGTTCACAAAATAAAATAACCTGAAATCAGATTTTCCGATTTTGATTGGTTTTATTTATATCCAGCGATTATGACTTTACTTTGGAACCGCCAGAATGTGGATTTTTAAGAAAAGAGGACTGGAAAAATATCATTTTTTCCTATTACCTCAGCCGGTTTTGATTTTTTCTTTGGAATAGTTTCATCGTTTTGTAATAATAGAACATTATATTAGTTGGAAAAATATATATTTAATATTTACTGCTCATATTACCTAGATGTTTATTATAAATCACAATACAGTATTATTATAGGTAGAATTGCATCATACAAAAACTTCTTTCAACACTGTAATATGTGGAAAGTGCAAGTTATTCCGACCCTTCTAAAATTGTTTTTTCCTATTATTTTTGCCAATTTCGATTTTTTCTTTGCGTTGGAACAATTTAGAACGAAACTAGAAGAACCTGATACAACTGTCAGAATTTAGATTTTCGAAAATAGAAGGGCTAACTTCTCACTTTTAGATTTCGTTTTTTTGCAATATATTTTGATATATGGAATACGGTTTTGAAGTAGTAGAACAGCGTTTAGAACAAATCTAGAACAACCTGGAAAAGCGGTCAGAATTTGAATTTTCGCAAACAGAGGGGCTAGAAGAAAATCCCTTTACCTATTAACTCAGCCAATTATTATTTTTTATTTGAAATACTTTGGAACAGTTTAAAGCAAACCTAGAATAACTGTCAGAATTTCGATTTTCGAAAAAAGGGGCACTGGCGGTAAAAGTTGTTTTTTACAATTTACTCGACCGATTATGATTTATTTTTTGAAATACTTTGGAACAATTGAGAACAAACCTAGAACAACCTGGAACAACCATCAGAATTTAGATTTTTAAAAAATGAGGAGATAACTTCTCTTTTGGATATAGTTTTTTGCAAGAATATCTTTTCGTATTTAAGAGACACGGTTGAGACACGGTTTTGATGTAATAGAACTGCGGATCCAGACTATGAAATAACATAAATCTTTCTTAGATAGGAGATATAAGAAAGATTTATGTTATATCATAGTCTAGACTCCGAAGAGTGTTTGGTATGAGGTAGTACACAAAGACCACTCTGACTGTCACACGTTTAGACAAAAACGCGGATGTCAAGAAATTAATCAATCTTTTTATTGCACCTACAAACGGAACATCATAAATAATAGCCTTGAAAAGTTTCCAGAGGACTACACGGCCATTTGCTTATTCCTCTACGTTTTCTATGTTTTTGTGAACATCTTTTTTCAAAAACAAACATAGTTTAGGCCTACTGGGGATACCACGAGATCAAAAGCGCGCTTTGCTTTCTACCTCCAAGGTAGTGCGGAAAGTAGTGCGTTGACGTTTTATATTCCACATAGCGGTTATCTATAAATAAAAAGTTGGTAGAAGCTTTTCTGAAAAAAAATAAACAATGTAAAATATTAATAAAAAATATATGAATAACAATCGGTTGTAAATTGTAATATTAAAATTTGCTTCAAATCAATGATTACGATGAATCTGGCAAAACTCTATGTTCCTATCTACCGACGTTGAAATTTTTATAATTTAATTTTGCTAATTAACAATATCAGTGTCGATTGTGAAGAATATAATTTTTAATAATTTAAAACGTGCGCTACTTAGAGAATATGAATATTTTTACATTTTGTAAGAAACACCGGCACTGTTGCAATACAAAATTGTTTTTGTCAGATTTTAGTTTTCTCTAAAACATTCCTCATATTATTAAAAAGCCTCAACATTTAAAGTAAATACAAATTATGATAAGAAATAATAAGAAGTACATACAACTTAGATAATTAATAATCATAATAATAATAAAACTATATATTGCAGAATAAAATTTATTATCTAATTAATTCAGGCAAATATCATTAAAATAATTACAAATTACATAAAACTAAATAAATTCAAGCCAGAAGAATGAGTGAATGAATGAGAAAGAGCAAAAAAAAATTTGGAATAAAGTAGACCCGTAAATATTTTCTGTAATAAATGTAAATGCCGGAGACAAATATCCCAGTTTATTTGCTATCTAGTTGACCAGACATCGGGTCGTGTACGTGCATTCTCTTTAGAACATGCGAAAAATCCTAGAAAAAAGTGCACTTTCTGGCAATGTAAATTACATTGCCGCAACTATTTTCATTTAGAATTAAAAAATACTTTTTTTAACTAAAATTTTCGAAAATAACATTGCCTTATTCTTTATTTATTTTCCATTCTTTTTTATAAAAACCTTTTTTAATTTAAATTAATAATAACTCTAAGAAATTGTTCAACAAGAACGTATCACATAGTGGGACTGATGTAGCCTCTTAATAAAATATTGTCCGGCATTTATAGGAAGGTTGATATTATGAAATAAACTAAGAAATAGTTAAATATTAAATATTGAGTGAAACATGTCACAATAAATGCAATAAATACTATATTATTTGCTCATGCTTTTAATATATTATCTAATATTTCAGTCTTTGTAAAAATTTATTACTTAACCAGTTCTTAATTGTATAAGCATAATTTAAATATCTTCCAATAAAAAAGTATTTTAAAAACATTTTTACTCTAAAACTATTTTACTATTTTCAGAATTAAATAAGTTTAATATCATATTGTAGTTGGTTTTATTGAAATAATCTAGCCAAACTCAATATATTGGTTTTAAAACAATATAAAGTGCATTTCCTATCAGTGTTTCTATTCGGCTGTAGCTAACTAAGAAATGTTTCGAATATTGACTATCTGGAATATGATTGGGCTTACTAGCACCATGAATAATAATTTGGCAGTTGATTGCTAGCAAGTTTAAAATATCGCTGTGTCAGTTAGCGATTAATTTGATACAATTTGAATTAACCTACCTGTGTTGTATATTATTATTGACATTCAGTTTTCGTAAAATGTTAAGACATTGATTATTATTATTACTACATGTATTTAATTTAATATGTCAATGGCAAAACATTAAGGGTCCTATATAGTGGATCTGTGAATAATGGAAAAATATCAGATTTTTGATGCAAGATATTTTTGTTGATTTTAAATTTGGAGAAAACCTTTCAACGTAAACTTATGAAGAATTCAGTAATCTACCCCGCTGAATAATCAAGTTTAGAAAAAAAATTATCGGATTAAAGAAAATTAATTAATATGTCAAAATATTAAAAGCAAGTTTTCTCAAAAATCCTTCGGAGGAGATTTGTTTGCTTGGGTTCACGTTATAAATTGAATAAAAAGCTACCCCGCTCTGCACTTATTTTTCGTTCAACTGTTCTTTACTTTGTTTTAAATGAATATAAAATAAATTAAAATTAGGCAACCCACATTACAATGAATTGTTATTCTAGTAAAAATCTTTCCCGCGGTAACAAATGTTGCTTATATCTGAAACCCATCCAAATAATTTCTCGGGTAAGACAGTGCCATTTAAAATTTACAACGCTGGGTGCACACCAATTATACAAAACAATTTAATTGTCAAACAAAATGTTTGAAGTACGACAGCGTCCATTAAAATATATGGGAATGTCTGAAGGAGATGCATACCAATCAAAATGTTTGACAAGCATTTTAAACACATTTCTAGCAAATTCTTAATTAATAATGTGTTAATAAATTTAATTAACATTGATTATAAAGGCAAAATGAATGTATAGTTTTAGATATATTTTGTATAATTGGTGTGCGTGCAGCCTAAGAGAGAACAGTCCCTATAAATAGGGTTGAAGGTGGTTTTTAATTTCATATGCATATAGCAGTGGCGGCTCGGGGTGGTTCACATAGGGAGTGCATAATTTCAAAATTAAAAAGAACGCTTACCCAATCTTTATAAGTTTCACCGACATAATGTTCCAGGCAGGTACTGTTGATTGTACAGTTTGTTTTGAGGGAATAATAAATATAACACTACAGTTTGATTACATCTGACGATAAACGAAGTCCATTTTGCGTGTCTTTAACTTGCAGAACAGTTCTATCACTTTTTCATTAAAATTTGGGAAATCATTTATAAATTCAATTAAAAACCGGTGCTGCTTCGATGTGATCTCTGAGCGATTTGTCTAATTCTGCCGTAAAATTTATCAATTCCCGAAAAATGCCCTTGGTATTCGACGTTTGCCGTTCATCATGACCCCGAAGTGCCAGTTCAAACGCGCCACAAAATCTAATGCAATTTATTATTAAATTTAACACATGCCTATTTTTTGTTACCTGTTCATTGTGTTGTTGAACTGCTTTTCTATATGATGATCTAAAACATTCTGAATGTTATTTTTTCCTAACATTCTTAGACTAAATATATTTTTCAAATGCCCTTCGGAATTTTCATGTTTTGTAATTTTAGCACTAAGATGAATTAAGTCTTTTATTCCGTTCTTTGACCAAGACGGTTCACCACCAAACAAAAGACACGGAAAATAAAACAAAGTATTTTTAATTTCACACCCACAAATCCAGTCATTGATGATAAATATTCATTTTGAATTTTCTTATAACGTCACCTTTAACAGATTTTTTATTTTCTAAACATAATTGAGGCATCGGCCGTTTAAAATTTTTTATTGCAATTTTTTCATCATACGCCGCGAAAACGTGTTATTCTGTATCGCAGACACGAAATACATCTTACAACAGCGTTGAGCAGACGGGAATCTTGCTCACATGCTATGTATTATACGATATGGAACTAGAACAAAATACAGTTCTCCCCACCTTCAATGTAATGTTTAATGGCTTAACGCAGCAACAGTAGCGCTTTGCTCATGGGTATGTTTCGCTCGGTGGAAGGGGTCTTTACATTCGTGCGCTGTTAGTCGTCATTATATCTGTGACGACGATCGGTGCATGTAGGTTGTTTCGCGTGCCGTACACGCCACGTTCCTGTTCAATAACTATGAATACGTAATAAATAAATACTTTCACAGTTAGTCGCCGCTTGGTTTGTTTTGTTTCAAAATTCCAGGGGGTGCAATTGCTCACTTGCTCTCATTAAAGAGCCGCCACTGGCATATAGGAATTATCACTGTATTTTTAACATGCATGCATATTGCTTATATGTAGATATGGATATAAGTCGTGATCACAATCACTTTTAATTTTCACTGATATTTTAAAATCACTATTACTGTGATCACAGCTATTGAAAAATCACTGCTAAGCTCATCCCTAATATATTCCCTCTACGGTGCTATATTGCTTTCATTCAGCAGACGGATCGGGAACCGATCCCGCTCCAACCGTTCACTTCACAACAGTTGAGTGTTCGCTGGACAGGACCGCTCACCTTTATGGTCTGTCATCTGGTACTTTTCATTGCTGCCATACGTTAAAATTATAGAGATTAAACCGAATAAACAATAATAATAAATTGTTTTTCTGAATTAAGTTTTGGCGTAGTTTTTAGTGGAAGGGCTGGTTTTTCCAATCCCGAATAAAATACTGGGTGAACTCCAATATCTTAATACATTTACTTCTGCACAATACCTTTAACTTGTTGTATCTTACTTTTCTAGTAACTTTCTTCAAAATTATGCATTAGGTTGGTCTTGGAATGTATCAATGGCGCATGCGTACGGAGTACGCTCACTAATTGAGCATAGAATTTTTCCGCTCACAAAAATGGCGGCCGCTCCTGAACATGTTTAGAGTTAGCGCTCGTCTACTGGACATGAACACTGAACAGTTGTGCAACTGTTGTGTCTGCTGAATGAAAGCATTGCCAGTCGAAGCTTCACCGTTAAATGTAGCGAGAGCTGGGATACAGTCCGCGACGTTGCAATTCTGATGTATTTTGGACTTGCTATATCAACTGTTGCATTACAAAACCGGTATACAGAAATGTCCATATACATACTGATAAGATAGGCAATACCAGGAACACACATGAGGCATAAGTGTTTGGAGAAATGTAGAATACTTCTTGCGCAACTTATTTTAGTTACATATTCAATATTTTTTGATAGGCGACCTCCCTTATTCTTATTCTTACTTTATTATTGAAATTTAAAACATGTTTCTTTTAAAGACTAATAGAAAAATTATTTATTTCACGTCCTGTAGGATATTACTTGCCTACTTTCATTATACATTCAAGCAGAAAAACAAATTAACCTAGACCCATACTACACCAACACACAAAAAAAAGGTCTAAGACATCATTTTTAATAAATTTAGATTATTCTATAAATTGGGAGCATGGCTAAAATCATCTATTAACAAAGCAGGAATACAACATCTTTTAATCTATTTTTAGAATTAATCTGATTTCATTACGAAGTAATTGTTTTATTAATATGATTTCTTAAAAGTAAAGACAAGTTTTTATTTCAGATAATCTACGTCAACTAAGAAAATGGAAAAAGTTAATAGTAAAGCTCAGGAATGAAACATATGTATACATTGAAGAATTAATGGGTACAAAAGATATTGGGGAAAGTACTTCCGAAGAAAAATCAAGACATTTTAAATTTAATACGCAGTGTCCACTTTCAAATATACGCAATATGTATAACATAAATTTATAATAGAAAACAGGAAACAGTGTATTTATTCTTCTTATTATATAAGATAAAAGGTTTTACTAAAACAAAATTAATGATATAGAATTTATTCTAAAATTGTTTTTACATCTGCATACTATATAAATGATTTAACTTTTAAAAATATCCTTTATGTTGATATTACTTACATTTGTGTTATTTTGTGCTTCTTTGAAAGCCAATGATAAACTAACAAATTCATCTTCTTCCTTTTTTGCATCACGTTCCTTATTCAGCATATTTATAGATTCTTTATATAATTGTTCTTCAGAGGCTTTACCTTCATAATGTTTGTCTAATTTTTCATATATATCTATAAACTGTTGTGTTAGTGATTTAGTTCTTTGATTTAATAAATTCACTGTCCCTACTCGCTTATTGTTTGCATGAAATAAACTAGAACAAAATATACAATTGCAAATAATTAAAATAATATACAATTGTAATATTACGCTCTAATTTTATCATCCTTGTAAAATATTTTTCGTAATGGCTTCTTGTTGGCAGGTCTATCATATCGTGGTTCCTCTTTTGGAGGAAATGCTTCATATAAATCATACCACAATGGTCTATCAACCCATTGCAGAGCACGTGATTCTATTAAACCTTTGGTCCTTTAAATAGTAGTATTACTTTTGACACAATCGAATGGCTTTGAAAATATATTTACCTAGTATAAATAGTTCCAATTTTTTCTAATCTACTGTTAGCCATAATTTTTACACAATCCACAAATTACTCAGGTTAGGCTAAAGCACAATATTTGCTTATATAAGTAACAAGTAACCAACAAAATTAATTTGATCCCTCAACATAAAATTTATAATCTAAATAAGTGCATTAGAACTTCAGGCAATTTAAAATTGCAGGTGCAAATGACAATGTGTTACTCGATTACAGCAGACTACAATTAGCAAAAAATGGCCATGTTTGTTTAAGACGATTATTTGACAACCAAATTTACGAGATTGTATTGTTGGTGATCGTCATTTCACACACTGTATGATTCGTAATCTATTTCCAAATTGGCAGTTATAGACAGTCATACATTTCTTGTACGTATACGTTTCTGTGTACAAAGTTATTCTATATGTCATTTACTTAACCGGGTCCTTAGTTATAAAGTTAATGACAACTTCCTCCAGGTACCATAAACTAAATTAGTAAAACGGCATTGAAATATGTATAGACATGTGTTATAAATGACGTTTCACACGGTATAACAACCTGATCACTTGGTTGCCTAACGAAATTCACAATTTTTAACAAGTACGATTGTGGATTGGATTCGTTGGATGCGTTCTTTAAATATTAAGTATGTTTGGTAGTATGATATTCCCTATTACATCCGTGCCTATTATACTTAATTTGACAAACATAAGGTTGTTTTCTTCATCAGCAAGATAAACACACTCGACCTATTCATAAACATCTCGGGATGTACAGTTCTGTGCAATAAATTGGCGTACACTTAATATACGCTTATGTAAATATGACTTTTGTTTGAATACCTGTCATGTATGACAAATTGAATTGACGCTATAATTCCATTTGTCAACTTAACTTAAGCCATTTTCACAATGGCAAAATAATGTCAAAATTAGCAATAAGACGTGTACGCCAATTTATTGCACAAAACTGGGCTGCGTTCATAAACGTCACACTGCGTGCACTCTAGGGTAAAATTTCACACAAAGCCGTTCAAAAACAGTTGAGTGATTCAATGATGTACGCGTGTAATGTGTTCATAAAGTTCGCTCTCGAATCACTCGAGCGTTTGAAAAACGCCGGATTTGAAACCACGGTGAAGAAGACTCGACATGCGCACATGGAAGTATGATTGTAATTGCCGCTTCTGTTATGTGGGGTTATATGCAGTGTTGCCAACCCACTACAGACGATTCCCCCTGAATGCTCTGAATAATGCTTGAAAACCCCCTAAATTTCATCAAAAACCCCCTAAAAACGAGTAAATAAATTGTTATAAAAAAAATAACTCCTTTATATTATTGTGACAGTTATTTGTATAGACAAACGCATGTTTCCAGGAAATTAAAAAAATGTTATAAGTTTTTAACATATATTTAATCAATCTTTATTTAAACTTTCCAAAATAGTTCTCTTATAAAAATAATATACCTACATAGGGTAGCGGGGGGTATTGTTGGCAGGCCTCGATGATTGGCACCTCCATTTGTTTTTGGCTGTAAAAAGCACAATCCGCTTGTTTTCTACATGAAGTATTTTTTTTGCACAATGTATCATCCTTGTATGACGTGTTAGCGTGTTACACATACGACGCGGGCGTTAATTTGACAGGTCTGTTTGACAAGTCAGTGTTGCCAATAATGCTGGTGATTTATCACCAGTTCTGGTTGTTTTTCTTAATTTTAAATTACCTCGTGATTATTTTTTAAATTACTATATCTGGTGATTTTGGATACTATTAATTTTTTTCTTGGTTACCAAGAATATAAAACATTAAGCTCCTAAAAAAGTTAGTCGGAGTTAATTAGATACCGTTGGGTCCACAGTTGCGATGTGCGCATGCAGTGCAGCCGTTTACAAACACTTAAAGGTAGGTTCTTATGCACTCAGGTATGTTTTTAAGTTTTGTTCTATTTTAAGCAAGTCAAGAGAAATTTGATAATGTTTAGGTGTAATTAATTTCCTTTTTTCTTCAGTGTTTCTAAGTTGTGTTCCATGTTTTCATAGTATGATATTTCCATATTTGTAAAATTAGAAAAAGAAGGTAGACGGCTTTTATGATACCGTGATACGATTGCGGAAAAAGGCATGGATGAGTTCACAATTCTTCTGTTGAACTTAAAACTGACGAAATCTATTATTTTTGTAGGAAAATCGAATAAATTACAATTTATACACCTATCCTTAATTTTGTTTGCAATAATGCAATACTCAAGTATAACAGTTTTCAATGTACTCTACAAATACCCCTAAAAATACCCCTAAAAAATAAAACCCCCCAGATTTCCCCCATGGCTCAAAAAAACCCCTAAATCTAGGGGGAAAACCCCCAAGTTGGCAACACTGGTTATATGACACATGTGCTGTCATACTTGTCACCACTCTAAAACCGTTCATAAATACCAAAACGCTCTGTCAACACTCCAGCTGGGCTGCGTTCATAAATGAATCGTTATAATCGTGTGTGTGGCGTTTGAGTAATTCGCTCTGGGGTGTCGAGAGAGCGTTTTGGTATTTATGAACGGTTTTAGAGTGGTGACAAGTATGACAGCACATGTGTCATATAACCCCACATAACAGAAGCGGCAATTACAATCATATTTCCATGTGCGCATGTCGAGTCTTCTTCACCGCGGTTTCAAATCCGGCGTTTTTCAAACGCTCGAGTGATTCGAGAGCGAACTTTATGAACACATTACACGCGTACATCATTGAATCACGCATCTGTTTTTGAACGGTTTTGTGTGAAATTTTACCCTAGAGTGCACGCAGCGTGACGTTTATGAACGCAGCCCTGCAAAGCGAATTACTCAAACGCCACACACACGATTATAACGATTCATTTATGAACGCAGCTCTGTACAATAATGTGCAATGTCATGCATATTTTTTTAGTGATTTTTTTTTTGGTGAATTATAGATTGTAACCTAGAAAATTGTCATCGTGAATCGTGAACGCCAAACGTTGCCCAAATCAGCAAAACGTCAAAGTCAAGTCTTCTTTTTTGCATTTAAAGTATTTTCTGTCAATACAAAATAAAAATGGTAAATGTGAATGAAAATCATATTAAAAGAATCGGCAGTGTACTTCAAGATCAAGCACGGCCATTAAAAGAACGCTTTCGAGCTCTTTTCACCTTACGGAATATTGGTGGTCCAGTTGCCATAGAATGTATTAGCAAGGTATTTAATGATAGTTCTGCGTTATTGAAACATGAACTAGCATATTGCCTTGGTCAAATGCAAGATAAAGATGCTATTGATGTACTGTCGAATGTGTTAACAGATATTAACCAAGAACCAATGGTTAGACATGAAGCAGGTACAATTAATATCTATTAAATATTTAATTAAATATTGATTGTTAATATATTTGTAGCTGAAGCTTTAGGCGCAATAGGCTCAGCAGAGTCTATATCAATTTTAAATAAATTCTTAAAGGATTCGGTTATAGAAGTAGCTGAAACATGTGAACTGGCTTTGGAAAGGATAAAATGGCTGTCTGATAGGGAAAATATTGAAGAATTATCAATTAATCCTTATAACTCTATTGATCCAGCTCCACCTTTGAAAAGCTTGGATGTAGAGGAGCTAAGAAAAATTTTACTGAATGACGATGAAAGTTTATTTTTAAGATATCGAGCCATGTTTGCTTTACGAAATATACAGACTGATAAAGCAGTATTGGCATTATGTGATGCATTGTTCCATGGAAGTGCTTTGTTTAAACATGAAGTGGCTTTTGTACTAGGACAACTCCAAAATAAGATTAGTGTTCCATTCTTGTCAAAAAGCTTACAAGATTGTTATGAAAATGAGATGGTAAGACATGAATGTGCTGAAGCACTAGGTGCAATTGCAAGTGAAGACTGTTTTGAAGTGTTAAATAAGCATTTGGAAGATAATAAAAGAGTTGTTAAAGAAAGTTGTGAAATTGCTTTAGATATGTGTGAATATGAAAATAGCCCAGAATTTCAATATGCAAACACTCTTCAAATTATACATTAATGTATTTTGAATAACAAATTAAAATTATTTTGTATTTCAATTAGTTCATTGTTGTTTTGTAATGTGGGTCTTGCTGGAAACTCAAGTCAATGCATGACATGAGATTCATTAAAATCAAGTTTTACTCTATGCAGTTGCAAAATTAAAACCTTGACAATGCAGTTTTCATGTAATTAAAATATCAGGATATACTTTATGCAAGTGTTACTGTGTGTTATATGCTCAATGCTGTTTAGGCACATAAATAAACGAACCTTCACAGCACCCGTAAAACTAGGCTCGCCGGAATATTTTAATTTCCGAATGAAACTAAGTATAAAACATTCAAATTTTCCCGTCTTAACTATCACAGTGCCAGTGGTGACAGATTTACCGATTTTTAAATCTACCAATTTCTACTTTGATTTACCGGTCTTCGAATTTCAGTTCTTAATCTACCGAAATACAAAACGTTAGTGTCAATACACAAAACTCATATTTTTTTAATATGAAACGAATTTTAAAAAACTGATAAATTGTATTTTGCGACAATTGCATTTTAGTTTTTCATGCAAACTCTTTTCTTTTCCTCTTTGCGTTGAGTTGCATGAAGAGTCGAATCAGATTAAAGTACAAACAAACAAACTTGGTAATAAAACTATTTTACGATTATCTGGAATTGGAGTATTCACTGTGGGATATAATTTGGAGTCAGTGTATCCATTTCTTCTTTCGATCTGCCGGTACAGTAGAGGTGGGCAGTTCGGGTCCGAACCGGTTCAGTGAACCGAATCCCAGCAGGGAACCGGTTCACTAAATTTCAATTTCGGCTCACTTGGGTCGACTGAATAATTTGGAAATTATACTTGGAATACGGTCGCAGGTTGGATTGAAAAATGAAAATTGATATATAACAGGTAGGGTACGCACTAAAATATTTATTTTTGTACAACATAACAGCATATTGTATAAATATATAAAATGTATATACTGAACTGAATATCAAAATGTAAAAATAACTAAACAGCTTACGTATAAATCTAAATTCTACATTGATAATTTACAAATTATAATTTAAAACAATGATTTGTGAAGTATTCGCGGTTGTTAATCGACTTCTCCTGTCAGTAATAATGTTCCCAGATTTACTAAAAATGCGCTCGCAAGGAACAGATGTAGCCAAGACATAAACGTTTTTTTACTATTTAGTAAATTCTGGGATAGACATCTTTTCTTTGATGCCACCATGTTAGTGGATCTTGATGTCTATTGATTATCGGTTCATTTAGGTATTTATCAAATTCAATTATTCCAGCCGCTATCGATGTCGAATTTGAAATTGCCAGTTGTTTTTCAACTTTCTTATTCCTTCCACAACAGAGAAGTGGTAGATGATAATGAAGATGAAGGAACATTTGTGAAATTTTCATCAGTTTCACTTCTTATATTAGAAATATTTGTAGAACAAACTTTATTTTTTAATATTGCACATGCCGCTTCATATTTTGAATTATTTAAAAAACCAAATTTTTTAAATCGGGGGTCCAAAATTGCAGCCTCCGCGATTAATTCATTATGTTCAATATTTCTAAATCTTTCTGTAATTTCTCGATGAAGAGTGTGGGCCATATTCCGAATTTCTGCAGGTAATGCCTCATTATTCGAAAATGTTAAAACATGACGTTTCATTGGTTGCACAAACAAAATTTCTTTTGATAATGTTACATTTTTTTCAGCGCTTATTTCCATTGTTAGGTCATTGAAAAGACTTAAAATTTCGGATGCCACAGTTGCAATATTCCAATCATTTGGAGTCAGTGTATTTATTTCTTCATTCGAAATAATAGCCAATGTAGATACCACGGCGTCTTTAATTTTTAGAATTCGCGACAACATTATATACGTTGAATTCCATCTTGTACAAACGTCTTGCTTTACCTTTAGGATGGGTATATCCATTTGTTCCTGGAGTTGCTTCAATTTAGCCGCAGACTGAGCACTTCGCTTAAAAAATGCGACAATTTTTCTGATTTTTGAAATGGTGTTTTCAATTTCCATTACCCCCTTTTGTACAATTAAATTTATCGTATGTGCAAAGCACCCCAAATGCCGCCAACCACCCGCCCGAACTGCGGCCACAATATTAGCTGCATTATCTGACACAATGACTGTAATTTTATTCTCGATGTGCCATTCTTTGAATGTTTTTGAAACATTTTAGCCATATTTTCAGCAGTATGTCGTTCAGCGAACTGAACACAGCCTAACAATTTTGAACTAATTTCCGTGTTCTTACCCAGCCAATGAGCTGTCAAAGCTACAAAGCTGTCATTGTTAATTGACGTCCACGCATCAGTAGATATACATACGGCAAACGCTTCTTTAAGTTTTTCCTCTACTGTTTTTTTAGTCCTATTGTAATATTGCGGTATTAAACTAGAAGAAATAGTTTTCCTGCTGGGAAGCTTATATCCAGGGCACAATAAATTGACAAACTTTTTAAATTCTACATCCTCAACAATTGTAAATGGCTGGTATTCTTTAACTATCATCCTTACCAGTTGTTCATCAAACTGTTTTGATCTATTTAAAGACACTGGTTTCATATTTAAAAAGAAATCGGTGATGTCCTCTTTCCTTTTTACTGCAGGTACCCTGCTAGATGAGCTCTCTCTCTCAGGACCCAGGCCACAGATAAATATCCAGATGGCCCATGATTAACAAATTTTTGTAGCCCTAAAATGGTTACGAACACCAGGCTACGCCACCGTCGCCGGGTTACTACCACCAGAGGCGCTGAATATTTGATAAATTTATATAATCTGCAGTCTAGTTGTAATTTAAGAGATTGAAACCTACAATTGGTATTCTAGTTAACGACAGATGACGCTCCTAAAAAATTATTATTTTAGGTAATTTATTTCGGTACTGAATAAGTTACTTTACATATATTTTTTTCTGTTATTTGAAAGTATTATAATTATTTTTGTCTAATAATTGACAAAACCATTTTTACTAAATATAGGATTCAAAATTTCATTTAATTTCTACCCATATGATAATAAGACTTAAGGTCTATAGTTGCTTGCAATCATTTCTGCACAAAAAACTGTTACATCAACTATGCACACAAAGTTACCTTGGGCGTACTTTTTTTTTCTATTTATATGATTTATTGACTATAAATTCCAAGAGCTCCTTCTTTGAGTAAGATTAATGTTTGGGGGAATATTATTATAAAAATACAATCTAGGAAGAGGATTGATTTTAGTGAACAAACTGGAAAATATCCTAATGTAAACACTTATATAGGTATAGCACAGATAATATACAGGCTGGCGCACCACATTTCCGTCGATTTATATATACGAAGTGACAAAATGTTTTAACACTTTGCCACATTACGGGCACGTTTTAAAATTGTTTTGAAATATACAGAGTGATTCAATAAAAGTTGCGTACCAAAGTTATGAAAATTTAAATGGAACACTTGTATATTATGGCATATTATGATACTATAGGCTAAATGAAGGCTACTTACTGTTATACTCCCTATACATAACTTAACAGAGACCTTTAACTATTTCTGTCTTATATATTTGAGCGAATTATTTTAAATTGTATTTATTGTTTACTCAAAGCATCAGACTCTAAGATAAGTTAAAGTTGAAATCTAAAAATTATACAGAGTGTTTAAAAACAATATTATTATTATTACTTCAAACAGATACATTATTTACTATTATTACTAAAAACTATATTAGTAATTTAGGATTTTCAATTTTAAACTTTAAGGCTGTATTACACTTACCAAGTTCCTTGACCAAGTTATTGGCCAAGAACTTGATCAAGTTAAAATTGACGACAAGTCGTGTATTACACTTGTCAAGTCGACTTGGTCAAGAACTTGGTGGCTTAGAACATGTTCTATTTTTCTTCTCAACTTGATCAAGTTTTTAGTGATTTCTAGTAATATTCATGTTATAAACTTTTTTGCCAACTGCCTAAAATGTAAATACAAATTCCATTTTAGAAAATTGTTAAAAATGACATGTTAACTTGATACTTCTTGAAAGAATTGTATGCGTAAATTATTTATTTTCTTTTGCATCTCTTGTGCAGTTATTTTTACATTCGATATCAAACGCAAATCTTCGGTAACTTTATTAATTTTTTTGTTTCGTACTTTTGCACTATTGGTACTGCTAATTCATCTGAAAACTTGGCCAAGAAATTGATAGGTGTAAAACAGTCAAGGTCAACAATAACTTGATCAAGAACTTGGTAAGTGTAATACAGCCTTTAGTTTCGTGCAATTCATTTTTTAAATGGCTAATATTTATTAACCTAACGGTTTGATTGGTTTTGTTTCACAATAATTAAAAAGCGTCATAACTAGGTAAACAACAAATACATAGGTACTTTATTAAACAAATAACAAACTTAAGTAGTAAAAGAAAACTAATGTTTTAACAAGTGCTCAAAATGATGTCCTTATTTTTCAATACATAAACGAATTTTCTCTTGAAAGGACTGTTTAACTCTTGTTAAAATACTTGGTGTTAAAGAACGAAACGCTATTCTTATTCTGTCTCTCATATCGTCTGGTGTAGTTGGTGGTGTATCATAGACAATATTTTTGAAATATTTCCATAAAAAAAAACAGAAGTCGTTAGGTCTGGAGAATTTGCCGGCCAATTGAGTGGACCGCCGCGTCATGTCCACCTATTGGGATATTGCCTATCCAATTCATTTCTAACATTTACTTGAAAATGCGCTGGTGGACCGTCTAGTTGTAACCACATTCTTTGTTAGTTACCATCGAAAAAGAACGTATCACTAGCGTTCCAATTATTCCACCCTACACATTGACACAACATCTGTGTTGCCTTCGAGAGTTCTAAAAAAATGGGAATTTTCGTCACTGTAGTGGTGAAAATTATGTCTATTAACTAATCCGTTATTGTGGAATGATGACTCGTCCGGGAAATACGGGAAAAAGCTGTGCCTTTTTATAATTTTTCCGACGCTCCGCCTGCTTAATTATTCCACTGGCTTCACTTATTTTTCGCTGACTTGTATGCAGCTTTTCTACAAGAGATTCGATAACAACAAAATCATTTTCTTCATTTCCCATAATTTGTCTTTGCCTTTCTGGTTTCTGATAACACTTGCAATAAACTTTCTAATGGCCGCCTGTCAGGGCGATGACGCGTGTTAGGATATTTTTGAGCATAAACTCTTGATGCTAGCAAGTAATTTTCGTCAAACTCTCTAATTACTAAAATCATATCCACCTTTTCGCTTTGAGAATCGGTTCTCATTTTAAATAATTGAAATTATTGAAACGACGTTGAACGGCGATGACGTCTTAACTAATATGTACTGTAACTGTCAAATAATTTATCTGGCTGAAGTAATAATAATTCCGCCTACTTTTGAGAAATAAATTGCAAGGAATTAGTGTTTGAAATTGATAATCCTAAATTACTAAAGAACTGAAAACTCTTATAGCTGCGACCATCATCTGACTAAAAACTTGAACAGAGAATTTTACACTCACTTTTTGAAAGGAACTGGGTGGTATATGCGCATTTGTTATTTTTGTTAGTGCTCTGCTCTTCTTGTTTTTCTGATCAATACTGTACTACTATACTACTACTCCTTTGTCACTGAAAGACATAATTTTATTACCTATACATAACCGCCATTTAATAAATTATTTCGAAAACTCTTAAATAAATGAGGTGCAAATCTTTCACCGGCACTTCGACACACTCTTTGACGGCAGTCATTTGGACACTTGATGTAAAACCTCGACTCGATCATCAGTAATAGGGATATTGCCTCATTTTCATATAACAAAAATTCTGTGATATGAATGTCTAATAAAGCTACTAAGTTGATGTAAACATTTTTTGTTATAATCTGCTAAATAGGTAACCGAATAACATTATTATGTTTCAGTGAAAGGACAATAATTACAGATTCAGAATAATCTAAGAAATTGTGATTATGATCGACGGACTTCAGTGAAATCATTCCGGGCTCTTTTTATGCTTCATTCAAAGCGAGATTGTAGATGGTGATACCATTAAGCAATTTATAGGGCAACGTATGAAAATGATTCTTAATATTCCAATACTGGGATTTATTTTATATTCAATTTTCTTATGGCATGTAAATGTTTTATTGTAAAGTGACTCAGCGTTAAAAGTAAAATGACGATCCTCATAACTAAGAGAAAACATCTCTCTCAACTCTATTTGGTTTATTTTCTAATATAAAATCTCACTCGGAAAACCGAAAATAATGTTTGAATTTCTTTCATCTGAAATTCAAGAATTCGTAATTTATATTGATAACTATGGTATGTTTACATATGTATATGTTTTTTGTCGTTCACTAACAAAAGTGAATTGGTTTTTTGTCGTCAACTCAAGGCTAAATATGTTTGGGATGAGATGAATAAGGAGATTGTATTCTTGTTAAATATTAAAAATAGAAAATAGATCTTAATTCAAGTTCCCCAATATCGTCTAAACTTAAAGGGTAACTTATAACAAATCTTAATTTCATTTTTCCAGCAAACATGTGGTTCAAATATAAAATAATGGTAAATTCTAAATCGTAGTGTCCTCTATTTTCCTTAAATGAACTAAAACTGAAGGGCTACAATAAAGCCTATCTTATGGGCTCTCTGCTTCTTTCTCTGTGCCCAGGCCACACTCCAAGGGAGCACTTAGTGAATTATAAAGAATAGGTGGTACTGATGAAGTAGAAGGAAGAGACTCCTCAGGTTCATCTATAGTTTGAGATGATGCTACAGTACTTTCCCTGCACGTTTTTTCTTAATATGCCTTGTTAAATTTCCTGTTGAACCGCGTTTAGCAGTTAAACTGTGAACAGTAACAACATTTTGCCTTGTCTTTATTAGCCAACTCAGTAAAATGATGCCAAATTTCACTTTTCTTGCGTGAATCGATGACATGTTACCTGGTAAAATTAAAATAAAATAGGCATTCAATTTTTTAACATATTTCAAACACATTTATTTTGATTACCTCGTAAACAGCAATACTATAATAATTGTGTGGTACGTTGAGGAAAATTAATAAATTGCAGGTAAAATGCGGTGCACTGTATCCGATTGAGCGAATTTTAAGAATATACGGCAGAGACGTGAATCTCTTAAAAGGTAAGAGAAAACTGAATATAATTTATAATATTTGTATTTTCAATTCTCCCAAAAATTATAAATTTCACCCTTTTCATATCAAACACAGACTTTTTTAAGTATGTGTGAACAGTTGAAGTACCTATATTAGTAGTTTAACACTGGCCTGTTCTGTATCGGTCAAAGACGCATAACAGTACTTATTTGTTATTTATATAGTTCTCAAAAATATTCCTTTGGATAATAAAATAAACTATTTAATTTATTAGTTGTCTGTGAGTTACAAAATTCTTACAAATATTTTTATTACACCTGCATCATAATCATAATTGCCATTTAATAATGCTATGAAAATTATAAATTGCTCTAGTTCTAATTACTTTTTGTTCGAATGGCATTCTCTTTAATAATTATAAATACCAAATGAATGTATAATTTAGTTTTACATAGGTATATTTTGCTTAATTTGTGTACAACAATCTGATAATTTGTGTGAATTGTACCTTCAAATAAATTGTTTGTCAAACATTTTGTATAATTGGTGTGCGCGCAGCCTAAATTATCATCCCGGTTCGTTTGCGCCGACGACGGCGCCGAGTATTACATACGGTATGCTATTACGGATCCACACGGTTCAAATGAGCCGGTTCCGGGACCCGGCTCACTATGAGGAGCTGAACCGAGTGAGCCGGGTCAATGAAAAGAACAGTACAGATTAGTATAACCTATGAATACAAGTTATGTTTACGTTAATATACGTAAGGTACGTGAATGCAAATTGCGTTCGGAAATGTTTAAAATAAGCGGGTTAGTTAAATGTTATACATTTTCTGAAAACGCCATACGAGTTCAATTAATTCGCCGTTTAAATCATATAGGTACTTAGTTCTATACCTACTCTATTCACATATTTCGTAAGTCTAAAACACCAAAGTAATCTATTAATGAAAATGTAATACTTATGGTAGCAATTGTGCGACATCGATTGTAATGGTACATACTATTTCATTTATTAATTTTATAAACTTTAATTTTAAGGATTTAATATTTTGAAGAAAAATAATAATTAAAATCAATGAATATGTTATGGCGTATTATTAAGTAAATATTAGTCATAAGTTTAGTATGTGTTTAGTTCTAAGAATTGTGGCGCCGAATGTTTACAACAGTGAAATAAACGCTACAGTTGTGATAAACATTCGCCGACATAAAAGAGTGTGTGTGAGAAACTTAAGTGGGAACAACCGAACTATATGGAAAAACGGGGAACCACCGGCGGTTCAACATAAAATGAAAACACGCGCTGGGAACAAGAGAGTCAACCGCTAGATTTTATTCAAGTCGGACCGTGAATTCCCAAGTCGGCAGAAATTCGACTGAGAAACTTCATAAAGAAGTCATCGAATTCACGACTAATAGATCGTCAAGTAATATTTGTTAAATGTTATCAAAATTAGAAGGAGAACCTACACTCCTATAACTAATTGGATAACAATAATAAGAATTGTTATTACAAAAATAGTGATTAAAGTAGCACTTAAAGAGTAAATGTGCACGGTGTTAAAAGTTTAATAAAAGAATATATTGTGCTCCAGTAAGCCGAGCAAGGGGATTCGTCACCATAGGATCGTGACCACTCAACAAATGATGCCGATGAAAACATCGCAAGAAAAAGAAGATTTTACGGAAGATAGACATCACTGAAGAGCGAAGAAAGAAACTTTGTTATAAGGTATTTTTAAAAGATTATGAATTAAATCTTAAATTGATGTTAATATAATAAAGTTATCAAATAAATATCATCTCCGTTCTAATAAGGAGAATGTAATTTAATCTGTATTAGCAGCGTTGTATGTATATAATAATAATACACAAAACGTGTATAAAGCATACGTAGTAAATTCTGGCATCCGTTGTTGATATCTGACTATATTGAATAATATACAAAAAGATTTATATCAGTTTGGCATTTATAAAATTGTATTCAAATTGTCTTTTAAATAAATTTGATCTCTTTTATGTTTGTATGATATTGTTCGTTATCTGTTAAAATTATATGTGTGATTCATTGATTTTAATATAAGTATTATTTAAAGTTTCAATGGTATTTTTCTTTTTATTAATTTTAATTAATGTTTAGGAACCCTCTTTATTAAGCATTTCTGATAAACCCAAACCGCCCTGAGAGAAATTGAGTTATAGTCGGCAAATTGGGGTGTTCCTTTACATTATGTTGCCCAACTTTGGGGCAGTATTGATATTTTAATTATATTATAAAGATATACCGTTGCACGATATATAAACAATATCTCATATACACGGTCATATAATTTAATATAAAAAGAATTCGATGTACCGTATCTTAGAATTCACCACTCTAGCGAAGTCCAAACATTTTAATACATTCTGCGCCATAGCAATTATAACACTAAGTAAGTAGGTACCTATTTCATATGAGATCAAGTGAACATGTAATGTGAATAAGTGACGAAAAGCAACATGTAGTAGAGGTACACCTCTCGTTTTATTTCGGTTTCATGTCTTTTCCTCTCAGTTCTTAACACCTATATATTCTATCGAGTTCTACAACCTCGGTCGATTCGCCTCTCCATTTACTACTGTCCTCCATTCCGTCGTCGAGTATTTTCACTTTCCTCCGTTCTTCATACAAGTCCCGCCGATTTTGTTCTTCTATTTTCTTCCCTTTGCCCTATTCATAATCGAAAAGCTCTTTCAAATATCGAATTATTTTATAACTGATGATTTAATAACGAAATAAGGCTTAAGATATCGCGCTGCTTTTATTCTCATAGAACATTATATATTGTAAAGTGTACACGTAAAATAGTATGAGATAGTAACGGCTGGTGGGTACGTTTAGGCACAGTTTAGGTGGAGCAATTACATAGACAAAACTGATTCGTTTATTATCAATAACATACTCCCAGATGTCGAGCATATCACCGATAATAAAGGAGCCAGTCTTTATGTAATTGCTCCACCAAAACGTACTCAACAGCTGCCACTGGTATGACAATGTCAAATGCTGGCTCATCTATCTTGTAAGCAAAAATGTAGAATGCCCGACAGCCAGCGCAATCTCTTCAAGTGCTTCGTATCTAGACTTGAATTTTTGTAACATTCTGAATTAAGATACATGTCTCCCACATTTGATATTATGGAAGTGTGGGTATTTTGCAAATGTAGCTTTATTTACTTTTCGATTACCTTTAAAGCACATTGTTTGTTTATTGAATATTGTTTAGTTGTTCTTTAAATTGTGTGCATATCAAAAAAAGTATATAATCTCCAAACTCAAATCGAGATTTGGATAAAAGCTCTAATATTTTAGAAAGTTGGTAAAAGTTTGACTTCTGGGTCTTTTCTAATTCTTCATTCGTTCAAAATATACAGACTTAATTACGGCTCTCAGAAGTATTTTCCTGCTGATAATTATCATCTCATTGGTGATAGCGCATTCCCTTTACGAACGTTGTTAATGACACCTTACAGAAGACGACCAAATTTAAATAGATAAGAGAGACGTCACAACTATTGTCTAAGTGCCGACAGAGTATGTATTGAAAATACATTTGGCATTTCAAAAGGACGATTTGCTAGACTTCGTTTTATAAATACTTATTCTGTGAGCAAAGCTGTTGAGATAACAGCTGCTGCTTGTCTTACATAATTTTTGTTATCGCCAAGGAGACAGCTGGGAGGGCGAAGTGATAAACGAAGATTACAATGAGCAAGAGTATCGAGAAGATAATCAAAGACAGTTTGAGTTAGGGCAGACCAAACGATTATTAATAAGTAACACTTTATATAGGAACTAAGAAACATTGTATTCTCACAATTTTAATAAAAAATATATCAAAATAAATGTATTCAGTCTGTAAGTTTATCTTCAACTGCAGACTTAACAAACTTAACGAAATAATTATCTTTTTGGTAATATTAATTATATGCACTGAAAAAATATATATGAATATGCTGCATTTATTGTTGTTCAGAATCCGATGATGTGCGACGTCTTTTTGGGGCAAATAAATTATCCAGATTATCTAACATTCGCTCACGTTGGCCATTTTGAACAGCCAGCAGCTTTTCCAACCTTGAAAAGTGCACTTCCGTTGATTCTTTTCTTCTTCAAATTGCGATTTCGTTTAACTAATCATCTCAGACTACTAGATGAAGGTTTAGGTTTCTTTATGCCAGTAAACCGATTTTGTATTATCTTGGAGGCACTACTACTTATAGAAGGTGTGTCGTCTTCGCTTGTGTGATCTGTAACTGTCTCATCTTCCACTGTCTCTTCTTTTTCCTCACTATCTATAAGTCTTTGGGGCTCTACTTTATCTTTATAACCAAGAATTCCATGCAATTCTTCATAAAAAGCAGGCGGACCTCTTTTACCTTCTCCAGTCTTCTTCACTTTTGTAATATAATCAATATATTGTCTTTGGATATTAGCAAATTTTTGTCTACACTTCTCTGTAGCATTTTCTCCAAGACAGTATCCAGCTTTTTCCATTTCATCTGCGGTTCGTTTCCAAATTGATTGTTTTGATGTCTTTTTGTCATTGAATAAATCATCATATTTCATACGTAATTTTAAAAAGTATGCAGTAGCTTCTCTATCTTGTTCAGTAGAGTTTCTCTTATTTATGGATACTACATGATACAAGTGCATACTTTGAGATGTGCCCTGATATGATACGCTATTATTAAAGGGCGGAATATATGCAAAGTGCATATATTTGCATATTTTGCATATTTTAACAAATTTCACAAAAAATTGCATATTTCGGCAAAAATAAAATTTGTGTGCATATTTTTATGTTTTTCGTTTTATGAAAAGATTAAGTGCGACCCTGTTTAGGAATTTCCAAGTAATCAGCTTGCCTAATGGAGAGCAGATGTGGTCTATTCTTTTATATTTATATTGTATAGTTTTTATTATTATATGGTTTATTGCCGGCATTTATTGGGTGTTTAGGAATTTCCAAGTAATCAGCTTGCCTAATGGAGAGCAGATGTGGTCTATTCTTTTATATTTATATTGTATAGTTTAGTTTGTCGATAGATTCCAGTGTGAAAAGAGTGATTTCGAAAATATTTTATTTCAAACGCCTAAAATGCCGAAAGCCGCTTCGTGGATTAAAAATTTTCCTGAGTTGGAGTTTAGTGGGGATAAAGTGTTTTGCAAAGTTTGTGCCAAAATCATTGTTTCTGAAAAGAAGTTCCAAATTGATCAACACTTGAAAACAGCTATGCATAAAGCTAAGTTGCAGAAAAATGAATCAGTGCCTGTTCAGCAGTGTGTGCAAACCGCATTTCAAAATGTCAAACCAAAGAGTGAAAAGGAGGTGTTTCATCAAGACTTATGCAAAGCTTTAGTCGCAGCAAATATACCTTTGAAGAAACTGCAAAATACACAATTCAGAGATTTTTTGCAAAAATATTGTAATCAAAACATCCCTGACGAATCCACACTTAGAAAGAAGAATGTGCAAACAGTATACGAAACCGTAATGGGAGAAATTAAAGTTACACTGGGCGATGAACATTTTTATATTATTGTTGATGAAAGCACAGACTCATGTGGTCGATATATCGCACATCTTATGATTGGAGGGCTTCAAGAAAATGAGCCAGGGAAACCATATTTAATATCTTCTAAACAGTTAGACAAAACAAATAATGAGACCGTAACGCGATTTATTCAGCAGTCTCTATCAAATTTTTTTTTACCAAATCCAGTTCCAGTAGAGAAGTTTTTAGTGTTTTTGTCTGACGCAGCGCCGTATATGGTTAAAGTAGGCCAAAACTTAAAAATATTTTATCCCAATATGGTACATGTCACTTGTCTTTCACACGGGATAAACAGAGTTGCAGAAATTATTAGAACAGCATATCCCTTGGTGAACAAATTAATTTCAAATGTAAAGAAAGTGTTTTTGAAAGCACCTCTAAGAGTGCAGATCTATAGAGCGAAATTGCCAGGAGTTTGTTTACCTCCAGAGCCCGTAATTACTCGATGGGGAACATGGATTAAGGCCGCGATATTCTACGCAGACCATTTTGAAGCCATTAAAGACATAGTTTTAGATTTAGAAGACAATTCGCAGTGTGTAGTGCAAAGTCAAGCATTATTCAAAAATGTAAATTTAGCTAAGGAACTTGTTTTTATTAAGGTTAATTTTAGTTTTGTACCAGATATAATAACTTCGTTAGAAAGTAGGAATATAAGTTTAAGAGAATCAATTAATATTGTTGAAACTTTTTCCGACAAATGCAAAAAAGTTCCCGGTGATGTAGGAAATCAAGTAAGAAGGAAACTCGAAGTTATTGTGGGAAAGAATGAAGGTTTTAAGTATTTAATGGAAGTCAAAAATATTTTTGATAGTAAACCATCCAACGAAGTAATACCTTGGCCTTATAACTTACTACCCAAATTAAAATATTGCCAGATCACATCGGTAGATGTTGAAAGAACTTTTTTTTTGTACAAACATATTTTTACAGACAGAAGGCAAACATTTTTATTGGAAAATTTTGAAAAATATATCGTTATAAATGCATTTTATACTATTTCAGGTTGAAAATTGTACCTATTATGTTTTTCTTTTAATTTTACTTAAAATAAATAATTTTTGTAAGAGTCGGCGTTTCTTTATTTCCATTTTTCCATGTTATATTCAAGGCATATAATTGCATATTTTGACAAATAAATGCATATTGTTGCATATTTCAGAGAAAAACGATGCATATATATGCGCATATTTTAACTGAATTGACGTGCATATATTCCGCCCTTTAGCTATTATTATTGTCGCTTTCTGCAGTTTTTGCGTTGAAAGCGTAATCCTCGTGGTCTCTCTCGGTCCCTTCAACGTAGTCTTGATCAAACAATCGTTACATATATGCATCAGCTGCTACAGGATCTAAAATGGGCAACTTTTTGTCTATTAAAAGCTTGTTCACATATCACTTACCATTCAACAATGCTACAGCCGTGTCAACAATGTCTGTTATTGTATAATCGTTACCCTGATAATTTAGATGAAATTCAACCATAGTTGTGGAGTCTTCCTGGTTTTCGGTGTCCCACAATTTTTTCGGTTTAACAGATGTTTAACAGTCTCATAACGCTTATTAATCGCAACTTCAACAGCTCCAGACTTGTTGAACTGAATAAAAGACTGGTATCAAATTGATGACGCCACTAATGACGTCATGTCCACAAACATTTGCTCGCAAAAATGAGGTGGTTTCAGATACCGAATGACCGTTTCATACCAGGTATCTCACGAAAAATTCCTAATTAATCGACATGTCTGCATTGATTTGATCTTTATAAATGTGTCTGAATGACAACATTTCTTGCGATAGAGAATCCGATAAATCGTTGGAATAAAAAAAAAGTTGATCAGATTTTCAGCTAGGAGTACCAAATCAGCATCAGAGTAATCTCTCGGGACCAAAGGAAAAAGTATTTCAAATCTTTGAACTACGCTATTTAACCCTGTGAATCGATTTTCTACTTGTGATATAATAACATCCAACGTAAGATTGGTGTACGGATTCTGTGACATTTGAAACTTGGATCAATTCCCCAACCACGAGCTAAATCAGCTGCTTCATTTACAATTTCCTCGAAACCTCCCCTGGTCTCTGCAATATCTCTCTTAGCAGTTTCCAATAGTTTTGACGCTCTTCCAATATCCTGGTTTAGTCTGCAGTACATTAGATACAAGTTTTGTGATGCTTAAGATTTTATATTCCATCACTATCATTACAACTGCTTCAAAATGTGCTAGTTTTTTCTTTAATCCAAGCGCTTAATTTTTATCGGTTGCTTTAGAACTCATCAAGATTAGTTTTGTCAAAACTTGTAAAATTTCCCGATAATAAAACCTCAAGCGATGAAGAGAATCATAGACGACCATCTCGTGGGACACAGTCGTTTTAACGAATGCTTCTTGGATTCAAATGTTTCGGTCAGTATTGACCCGCGTTTTATGCTATGTGTAAAAAAGGCATACAGACTTTCCACAACGTCGTAAAAAATCTGAAATTCCCTTGAAATTTTTAGTCATAGATAACCAGATTCAGGTTATGAGCAGCGCAGTGTACGTACATTGGGATGTTTCTCCAAAATCTTTGCTTGCAGACCACTGTAAATGCCGTTGATGTTAGCTGCACCATCGTAACTTTGAGCTCGTAATCTCCAAAAACCCAAGGTTCGCAGTAAACCACATCCAATGTTGGCGAGTAACCCAGCCAATTTCTTCTATACTTACACAATTCCTGACTTGGATTTTGGGTGTAGTATGTCAAACTGAACGATAGACCTTCAGCATTTTTTGAAAATTGTATATTTTCTGGTTGACATGGTCCGTGCTATGCAATAAATCTTTTACCAGAATCGGTGAGAATACTGATAAAATTATATCTTTCGATCCTGAGGTTTGATGCCGTTTTTTTGTGAAATAGAGACCAAACTCGAAGCAACTGTAATTTCGTCTTTCTCTTGCTCTATTTCTTCAGCAATAATTTGACCAGGATGTGCCGGGCGTCGTAGTCAAATATGTCGCTGACGGTGAAGTCATGATGTCTAGCGTACATGAGCTATCCTTATCCTCACTGTCAGGTTCAGATTGTTCAGATGATTTAAATTCAACTGTATTCATTTCAACACGTTGGAAAAAATAAGTTAGCTTGGGTAGCTTTTCTCTTTCGCGTTTTACCATTGTAACCATGATACAAATAAGGTATGCCGATTAAAATTGAAACATGCTCGTTTACATATATTGACAACTCGTCATCGTTCAACACCATTATACCTACAAAAACCATTTCGAGACTGCCATAATCAAATATTTTTAGATTTGTCATAATTACCTTTTAACGTTTGTTATCCAAACAATATAAATTTGCAATGTTTGTCTGCTACACAGAATAGCCAAGTATTAAATAAAATATAGGTAAAGTAATATTTCAATTTATAAGTGTCTTTAATGTCATAGTACTTTACTAGCGGAAGGTATGTATTAATTAATTAGTTTAATTTTATTGTTCTGATATTGTTTCAGTGGATGGGAATTTGCAGTGGCATTAAGGGTGCGTTTCAAAGTTGACAAATCCATTTCGGTTCGTATCTAAGATTTTAGCGTTTCTCAAGTACTACTAGTAATAATTGGATGGCGCCACGATGTTAATTCTAACAAACTAAACTAATTCTGAAGATCTAAAAACATTTCAAGGTCATTTTACCTGCTTATTGAATTTCTACCTACAAACGTAGATTTGGTCTGGCAGACTTTCTTCGCAATTCGATTTTATACATATGAATCTAATCGATACTGACTTGTCAACTTTCATGCTGAAGTGAGAAAGACGCGCGAACTTTAAGCATCCATTTGAATTTATTTGTAAAAATTTTAAATTACGTTTCTTTTATTTATAAATGAAGTTATTCTTAAACATATTCGCTAAAGGTAGGTGATACTCATCCATTCGACTTTCTTATTTTCTTATTTCATATATATTTATATTTTGTAATTTATATTAATACAATGTTGTTCTCTTATTTTGGAAATAAACTAATATTATTATTATTATATAAAACCACACAATAAATAAACAGCAGTGTGTTTGTGTTATGCAAAATAAAACATTTTCTGTTACTTGATACATTTAGTACGTAGCCTGCATCTCTGTTTATCATGTCTAATAATAATAATAATATGCAAAACTGAAATATAGTCATATTATTGTCTTTATAACGTACCTATTAGTTCAACATTCTAATAAATATATTCCACCTGCTAAAAATACATGTAAAGTTAGTATTTGCAAATCCCAAGTGCCAGTTTGACAGTTAATCAGTTTTTTTCATGTTTTTATTTTATTTCTATTTTGTAATTTGGCTCCTGGACAGTTTTCAGAATGGATTTTATTTTGTGAGATTACTAAGTTCGAATAAGAGAAATTCTATATACATATTTTAAGGCAAATTTGGTCATAGGTACGTTGTTACTTTATATTATAACTTTTCAATTCAAATATCGCGCCAAAACGGTACCATTTTTAACAGAATGTATTGGTTCCTATGTAAGTAAATTTAACAAGGAATTATAAGTATGCGATATCTGTATATTTTATAACATAACCTAGCCATAATTTGTGAAGCTGTGAACATTCTCTTATTATATTTTACTGTGTTATTATACACTATCTGTACGTTTAAGTACGTCACGAACAATTAGATAAGGCACTTCTAACCAAACCGTGAAAATCGCCACCCAAACAGCGTCAAGTATTTTTACAATAAAGATGATAAAAACAGTTTTAAATATGTACAAAGATATCTACAAACATCAAAAATAAAAAGAACAGTAATTGTAATAAAAATCTTCAAAACTAAGTAAGGTAAAGGTATTATTTTAATGTTAATATATTATAAATAATGAGGCTATTATAAAGATTATTGTTATTAATCGAAACTAGAAAACCGGCGAACTGACCTCCGGAAGAAAGAGTGGGCAGGCATATGTGAATTTGAACTAGGGATGCGCACGATATATTGTTTTGTAAAAAAGTATCGATGTTTTCTTTTCGATAATCGTGATTGAAATCGATATTTTTTTATTTAATAATAGTGACTGTTATCGATTTTTTTATTCGATAATATCGTTTAATCAAAAATGCCATTCTACTTATATCCTGGTAAACAATCTTTGACATTTTACACATTTATTTTACATTAATATACAAAAGAAACTGTTCATATTATACAGAATACAATAGAATATATTTTTAAGAAAGAAGTTGGAAATTTGAAAAATGCCTACTGCAATGTTTGCTGTTTCGTAGAAATCATAATCCGGAAGCGGCAGCGGAATATTGCATTTCATAGACTTGACATCTCGTATAGTTCGCCGAATCGCCTTCATGGGGTGTTATCTTTATCACAATTACTATTTCCTCAAAATTGTAAAGAAGATATGTTTTAAGATGTTTATTTTTTACTTGTATTTATGTATGTGTTTTATACAACTAGAATTATATATTTAAGTTTTGGATTTTTTATACGTTATAGATACAAATTTATATTTTGTTTGTCTTTTTATTGGATTTTTTTTTGTTTTTTGAGTGAATATATATTTTAAGTTAAAGATTTTATTTGTTACTAAATGGCTTGAAAAGCCACAGCAAAGAACTTTTAATATAAACATGATAAAAATGTCGATATCAAGGTATATCGATATTCTTCATTCAATATTTGTTTAAAATCGATTTTGAATTTTTGATACATTATTCGATTCTAATATCGATATTTTTGAAACGTTGCGCATTGGAATTTTTTAATTTGCTATATAGTTTGAACTATAAAATTTGATGAATATGTCAAAAATACTATAGACATGGTGTGCAGTTTCTATTTAAAAAATAAACGATTTCAAAGTTCTGAAAACTGCTAACAAATAAAATGTACCTATATTTACATTTTAAGTAATTAGCAACAACCTTAACAAATTTTGAAGAAAAATGTAAAACGTTCTTAGCCGACAGTTTCTTTGCGAACTTCGTAAATATAAAACAGCTATTAGGCTTTTGTCGGCGTAAACAGTCCCAGTTTAACTGATTTACATAATTCATCTCATTAGTAAAAGCATAGGCATTGAATGGTTTTGTATAGGCATTGAATGGTTTTGTGGTGCCAACCAGTGATGCCAACTGTTGATTGTCTATTACGTGCTTTCAAATAACTCGTAACATACTAAATTTTATAATTAGTAACCGCAAAAATTGTTGTTAATTATAATGAATAATTAAAGTATCGCATAACACACAACTAACCTCTAAATAATTGCAAGATAATATCGCCATCTGTATTATATGTGCTACACTGTTAGGCAACGTAAATGTAACAGATATCTGTAATGTATGTAAAGACCCACCAAAAATGTAAACAAATTTTATTTCATGGATCACTTAAAAAATTACACATGTATTTAGCTACTGTTACTATTTTTACCTTCCAAATATAAATACCGAGTGTACTTGCTATATTACATATAAATTTACCGTGTAATTTTTAAATGTAGCCATTTCTTCTAGTACTTGCAAAACCACTAACTTCCCATTTTATTTACGGCTTATATATTAACTTAATTTAAAAAAGAATTCGACCGTTCACTTCGTTTAACCTTGATCTTCATGCTTAATGCATAAAATTTACATGCTTTGATTTCTTACGCCTGAAAAAATGGAAATAAAAATGGTATTTTTTGGGTACATTTCTCTCCCGCCAAAACCTTATCAAACGCAGCCTTAAAGCGTCGTAATTAGTTCGTACTTCGTCAGGGTCGGTTGTTTCAACTATACTAGAAAAGTAAGATAAAGAAACTAAAATTACTGTATAGAAATAAATGTATTATTTTGCTCTATAACATATGACATCAATGAAAAGTACCAGATGGCAGATGATCACAGAAAGAAGAAGTGCTGTCAGCCAACATTACAACGGTTGGCCAAGTGAAGAGTAACAGTTAGAGCGAGAACAGTATCTGTATAATTGTGGTATAAAAATAATTGCAAACTTTTCAATTTTTAATAGAAATTCTTTCTTGGGATTCCATAAATAGAGTTTTTGTGATGACATAACTATGAATCTTCAAATCAGAAAAAATCGAGTTGAACTGCATTTGGTACTGCGTACAGGGGTAGAAAGTGTAACACATAAAATTCTCTAAAACACAAATAGCCAATCGGTAAATCAATTACAGGTACCTGTGACTTGTTAAGAGTAGGTACTAAAAGCTGCTTGAATTGTAAAAGAACAATTTATGTAATAAATATGAATATAAAATGTCTAAATGAACAACAAAACAGTACACTCATATTTTTGTTTTCTTCCTTTTTTTATTTTTCATACATCTCTTTCTTTTTAAATTTTTGTGATCAACCTTTGGACACTCTCTTTTCTTATGGCCTTTCTCTTTACAATGAAAACATTCCTGAAATAATAAAAAGTGTATAAATAAATAATTGTTAGGCTATAGCTATTATTCTCAATTATTGTTATATTTTAATTGTGCACATAAACGTGCCAGTGAAAATTGAATAAAATATCTATCTTAAATGAAAATATAATAAAACTATACTATACCAATTCAAAAATAATTTGACCACATTTATGGTCTATTTGAGCACATCGGTTACAAATTTTGCAGTGTGTCCATGTAGGTTTTACACATCTACGACATATTGTGCAATGCACATAAGTTCTTCCATTCTTTGAAGGGCATGCTTTACAGTTATCACAATGGTTATTCTCAGATGCAACCCATCTCTCACATTTCACACAATATTTATAGCCTTCTTTGCAGGGTAGCTTAATTTTCCTAAAAAATAATTATGCATGTCTATTTACTATTGAAGAACATCCCTACCTAGGATCAATATTTGTAAATATTCTAACAGGTGAACCATACTTTCGACCTTGTAAGCCACCTTGAAAAAGTGGATGATTTTCATATTCTACTTTATAGTCAAGCATATTAAAATGTGGTAAATTATTTAATATTTGTGGTTCCATGAAGTAAGGAAAAATCCACATCATTTCTAATTCACTAGAACAGTTATTGAGGTGTTGATAAAGAGCACTTATTTGCTTGAATGTTTCAGACAATAATTCAACACGTCCACCAAATGGAGGATCTGTAATTAACATGAAGTTCTTTCCACTAAAAAAGAAAAAAGCAATCACTATAAAAAAAATACTATCAAAAAAGAAAGAGAATACCAATCATTTTGTAAGAAATCTTTAAAAACATTATGTGACTCAGGTAAAAAGAAATGATTATTAAACGAATTGAACCAACAAAATTGCAAAGGACTGTAGAAATCATGATATCTTCTATCAATATCTAAAAGTAAGCTGTTAACGTTTGGCACTTCATTTAATATATATTCATGTATTCTTGGCGTTCCTACACAAAGCACATTTCTGTAAGTAAAATAATTTAAATATAAAAAAATAATTAAATACATTATAATACATTTTACCTTACTTTTCTTTCTTGTAAAATATTTACAATTGTTTCCACAGCAGTTTTTGAAAATAAGTACTGGGCTTCTTTCCTGGCATTATCTAATGGCTCTAAAAATTCAGAAGGCCTTAGTAAATAATATTCTGAGATATTTGTTTTAAGGTTATGTTGCTTATGCTTTTCTTTAAATCTTGGTAACTGAAATTGGTTGCAAGTAACACAATATATTCTTTCAGCCTGTGGGAGAGCCTTTATCTACAAAATAAAACTATTGTACCGAGAACAATATATTTACTATTCTAACCTTGTTAAATGTAATATATAATTTTACATGATTAATACTGCCTATATAGTTTCGTTCTTCTTGTTCCCAAATTGTTTTTCTATATTTTGAAATTGTATGTAACTCATCCTCATAAATAAAAAAATTACAATCTTTTCTGCCTCTGCATGCTGAACACGCGTAAAATTTTCTGGCATTTGAGTTTCTTGAGAACAGAACTGTTGGACCATGTAGGCAATGTGGGTTATTCTTAATATTACATATTTCAACATTTATAGACATATTTATTCACTGATTTGAAACAATACAATCAAATTGCCTCTTATTTTATTAGCAAATCGCTATACTACACGTTGTCGCACACATCCATCAACCCCTGTCATATTTTGTACAATATGACATCATGGAAAATTGAAATTAACAACAGCAGTCAGCATCAGCAACCATCCATAGAGAAATACCTTTGATAAAGTCAAAAATTATACACAAATTGGCAAACTACAAATTTTAAGCAGGTTTTAAAGTAAGATTTTGTTTTATATAAATTATTTTTCAGAAATGTGCGGAAAGTTAACTAACGTGGTGTGGTGGCGGACATGGTTATAGTCTATAGCAGAGGCACAGAGGTCTATAGGTCTATACATATAGGTGCTATAGGTATCTAGAATATTTATGTAGTATGTTGGATTGAGCTGGATGATATAAGGTTACATAAATTGATTTTAAAACTAGTGTTAATGTAAAACTCAAATAAAGAAATCAAATGTCTAATGTTCTGAGACGAAAATGTCCAAATAGCAGTTAAGAGAATATGAAATTATAGTTGCAGCTAGGAAGAAATAATGAACATCCCTTACTGGAAAATTTTAATTTATATGTTAACATTTGTTACATATATATATGCTGGTTATGGAGCTAGTGTATTATCAAATTTAAGAGATGCTGTGTTATCAGCTCAAACAGTTTTTGGTGACGTACTGAATAATATAATACATTTGGCTAAAAAGTTTAAAGATGTGCATGAAGTTTTTGATGCTGCTGTTGAGGAACACTGCATATATAAATGTCCCATTGAAGGTAATGAGTTTTTGTTTATAAGAAAGACATTTTAATTTATATTGTAGGTGTAACCCCAAGACCAAATAGAAATCATGTTCCAAAACCAGATGGCTGTGGATCATTAGGTTTAAAGATTCCTACTGATTATTTACCAATTAGTGAAATGACAAAGTGTTGTGATTCACACGATATTTGTTATGATACATGTAACAACGATAAGGAATTGTGTGATGTGGAATTTAAAAGATGTTTATATAAATACTGTGATACATACAAAAAAAGTATTGGTGATAGTTTAGTTAAAGGTATATCAGTTTGTAAAATATTTTTAATATAATTAAAATAAATTACTTTTAGCATGCAAAGGAGCAGCAAAAATGTTATTTACAGGTACATTAACATTAGGTTGTAAATCCTACCTCAGTGCTCAAGAAAGAGCATGTTATTGTCCTGCATCTTATGGATGGAAAAACAAGAAGGATTATAAATACACTAGAGGAGATGGGGAATTATAATTTTCTAGTTTTAAGGGGAAAAAAACACAAACATGTAAAACAAATTTTATTTATAAATAAAAATATTTACGAAATTTTCTTTATATTTTTGTTACATTTGATGTTTCTTAACATTAAGTTATGAATTTTCAGATGAGAATTCAAAAGGATTTGTAATCTGAATTTTTTATCACAAAATGTACATGGGAACATACTGAGATCTGCATTCTTAGAAGACTGAGCTGGAGGAGAATGTTCAATTGTTTTACTATCTTTATTAGACACAAGCTTTATGTTTAAAGATTTAAAATTTTGGACTTTATTGTTTACATCTGCAATATCTTGAGATGGAGATTGTTCAATTGTTTTACTATCTTTATTAGAAACAAGTTTTATGTTTAGAGATTTCAAATTTTGGACTTTATTGTTTGCATCTGCTATATCTTTGAAGACCAAGCGATTATTAATTTCATTTAAATTACTTTCGTTGTCTTCTCCTGTAACCGTTTTCAATAAAACAATAATTTGTTGCAAAAATTCCTTGTCAATTTTATGACCCATTTCTGTATATTGTCAAAAGCGGACAAGCCCAAGCACTGCAAAATGGTTATCTATGCCAAGTTAAACAACATTTTATTAAAGTCTAACCGTGTTAACCATAATTTATATCACCTTCACAAAACCTCGTAATTATAGATAGTCACAGCCAAGGCAAGGATAATATGATGAAATGGAAACTTTAAATTTTTACACTCAAGAGGTTGTACACTGATGGTACACTTGGGTACACGTACACCTTTCTTTATCTATGCACGTGCTTTGCACCAAACCACACACCCAGAGATAATACCACAGACTACTCCAGACAGGCAACTCTTTGGCAAAAATTTATCCATAAATAATGACAAGGATAGATATATCTCTTATCTTTACATATTTTGATAAGGCAGCGTAGATGGCAGCACAAGTAAATTTAGGCGGTAAAATTATATATTCGAATATTAAGAAGTATTTAGGATACTAAGATTTATATTACAAGAAAAATAAATGGTGAAATATTATATCTCACCATTTATTTTTCTGTAATATAACCATAGAATTTTATATGGGCATAAATGTTACCATCAATTTAAGTTGCTCGACAACATTTAATATCAAATTTATAATTATTATAAGTATATTTTTCATTAACGTTTTGTGTAGTTATTGCAATTTTATTCTAATAAGCTGTATTACAAGAGTGCTAATTTAAGTGAATTCTTAAAAATATGAATAATTTCTAGCATCTATTTGAAAAAACTGGTTTTTATTAATTTAAAGAATATCTCACGTGTTCAAACATACTTGAGTAATAATAACATACATTTTGAAGTTATGATTATTTTCACAAATAAAGAAGTTTGTAAAAGAGGGAAGTGAAGCAAAATTGTTTGGGAATAAACAAGTAGACATTTATTTATAACAAAATAATACACATTTTAGATTTAGCAAATATGCAATTGGTGTGTCTTGAAAGGCGTGTTATAAATAATATTTACCTTTATTTAACTGGTCATACTTCAAATTGGTAGCTAAACAAGGCAAACTTACCTATGTCATTTACATAATAATAAGATAATAATTTTACAACACAATAAGTGGTAGTTTAGTATATTAAAGTAATAATAATACTATTTTATTCATCCGTTCGACCATATACATACATACATAGTACAGATTGGGTAACATTTCAATATAACATATATACTAATAATATAAAGTATGGGCAATAAAGCAGTTCATAAATATTTAAAATATGTAATAAAATATCAATTTTTATATCTTAAAAACCCCAACTATAACAATGTTATTATAGAAATCCACCAATACAAATACAAAAGTTGTTCTACATTAAGTTTTAAATACAATTACCCTCTTAATAATATGATATTTGCAAAAAAAACTGCTTTCTAATAAGAGTTACTTCGAGTCGGAATTTTGAAAATGATGCTATACAAAACTTGTAAATTATGTTCTAAATGCTTTTATACTGCTATTATTAAAATATGTTATATACCTCCCCTTTGAATTATATTATTTTATCCTTTATTCATGCCTTAGTATTTTAAGTTTGCGCTGAATACTACGTCAATTTATTTGAAATTGTTTCTGTTGTTCATTTTCTCGTTTGCAATACCATGGGATACCAATCTGGCATATTGCTTTAACTATTGCAATCTTTAATACAACGCTTGGCACAACGAAGTTGCGATATTAAAACATGTTTGGCACGAGATGAAATATCATCAAAGAGTTTTTTAATAATCCATATTACATAGATCTTTGATACTTTTAGCTCTTCACTTGCATTCTCTTTTTATTTTTCTAATTTGGTCCTCTCGTTTCCTTATAACATTTATCAAGGTCCTTTCTCTAAGCATTAACTCACAGGACCTAAATCCCTCCACACCCTTAAAAAGGGGACGCCGCTTCCTTGAATATGCTGGAGTACTAAAAAAAAAATAGCATTTTTTTAAAATACAATATAAATAAGACTATGAACTTTAACCATGCCCATATCTATTGCAGTATTATTTGCCAATCTGCATAACTACAGATAATATTCACTTAATATTTTTCAATAATTTAAAAGAACTTGTAGGTGTTGTTGATAAGATGCAATCAAAATTGATTGATATGATTAAAATAGTCAATAATTAATATTTTCACTATTTTGATTTTCACAATATTTGAAGAATATTGATGTTTATTGATATTTAAATAATCACTATACTTTACCTTATTAGTGATGACTTTCTATTATTGTGCTTCCCAATGCAGAAGGTACTTGCTCTGATATAAAGACTTCCTCATCATATTTCATCTCCAGACTGTTGGTATCCAGTACTTGAACAATCTGATATCAAGGATGCTTTTTGTTCGATAGCAGCACTAGTACTTGCTACAGGTGATGTGAATGTGATGGTTGGACAAAATGATGTTGCTGGGTGTAACGTTGGCACTGCATCAAGTTTTAAAATAAACGTATGGCTCTTTATATGAAACTGCACTGAAATGCCGACTGTTAATTCTATTATTTTGAAGAGTTTCTCCAGAAAAAAACATTCCCATTGCTTCTTGCCAAATTTTAGACCTAATAGTGACACGAAAGATCCATTTGAATCAAGTAAATTGTACACTTTTTTTTAATTATTATACAACTCATTATATTCCGGTTTACTTATTGATACTAACGAAAATATCGATAAACATATTTTAATCATCGCGTAAAAAACCTACTTTACTAAATTTCTGGGGAAGCAATGCAGCTTAACAACTTCATCTTCTCCATAACTGCTAACAATGCATTTATGCACTTTACAATTTTAGAAAAACAGAAATTTGTTATCAACAGGTGTAACCACAACAATAACCAAAATGGAAATTGTCAACACAACAAAAATGGCGAAAAATTTAAGTTAACGCATGCGTGTACTTGTCTACAGCAGCGCCTCTATCTCGCTGCCTTATCAAAATGTGACGAGGATGAGAAGAGCATCTTTTATTGTGTATTAGACAAGACCAGAATATTACCGGATAAATTCGTAAACCTAGTTACCGGTCTGGAGTAGTCTGTGATAATACTAACACACCAAACTTACACAGTACCACTGTTGCCAACCCACTACAGACGATTCCCCCTGAATAATGCTTGAAAACCCCCTAAATTACATGACTAAACCCCTAAAACCAGTAATTCAATTGTTATAAAAAAAGTAACTCCTTTATATTATTGTGACAGTTATTTGTATAGACAAATGCATGTTTCCAGGAAATTCATATTCATATATCTTAATTTGTAAATAGGAAAATTTACAGTTGCTGGTGCTTGCTGCTTATTACTCATGACTATTATTATAACATAATAAAAATAAACTCAAATATTTCTTTCTCAATATGCAATACCACAGCCGTCTCTACTTACCAAACTAACTTCAAGAATAGCATGGAAAGAATAGCTATTTTTAAGTAGGGATGTGTGTCGATCGTGTAGGAAATAGCAGTGCAATGTTGCCAGGTTGAAAATGAAGGCAGATTAGGACAATTGTTGTATAGAACAGTGTATATTAGGTAATATGTAATACGAAAACACTGTCAAATCAAATCTTGACTAATGTTGACAACTTAACATTTAAAACTATTTTGAAATTTGGAAAAAACTTAATGCCAAGTATGTCGATTGAAAAGTAACAAGCAAAAATAATGGAATATGATTGTGTATTTCAAATGTTATAGTTCTTTATTCCAAGTAGTAAGTATAATATAAGAAAATTTTATAGGTTATATAAATTTGTCAATTTCATTCGCAGGTACTTTTATAAAAAATTCAAGTTATTAATGATGGATAGAAATCATGTTGTATTAAATTATCACGAAAGTTTATTACGTTCGTCAGATATGCAATTATTACAAGGGCCTTGTTGGATCAATGACACCATAATCTCATTTTACTTTGAATATCTAGAAATTGACAAATTCAAGAAGAACTCTGCTTTGCTTTTTGTACCCCCACAAGTAACACAATGTATAAAAATAACACCAAGTAATGAAATAGGTGTTTTTTTAGAACCCCTTTATAGTGACCAAAGCTTTATTTTTTTTGCTTTGAATGACAATGAACAAACTGAATGCTCTGGAGGCACTCACTGGAGTTTGCTAGTCCTTTCTCGTCCTGAAAAATTGGTTTTTCATTTTGATTCTTCTAGAGGAACAAATCAAGATCAAGCCATTGAATTTGGAGACAAATTATTGAGATATTTTGGATTGCCATCATTTGGTTGTTTCAGTGAACCATCAGCTTTGCAACAGTCTAATGGATATGATTGTGGAATTCATGTTTTATGTAATACCGAAAATATAGCAAATTATTCTTTAAAATATAAGAAAATTGAAGGATGCCCATTACCAGAAAAAGAAATTGTACACTTCAAAAGGAGAGAGATTTTAGACTTAATACAAAAATTACGCCATACACATTAATGTTTTTAGTTTATTTTATATTACTTAATTTATTAATGAAATATTGAACATATCTGTATTTTTCGTTCTTACATCTTGTCTAACACATTTATAACAGCTAGGTAAATTTATTACATAATAATTTCTTTTTTTGGTTTAGTGGATTTAATGAACTCAATTTATTGAATCATTTTGATAATAGTTCTATGATTTTCAATCGATAATAATAACATGTAAACACTTATTTGTAAATTTGTTAATTGGATAGTAATAATGTCATTGAAATAACAATTTGCAAATTATTATTGATTGAAAAAGATAATATAAATATTATTGGAATGTTTTAATAAATATTTTTATTTTAGCTTTTTAGAAGCCACTAAACCAAGAAAAAGAAATATTAAATGAAACAGTTAAGAAAGAAAAATAGTTTAACAACCAAACAATTCCTTTCTGTGATCTAGTGACTGTGAAATGAACTCAAACAATATAAAAAATTAAGACATTTTGATAATATAGATATTATCTTTGGATATTAATCAAAATTAACATTTTAACAACTATTAATAAAACTAAGATACAATTGACAAATACATATATGGTACAGAAAAATAATGTTTGTGTATCCTAGACAATATTTCTAGTTTTGTTATTCTGTTCTTTACATAAAACGTTGATTTCATCAACTTTGAAGTTATGTTTTATATGGCTGATATGCTTCTAGCATATTTGTGGTTAGTGTATCATAAATATTGCATCGTTTGACATATATACATGACATATATTATATATATATATATGCCCAGTGGCGGCTGCTGCAGGGAGGGCAACGGAGCACTGCCCCCCCCCCCGCTACACATTTCTTTTAACAGATAGATTAATTATAAATACCTAATTTGTATGTAATTTTTCTGATTTGTTTGATAACAAATAATATGTTTTCGGAAGTAACAGTCCGTATTTTCAGCGCGTTTAAAAATCGCAGTCTGACGTAGGCTCCGGGGCATCCCGCGCGATTGCCCCGTATGTATTAGAAATCGAGCGATGAAACTGGCGCGGGTAGCGCGCGTATATATGTAGGCGGCGGGGCACTACTCTATAGTGCCGGGTCAGGGTGGCGGTCCAGTATGTAATATACAGCGGTGAGTGTAATTTTTATCGGTGCAAATGCAACTGTGAATTGCGTTAGTAACATTAGGACTGAATTAAAAAATCTAGGTCTTCCTAGACCAGATTTATTGATTAAATTAGAAGATCACAATTTGAAAACTAATAAAACCGTGACGAGAAAATTCAACATTGTAGAGTTGCAGTTTATCAGACTGGTTGTGTGGGTGTAATGTGCAAAATGCTTTTTTCTATTCCGGTGCTATAAAGTTCACTTTACGACACCCGTTTTGGTTGCATAAAGTATTACTTTATCGCACGCTAATTTTATTTTTTTGAAGTTGGTAACAAAAAAAATGGAACCAAATCGTATTTAAATGTCAAAATATAAGCCTTTAAAGTAACAAAAATGTGCAATAAAATTGTACAACGAATAAAAAGCACACATGCTAACATTTCACTTACTAATTAGCAATATAAATTGTTAAGCAGAGTTGGATGATAAGTTTTCGGATGCTACTATTGACATTTACTTACCATGTTGAATAGTACAACTATTATAAAAGTTTGTTTTGATAAATATGTAGAGAGTTTGTGGACGAAAGATTTTGTAAATTGTCTTCTGCTATTTTGCGAATCTCTGGGGGCGTACAGTTAATTATTTCGTCCTTTTTGTTGATAATTTGAAATAATTTATTGTATAAATCAGTCTGAATTTTAAACACAATTACATATAGCACCACCGATATTCAAATATTTAAAACGTTCTACTTAAAAATCAGAGTAACCAACTTCAAAAAAGCAAAATTTCTAAAATATTCGAACAAAACATGTCTCTTATTTTAAGCTTTTTTGAACTTTTAATAACCGAAATAGAAAAAATAGTATAAAATACACGTTTCATAAGACATTTTGCGCACTTGTTCTTTAGAAAACTCGCCTGGCGGCTCGTTTTCAAAACTTGAACGCGTGCGCAAAAATCGTGTCTTATGAAACTTGTATTTTAATATACTATTTTCTATTCCGGTGCTATAAAGTTCACTTTACGACACCCGTTTTGGTTGCATAAAGTATTACTTTATCGCACGCTAATTTTATTTTTTTGAAGTTGGTAACAAAAAAAAATGGAACCAAATCGTATTTAAATGTCAAAATATAAGCCTTTAAAGTAACAAAAATGTGCAATAAAATTGTACAAAGAATAAAAAGCACACATGCTAACATTTCACTTACTAATTAGCAATATAAATTGTTAAGCAGAGTTGGATGATAAGTTTTCGGATGCTACTATTGACATTTACTTACCATGTTGAATAGTACAACTGTTATAAAAGTTTGTTTTGATAAATATGTAGAGAGTTTGTGGACGAAAGATTTTGTAAATTGTCTTCTGCTATTTTGCGAATCTCTGGGGGCGTACAGTTATTTATTTCGTCCTTTTTGTTGATAATTTGAAATAATTAATTGTATAAATCATTCTGAATTTTAAACACAATTACATATAGCACCACCGATATTCAAATATTTAAAACGTTCTACATAAAAATCAGAATAACCAACTTCAAAAAAGCAAAATTTCTAAAATATTCGAACAAAACATGTCTCTTATTTTAAGCTTTTTTGAACTTTTAATAACCGAAATAGAAAAAATAGTATAAAATACACGTTTCATAAGACATTTTGCGCACTTGTTCTTTAGAAAACTCGCCTAGCGGCTCGTTTTCTAAACTTGAACGCGTGCGCAAAAATTGTGTCTTATGAAACTTGTATTTTAATATACTATTTTCTATTTCGGTGCTATAAAGTTCACTTTACGACATTCGTTTTGGTTGCAAAAGTATTTCTTTATCGCACGCTAATTTTGTTGTTTTGACGTTGGTAAGTAACAAAAAAAAATGGAACTAAATTATATTTAAAAGTCAAAATGTAAGCCTTTAATGTAACAAACATGTCAATAGCAGGGGGGGAAATGTTAAATTGAGATTGCGTAGACATCGTTTTACTTCTGCCTGCAGTTGGTAGGTGGCGCATGTGTTGACGAAATTTTAGGATCACATGTGATACTTCAGGGCTTAGCTGCTTGTAGGCTATTGACTGTGTTTGGTAACTATGGCAACTACATGTGGTATAGTTCAAAGATTATAAACCTACAAAGGATTGCTCATTCCCTATGCTGTAACGTTAGCATATCCCCCCTCACGGCGCGCACTGCGGTGACGTCACAACTGGACCATGCTCTTCAAATCGTAACGTTTCCAGTGTTTTTAGTACATAGGCGTGTGTTGCACGTGCCAAATTAATGAGATTGTTTTGCTTTATTTTATGATTTAAATCTATATTTCGCGATTGACTTTGTGTTTTTATTGTGTTAGTAATAAAACCACTCTTTATTAAAATTTTCAATTAATTTAATTTTATTGATAGGTAGTGAAAACCACGTGAAAACATAAGCGCTATGCCGGGTCGTAGATGCGCCGTATTTGGTTGCAACAATAGGGTGCGTTCGGATATCCATCCGGACGTCGTCCAGGCGAATCAAGACCCGTTCATATTTAGTAGATGTGACGTCATATAGTTGTCCGAACAAAATAGCAAGCGTTCATATATCTGCCGGGTGAAACAACTTTACGCCCTATTCCCGAGGTAGACGAAACTTGCTCGACTTGCGCACTGTATAGCAAAATAAATATCTGACAGAAATTTAACCTCTGAATTCAACCGAGTGAAAAGAAGCATACATCACTTACATCATTCACATCCATTTCGGTATTGTTTTATTTGAAGTACATTAAGTATATTATATTTCCATTTTATAATAATTGAATATAATCGAAATATGGATGCGTTATTTGATACAAGCTCTAGCTCGGACGAAGAACGAGACATAGAAATACAATTACACAATTTACACCAACGGCTTCGCCACAGAAGACAACCCTCTCGGATACAAGGTTTTATTGAAATAACAATAAGTAATAGTACAGATAGAGAATTTCAAGAGCATTTTCGAATTACGCGGGGAACATTTGAAATTTTATTACAAAGGCTTACTCCATTTTTAAAGAAAGAAGATGGTCTGACTGGAAAAAATAGAATATCTGTTGATACACAAATTCTAAGTGTTCTATGGCTGTTGGGTACGCCTGATAGTTATCGGTAAGTATTTTAGTTTGTTTTAGTTGACTTCATTTACAGACCTTATATTGTAGGTCAGTAGGAAACCGATTTAATGTGGGTAAATCATCTTTATTTACTTGCTTTTACCGGGTAATTAGTGGATTAAATACTCTTGCACCTGACATAATTAAATGGCCAAAAAGAGGAGAAAGACAACAAATAAAGGATGTGTTCCAAAGAATGGAAGGTTTGCCTGGAGTGATAGGTGCTATCGATGGAACATATGTTCCTATAAAAGCACCAAAAGATGATGCTCAAGTATATATAAATAGAAAGTGTTTCCATGCCATAACTCTTCAAGCTATATGTATACCTACATTAGCTTTTATAGATTGTTTTACCGGATATCCAAGTTCTGTATCTGATAGTAGAATATTAAGAAATTCTGATATTTATACTAATATTTTGAATAATACACACCAATATTTTGATGTGAACGAATATATATTAGGAGATAAAGCTTACCCACTTTCTGACTGGCTAATACCTCCGTTCATAGATAGAGGGAATTTAACAGAAGTCCAGAGAAGATTTAACATGAGACATGCCAAAACACGCCAAGTAATCGAGAGGGCATTTGCATTGCTGTTTGGCAGGTTCAGACGTCTTCGATATCTAGACATGAATAGGGTAGACCTGATACCTGCTACAATAATTGCTGCATGTGTATTACATAATGTTTGTTTAATGCACCCAGACACATTAATACAACAATATGTTAATGAAGGTATGCCAATTCTAAACCATGACAATAACGAGTTAGAAGAAAATAGGGAAGAAGGAAATAATTTAAGAAACATTTTAGCTAATACTTAATTATAAGTACAAATGTTTTTTTACAGCTTTTTGTAATTAATATAGACTGAGTAATTTACACTTTTCTGGTTGTATATATTAAAATAAAAAAACCTTTTCTAATTAAAATGTTTTTTTTTTCATACTACAAACTGGTAGTTTCATATAAACTATGGAGATACAAATAAATTGTAAAAATAATAGTGCAAGTAGATAAGCTGCTTCTTTTCAAAACGTTCTGTATTGCAAAAAACAAATCTTACAATCCAAATTTCATGAATCGGCTTTTAAAACCATAAACAGCATTGATAAAAAAAAAACCTATACAACTCCTTTTAAATATATGGCTTAAAGAATAAAAAATATTCATATATTTATACTGTATTTATCAAGGTCTTATTGGAAGAAAAGGGTTTTATTAAAAGAAATAAATATACATTTATTAGCAGTTCCCTTGAGAATAAATAAAATGTTTTCTAAAACATATAACAAAAAGAAATATATGTATTACTTATAATAAATACAATAAAAACTTAAATAAATTTCTTGAAATGTCTTTAGTATTTCTGTTTGCATCTGATGTCGTCTTTCCTTTGCTTCCTCACATTTATTTATAACAGGTGTATTAAAATCCATTATTGGTTTTTGTTGAGTGATTCAAATGATCTCGTATTTCTTGAAGTGTCTCTAATATTTCTCTTTGTATCTTCATTCTGTCTTGATGTCGTCTTTCCCTTGCTTCTTCACGATTTATAACAGTTTCGTTAAAATCTGTTATTTGTTTTTGTAATTCACATTTTTGTTTCTTCTTTGGTGTTTCATTTTCTACAGTATCTTGCATTGCTCTAATTTTGTTAACATTTTCCACCCCTCTACTTGAGGATGCAATAGCAACGGGAGTAACGTTTGGTTTTTTGCCAAAAATCTCATCAAATTCAGCAAAGTATTCAAAATTTATAGCACGCATTCCAGAGCTCTTTGTACTCATGTTATCTTTTTTTTCATGGTATTTTTGTTTGAGATATTTAAATTTGTTTTTACACTGTTCACTATTGTGAGTTTTCATTTGAGTACTAATATCATCCCACACCCTGTTATTTTTAATGCTCGAACTTTTAAAATCGTTTTCGTATTTTTTATACATATCTATTAATTTTAGTATATGAACACGTGTCCATGGTTGCCTTGTGTCAGAAGAAACAGGTTGTAATATAGTGTCCATACTATTGCTTTGTTCAGTACATGTCTCTGCCAAAGTTTCTAATTCATATATTTTACTGGCTTCTGAATAAGGAAGGTATACTACCGAATTATCTAAAGAAAAACATTTTTATTAGAATCAACTAATAAGTTTCAATTCATGTTTTATTTCAGGCAATCAAATTCTATTTATATAGATGAATAATTTTATTCAACACTTACCAGTAATACTTTGTAATAAGACATTTTCGCCTTCCATTATCAATTTATTGTCCGCATCAACTACAATTTGATAATTATGAATATTCAGTTGGGATGCCATTTCCAATCAAAAATATACTTTTTGATTAAACTCAATAAATGTTTATTTGATTTCTTAATAATAACCTCAAATTTAATTTTAAATTTCTTAACAGCGTCTGTCAATCGTTCGCATTTGTTAGTTAAATCTAGTATGTGACGTCATTACCCAATCGTACGTCGAGACAACAAACGCACCGCAAATCCGAACGCACCCTAGCAGAGTTGTAACCAAAGCAAAAAATGAAAGTGTCATTTACCATGAATTTCCTCGCGCAAATAATTTGGTCTCCACAACTATAAAAAAAGAATGGATTCGACGATGCCAAAGAGCCGATAAATTCAATCCCAACACAAGCCAAATTTGTTCTGTGCACTTTACGTCTAATGATTACGAAAGGGATTTACAGAATGAACTATTAGGTAAATATAAAAAAAATACATATTAAGAATGGCATTACAGATTACTTAATTTAGGATTACCAGTAAGAAGAAAACTGAAGAAGACAGCAGTCCCAACAGTAAATTTACCTCTTGAAAAGAAAGAAAAAAATCAGACACAACAAATACAAAGAAGCGAAAGACTTTTAAAGAGACAGAAGCAAAAAGAAGTTGAGGATATTTTGAAAACTAGTATACCATCTGATATTAACCCCCAGGCTTCAACTTCACAGGTTTGTGATGAGCATCTCTCTCAAGAAAGAATGTCAAGAACATCTGAAGAAAAGCGTTCACATGAAATAAAATATGACTATAATGAATTACTGACAAAATATAATGAACTTGAAAAGCAACATAAGCTATTGAAGAACAGCAGTGGGAAAAAAATAAAATTATTGAATGACCAATTACGCCATTACAAAAGTAAATGTCAACAACTGTGCCAAAATAAGAAAGAAGAAACAGACGCTGTAAAAAAAATGTTTACCAAAAATCAAATGAACATGTTATTAAATAGGAGGAAACGAGTCAACTGGACTTCCGAAGAAGCTGCATCAGCTTTTACTCTACGGTATTATAGTAAGAAGGCATATCTGTATGTTAAAGATAAACTTCACTTTCCCCTTCCTGGTTTATCTTCTCTCAGAAGATGGGCAAGTAAATTGAAGATTACTAATGGAATTTTAACAAGCGTTTTGGAATTTATGCAATTAGCAGGAGAATCCATGAATGATTTTGAAAAAACAGTAGTGTTATGTTTTGATGAAGTAAAAGTACAAAATATCGTAGAATATGACGTTGGAAATGATAGAATTTTGGGTCCACATAATTATATGCAGTGTATTATGGCACGGGGCTTGTTTTCAAATTGGAAACAGCCTATTTTTCTTGATTTTGATCAGAGAATGACTTCGAATATTTTATTCTCTATTATAGACAAATTGTCTGAAAAGGGTTTTAAAGTGGTAGCAATAGTTAGTGACTGCGGCAGTACAAATGTTGGTTTATGGAAAGACTTAGGAATAGACATTAACAACACATCTTTCAAACATCCCGCTACCAACAGAGATATATTTGTCTTTGCAGATATTCCACATCTCCTGAAATTAATTAGAAATTGGTTACTGGATACCGGCTTTCAATTAAAAGATGGAAGTTTGATAAATAAGAATCCATTGGAGGAACTATTGAAAGTGACAGACACAGAACTCAATGTCTGTTACAAAATTTCAAAAAAACACTTGGAATGCAATGGACCTCAAAGACAGAATGTTCGTTTGGCTGCGGAATTGTTATCAGAAACGACTGCAAAAGCTCTTGCTCGTTATAAACCAGGTAATGATCCTCTTCTTGCTGTAAATGTAGCTACTTTCATTAGCGATATAAACCAATGGTTTGACATATTTAATAGTTACGCACCTCGTAATAAATTAGCGTCCAAAAATGCTTTTGGAATCAATTTAGAAAGTCAGGTAGCACATTTGGACAAAATTATCGATTTAATAGAAAATATGAAACCCATTGGTAAAACAAGTATACAGACATTTCAAAAAGGAATAATTATATCTACAAAATCATTAAAAGGTCTTTTTAATTCAATGAAAGAAGAATTTAATGCTGCCTATATATGCACACACAGACTAAACCAGGACTGTTTAGAAAACTTTTTTTTCCAACTAAGAAGTAGAGGAGGAGCAGATGATCATCCATCGCCGTTAAATGCACTGTACAGAATTCGTATGATTATTTTAGGGAAGAACCCTGGCATTCTTAGTAGCCATGTGAATACTGAAGAGGCGGAGCCTCAGGAATATTTATCAGCAAAAGTCTTTGAACAAGCTGAGATAGCATTAAATCCTTCAGATAATAATTTAGTCGAAATTAACTTATCTATATCCTCTTCTTCTTCAACTTCTTCCAACGATTCAAGTAATTTAGAGACTGCCAACGATGCTCTAGAGTATATTGCTGGATATATCGCAAAGAAATTCAAAGATAAATATCCTGATCTGGGCGATTATACACACCAATTATTACTCACGGAACATCAGTATAATTTACCCTCATGGGTTGAACACTTATCGTATGGAGGCTTAATTAAACCTAAGAGGTCATGGCTCCAAAAAGTAAAAAAAATGAATAAATATTTTCTCAAGTACCATGGACCTCAACTTGAGAAAAAACACTCGGTTACCAAACAGCTGAGTAACTTTATTTATCAGAAGGAAAACATCCCTTTAGATTTAGTTCAAAATTTTATAAAACTTAGAACAATTATTAAAATAAATTATGAAAATATTAAGCAAGAAGAAAAAAAAATCAAAAACAGAAAAAGAAAAATTGTGGCTTCTGAAAGAAAGACCGCAAAGAAATTTAAAAAAATTGTCTCTTAAGTTTAGTTAAAATTTAAATAAAAATTTAGTTTTTATTTTATCCATTTTTTTACCAGTACCCAAGATTTACTGAAAATACTGATTAATTATTTTAATAATCTACTATTTATTTTAAATATTGCAATGCTATGAAATCTGTGAAAAGCGTAAGACATTATATTTCAACTATTTCGTAGGTCCGGTGACTACGTCACTGCCGAGTATGACCGATCACGTCCGAAGCTGATTGAGCAATCCTTTGTAGGTTTATAATCTTTGGTATAGTTTTCAAATATTTCTGTTGACAGTTTTTAATTAATATTTATATATATGCTAATTATTAATCAGAGTTATAAAATATTAACTTATTTCTTAAAATTTCATGTACGTAAGTATTTATTCTGCATAATTCGAGTAATTTATTTATTTATTAGCACTTTTTTCTAGACTTCCTAGTAATTATGCCGACAAGAAAATGTTATGTGTCAAATTGTGACCATAATGTAAAAGTTTTCCACATCCAACATCAATTCGTTTTCTTGAGTGGTAGGAAGCTACATGAGATCCTAATTTATTCAATGACATAAGAGAAGATCGACGATTTCCATTTAAGGAATAAATAAGTTCAAATGTAAGAATAATTTAGAATGCTTTCTCCTTAATATTTTGAAATAGAAATAAATTTTCATATAAAAATAAAGCGTTACTAAAAAGATATGTTTCTAATTTATTACTAAGTTATTATAGCAATAAGTGTAGTTTATTTTTCTTTAAAATACATCTACTATTTTACTTCCGAACATTTAAAGTGAAGAATAAAAACTATTAAGGTAAATACAAAATGGAATAGAAATATATATTTAAATTTCCCGGTTCATCGGTTTGATCCATTTTAGTACTGCCTGCAGTTGGCAGGCGGCGCTAAACATTGTCTAAACTTTTTACTATTAAGTTATACTATCTTCTAGTATAGTGATCTGTGGTCAATAGAAGTTGTACAAAGAATAAAAAGCACACATGCTAACATTTTATTTACTAATTAACAATATAAATTGTTAAGCAGAGTTGGATGATAAGTTTTCTGATGCTACTAGGTTGAATAGTACAACTTTTATAAAAGTTTGTTTTTGATAATATGTCGAGACTATGTTTGCGAAAGATTTTCTAAATTGTCTTCTGCTATTTTGCGAATCTCTGGGGGCGTGCAATTATTTATTTCGTCCTTTTTGTTGATAATTTGAAATAATTTATTGCATAAATCAGTCTTAATTTTAATGATAATTACATATAACACCGCCTATATTCAGATATTTAAAATGTTCACGAAGTTGGCCAAAGACAAGGCAAGGCCTTCACCGATATTTCGAAGATGTCCGAACACAAACGAAGTTGGCCGAAGACAAGGCAAGGCCTTCATCGACATTCCGAAGACGTCTGAACACAAACGAAGTTTGCCGAAGCCAGGGCAAAACCTTTATTGACATTCCGAAGACGTGCGAACCCATACGAAGTTGTCCGAAGTCAACGCAAGGCCACTACTGACATTCCGAAGGCGTCCGAGCACAAACGAAGTTGGCCGAAGACAAGACAAGGCCTTCACCGATATTCCGAAGACGTCCGAACACAAACGAAGTTTGCCGAAGCCAAGGCAAGGCCTTCACCGACATTCCGAAGACGTCCGAACCCATATGAAGTTGGCCGAAGTCAAAGCAAGGCCACCACTGACATTCCGAAGACATCTGAACACGTATGAAATTACAGTTTCCGTAGACGTTTTAATCAAAATTACATAAACACCGCATATATTCAAATATTTAAAATGTTCAAACAAAACATGTCTCTCATTTTAAGCTTTTTTGAACTTTTAATAACCAAAATAGAAAAAATCAAGTGAACGGTGTTTTTCTACTTTGAAGAGAATAAAAACATTTTCTAGAAATACCATGCGTCTTAGCAATGTATTCCATTGAAAAACAATTACTGACATCAATACCAAACTTCAATGAATGAGTTATTAATCATTTTGCTGATCCTAAGGAACGGCGGATGGATTTTATGTTCAAACAAGTTAATTAAATAGCATATTGAGTTTATTTTTTGTCTGTACTTAATTTTTGATATTAAAAACTCAGACCCCCGGTGCCCTCCCGTCCCAAAAAATCACGGGCCGCCACTGTATATGCCAGTACAATCTCCACATGGAATTTTGTATACTACATGTGTTTTTTTATGAAAAAGATATTTATCTTTAATATTATTGAACAAAAATCTTAAATTATTGTGGGCAACTTTTATATTAAATGGGCGTAATACTTGACAAATTTTTTCTGATACATATTTTGTTTTACATAAGACATACCTACCTAAGGTGCTTTCGTTCGTACCCGTGATTCATAATCACACGATCAGTTTAGACAACGCACGTGTTCGATTGCAATGATCACTTTCCCCCCACTTGTGAAACAAGTAATCACGATTATCAAACCCCTTACCCCGCTGAATCAGACAATTTTTGTGTTCACTGTGATTATGATGATTGTGATTAGTTTACATAACGGCAACATAACCTTTAAGAAAGGCGTATTGTGGCATCTGGTCTTGTGGTCGCATCCGTGGAAAAGATGGAAAGAAGTTTGCAAGGTGGAAGTAGTGATAATTCACAATTTAAGAATGTTCAACTTTCTAATTTAAGCTTTGCGCATTTGGCGCCATCTATGCATCCAACTTTTGCATGTTCGTTTGTAGTGAACACGATCCGGTATGATTACTTGATCATATGTTCATGTTCATTAATACGTGATCACTATGATTAATACGAACGAAAGCAGCTCTACTGATTTGGAATGATCAAACTTGTTAATTTGATTGTTCTATCTATTTGCAAAATAACTACACTTTTTATAATTGACATGGATTGGCAAGAATTATAATTTAAATATCTACCTGAAGATGTGGGTCTTTCATATAATATTGTTCAAATTTTATTACTTTGAATTAATATTCCCGATGCTTCTGCTGACTGCGACCAATGACGTTTCTAGTGAACATTTAACGCCTGTGCTCACTAAAATGGCGCCCGCGCCATATGTTCATAGTGAGCGAACCTCACCGGTAACCGATTATTGAACAGTTAGGCCACTAGTGTAATGCGACCAGACCAACAATTCGCCACTCGTTTCTTTTGCTTAAAATACGGATTATCGGATCAGTAATACTTTAGCAACAGGTCTCGAAAATAGTAATGTTATACATATATAGGGCATGATTTATATAATGTGCGTCTTACAACAATTATTCTTTTTATTTTATCATTAATATTTCATAAAAGCTCGAAGTTGTAAATAACATAAACAGTGATTGTTCGCGTTTCCCCACCAGGAGCGTCCCTAACTTCGTAAGCTTCGGTTTCATATTTCTATGAATCAGTAAGCCCTTAGTCGAATGAAAACATCCATTACACGCCAATGCTAGTGGGGTCGCTTTGTTGTGGAGGATATCGAACTATCAGAAAAATTAAATATTTCCACTCGTATATAGACCTTTTTCTATTAATTTTATTTTTAACAGTAATACTCCCAACAAATTCTTCATTAATTCTTTGTATTCAATTTAATGCAACAAAATAATAAGAAAAACAAGAAATTCTGCTAGTTGTTTCACTTGAACGAATACCTTACAACGACTGAATTTGCACTAGCGCATATGACGCGTATGAAACATAATCGAAAGCAGGGGATCCGGCTGGTCATACAATAGGTTTGTTCGGGTTTAATTTTGAACGGTTCCAGAACAGTTCCCGTCAGGCGCGTTTGCAAAATCGTTTTAGATTTCGTAAATGCGCATGACGGGAACATAAACGCGCATGACGAGAACCGTTCTAGAACCGTTCAAAATTAAACCCGAACAAGCCTAATAACTCCAGACTTACTCAATATTTCTCAATCAGTTGCATTGTGAGCTTTGTGCCGTTTTGTTGCTATCACAAATCTCTATGTAGAATATTGTTGTCTAAGAAGTTCCGAATTATAAAACTACCAATACAAAAAAATGTAAATATATACATGTATAGTTAAATAGATATATAAATATAAAGATTTACAATTACAGCAGAACTTCAAGAAACAGAAGTGTTTTACACGGGAAAAAGAGATAATCTTCAGTAGTGATGAGTCCTAGCTCAATCATTTTCATTGATTTCCTGAAGTGTGGAGGGCATAGAGACAATAAGTTTGCTACACTATAGCACAGAAATATCCGCCCGGACACTCAATCTCTTCCATAGTTCGCGGAACAAATTCCTTCAACATATCTTTCATCATGATCCCCCAAACATTCTCAATTGGATTTAAGTCGGGACTGTCATACTGGACAATATGTCTTGATACTGCACACTATCCAACATATTTTCTATACAGGTCTCGTTTCAAGACTGGATATCCATTCCCATACATTAACTGTAAATCTACCACTACGGCTTCGTTCCAGTATATTATTTAAATAATAAGCTTTTTGTTGTCGATAACTTTCCGTTAAGCATTCGAATATGACTAGACACTTGATTTGTCAGAAATAATCACTATTCCACTTCCACAAAATCTTGTTACCTGAATGGCTCTGCGACAGGTTTCAAAAGGATGTTCTTTATTGTTGTAACGCATCAGAGCATTATATATCTTCTTCTGGATGTGTTACCCTTCTTCTTCCTGAATCAGGACGGCTTGCAGAGTGGTCTACCAACGATTTCTGTCGAAGTTTATAAATACTAGTGTGGATGACCAAAAATTCTGTAGCAACGCCTCTAATGGATTAACCATATTCCAGCATTGCTACGATCTTTTTCAAGTGTTGTCAACATGGGGACAATATTGTTACTACTTGTTATTCAGTTTTTCCTTACGATGAGAAGGTATAAGTAATAAACCTATGAATCACTTTACATGCACATATGTGCAGAACAAAAATTTATTCTGTTTTATATTAATATCAACTATTTTTCATAGAATAAGCAATAAATCAAATTGCGTATAAGTATATTGCGCTGGCATTTAGAAACAAATAGAAACTTATGCAACTTTAATTACTCGCGGGACGGGTAGACGCAAGGGGGTGTGAGTAGGTGGAGGTTGACGATATTCGGTTCTGTCACAGCGCTTCGGTTTTATTCACAGATTCTGTCATATATAAAGGAATACTATAGATGGGAAACATAATGTATAAAGAATGAGTACTTACCAGTGGCGGCTGCTGCAGGGAGGGCAACGGGGCACTGTCCCCCCCTCCCGTGACAAATTTCTTTTAACAGATAAATTAATTATAAATACCTACTTTGTATGTAATTTTTCTGATGTGTTTGATGACAAATAATATGTTTTCGGAAGTAAGGGTCCGTCTTTTCAGCGCGTTTAAAAATCGCAGTCTGACGTAGGCTCTCCGGGGCATCTCGTGCGACTGCCCCGTCTGTATTAGAAACCGGCGATGAAACTGGCGCGGGTAGCGCGCGTATATATGTAGGCGCCGGGGCACTACTCTATGGTGCCGGGTCCGAGTGGCGGTCCAGTATGTAATATATAGCGGTGAGTGTATGTTGTAATTTCTATCGTTGCAAATGCAACTATGAATTGCGTTAGTAACATTAAGACAGAATTAAAAAATCTAGGTCTCCCTAGACCAGATTTATTGATTAACCTAGAAGATCACAATTTGAAAACTAATAAAACCGTGACGAGAAAATTCAACAGAAGCTCTTACAGTTTATCAGACTGGTTGTGTGGGTGTAATGTGCAAAATGCTTTTTTCTATTTCGGTGCTATAAAGTTCACTTTACGACATCCGTTTTGGTTGCAAAAGTATTTCTTTATCGCACGCTAATTTTGTTGTTTTGACGTTGGTAACAAAAAAAAATGGAACCAAATTATATTTAAATGTCAAAAGGTAAGCCTTTAATGTAACAAACATGTGTAATAGAAGTTGTACAAAGAATAAAAAGCACACATGCTAACATTTTATTTACTAATTAACAATATAAATTGTTAAGCAGAGTTGGATGATAAGTTTTCTGATGTTACTATTGTAATTTACTTCCAAGGTTGAATAATACAACTGTTATAAAAGTTTGTTATTGATAATGTAACGAAACCAGTAGACATCCGGGCGACAACAAAAGAAAGGCACACTTCCGAGCGACAATAAAAAGAGGTTGTAAATCATCTCGGCGCGACTGGTAAACATAAAGCAATAAATCATCCATTTGCGTTGTATTTCGTAACGAGACAGAATATCTATCGAATGTTCCACAAACATCGAGAGGAAGATGGAGTTTACGCGAATGCTTCCAGATGTTTCGTATGTGTATATAAGCCGTCGCGCCGAACAGACCAAAGTAGAAATAAATATAAGAAATAAATAAATAGTTCCTTAAGTGGTAGCCGAACAGTGACATAAATATACGGACTTAAATATTAGTAATAGAAATAAATACGGTGCAGTTTTTATTATAGTGCAATAAAGACATAAATATTACCGTGTCATATAAATAGTAGTGGTAAATAAATACGTCTGTTAATTTTAATTTATTAATAGTAGTTTAAGTGTGATACATAAGTTTTATATTTTTATATTGTAATTAATTTTAAGTGTGTGAAATACAGACTGTTTTAAATAAATAAATTGCACGAGTTGTTTATTGGAACCCGAAAACGTTACAATTGGTGTCAGTGTGGGATAAACAATATAAGTGCAAATAAATAAATAAATAAATAAATGGCTACCAAACGTTTGGAAGAACTAAAGGTCTCCGAGTTAAGGGCAGAATTGGAGGAAAGGGACGCAGATACGTCTGGATAAAAAACAATTCTCCAGGATCGGCTTCATGACCTTTTAATAAATGAAGGTAAGGATCCCGAGAAATATTTGTTTCAAGTACAGGCTGATCTAAGCTTAATAATGGAGACTTTAAAAGATGAGATGTTAACTGAAATAGCAAATAATTCAAAAACTTTAAATGATGAAATTGCAAAACAATTCAAGACTCTAAGAGATGAAGTTGCAAAACAATTCGAGACTAATATGAAGACTCTAAAAGATGTAGCAAAACAATTCGAGACTAATACAGAGACTCTAACAGAAATTGGAAATAATTTAAAAGCTTTAAATAAGGAAATTGCAAATAATTCAAAAGCTTTGAAAGATGAAATTGCAAATAATTCAAAAGCTTTAAGAAATGAAATTGCAAGTAATTCAAAACAACTCGAGACTATGTTTAAGGAAGACATTCAAAAGAATCCATCAAATGGGAGACAGGAATTTTCTGGGGCCATCGAAGCCGTAGAACAGAAAGTTGAGGAGTGCGTGTTCGGAATGTGGGACGAGTTTGGGGTTGAGCTTCAGTTGCCAGCGATGAACGACTGCGGTCCCCATGACGCCTCAAACGGAAGCCTGGAGATCTCCCGAACAGCAAAGGCAAAGGTAAAACCTCCCACCTTCGATGGGAAGACGTCATGGATGACGTACCGGAAACAATTCGAAGCCGCTGCAGGAGCAAATGCGTGGACGTCCCCGAAGAAAGCTACTGCTCTGATTGTGTCGTTCAGAGGAGAGGCCAGTGACATTCTGCAGACCTTACGTCCGGAAGAGTGTCAAGACTACCTTAAATCAATCAAGCGTCTTGAGATGAAGTATGGGCATGCACAGCTGGAACAGCTAGTCCGACGATTAGCGAATAAGGTGCAACCTAAGAGAAGAACGCTCCGATACTGGAATTGGAAGTGGAAATGGAAATGGGCCATGTGCATAGTAAATGCGGGAAGGAGCCCAAGAAAACCATAGCGGAACAGCGAAAACTGAAACGGGTCGACACCAAGAGGCAATCGTCGACCCAGTATCGTAGAGCCTCAAAATCAATATCGCGAATTGTATCTCTGCAACACTAAAACGCTGATGCTGTTGCAAGGAGACCACGTCCAGAAGACTGCAAGCATAGTAACCGACTAGAAGAAAAATCGGCCAACACCGTCAGAACTACCCTGGTTGACGATCAGTGGCAACCTGATAATTGCGGATCGATCAAGACGCTGATGAAGACCCTTGGTTCATTGATGGTTTGGAAAGGTACTGGTCGCGGACCGGCTTGTCAAGAAGTAGCTGCTCGTTCACAGGGACTGGAATCCTACTGGGCTCAATGGTACTCACTGAAGGTGGAGGATGACCTACTCAAGCGTGTTGTGGAGAACCCAAATGGAGAAGACTACGTCAGCGGACCCAGGCGAAGGTTGGAGGATGCCCACGAGCGAGTACGCCATCACACTCAGGATGCCCGCGAAAGGGCAAAGAATCGTTACGACGTGCAGGCCGAGAGAGCTGGTTACCGAGAAGGAGAACTTGTTTGGTTATATAATCCTCAACGTCGCCGAGGCCTGTCCCCAAAGCTCCAACAATACTGGGAGGGACTATGCGAAATACTAGAGCGAATAGATGACGTGGTTTGTCGCATAAGACTAACAACCCATAGTGAGCCAGGGGTGGTGCAATTCAACCAATTGGCCCATACCATGGACGTGACAGCGGTGAAGTGGCGAATGTGCGACAAATTACTGGAAAACCTAGAGAGCCAATTTATGGGAATCCCTTGTCGATTCACGAGGACGAACACTCGAGCAAAATATAAGGAGGCTGGCAATTCCGAAACTGGGCTACGGATTAGACCGTTTGGAATGGAGAACCGTAAGAAACATGCTGGAGGTAGTGTTTCGGTATACTGGTATAGAAATGGTCGTGTGCGGCTGTCGGCCCAATCAGCCCGTTGTGCCGCCTGGGACGGTGGATTGCCATTTACACAAGACGGCTGGGTGCACCCGTGGGTCCCGGTGTGGATTTCGTCATCCGCCAGCGACAAGAACATGGAATAGCGTGTTTCGGGACGAAACGCGGTTTTTAAGAGGGAGGCAATGTAACGAAACCAATAGACATCCGGGCGACAACAAAAGAAAGGCACACTTCCGAGCGACAATAAAAAGAGGTTGTAAATCATCTCGGCGCGACTGGTAAACATCATAAAGCAATAAATCATCCATTTGCGCTGTATTTCGTAACGAGATAGAATGCTTCCAGATGTTTCGTATGTGTATATAAGGCGGCTGGGTCTCCGATGGATGATTAATTCCGGAATAAGAAAGTCCTTACGAAGTAGCCGTCGCGCTGAACAGACCAAAGTAGAAATAAATATAAGAAATAAATAAATAGTTCCTTAAGTGGTAGCCGAACAGTGACATAAATATACGGACTTAAATATTAGTAATAGAAATAAATACGGTGCAGTTTTTATTATAGTGCAATAAAGACATAAATATTACCGTGTCATATAAATAGTAGTGGTAAATAAATACGTCTGTTAATTTAAATTTATTAATAGTAGTTTAAGTGTGATACATAAGTTTTATATTTTTATATTGTAATTAATTTTAAGTGTGTGAAATACAGACTGTTTTAAATAAATAAATTGCACGAGTTGTATATTGGAACCCGAAAACGTTACAATAATATGTCGAGACTATGTTGGCGAAAGATTTTGTAAATTGTCTTCTACTATTTTGCGAATCTCTGGGGGCGTGCAAAATAGAAAAAATCAAGTGAACGGTGTTTTTCTACTTCGAAGAGAATAAAAACATTTTCTAGAAATACCATGCGGGAAAGCAGACTATGTGCCTTAGCAATGTGTTCCATTGAAAAACAATTACTGACATCAACACCAAACTTCAATGAATGAGTTATTAATCATTTTTCTGATCGTAAGGAACGGCGAATGGATTTTATTTTCAAACAAGTTAATTAAATAGCATATTGAGTTTATTTTTTGTTTGTACTTAATTTTTGATATTAAACACTCAGACCCCCGGTGCCCTCCCGTCCCAAAAAATCACGGGCCGCCACTGGTACTTACGGAACTGTTGATGTTGTTGATATTTTATAATAAGCCAATGTTCGCGACCGATTTCGATAGATTTTCGTCTTCGCTAGGACCTCGTGTAAAATGTGTGTGACAATGTTTACTGTTTAATGTTTTTTTTCTTTAAAAATAATTACATAAATTTGATTATTATTTCTAAAACACATAACTTTCTTAAGAAAATAAATTAGTACAAAAACTGACCTTGACATTATAAATTTATGCCTTTGGCATCACTAACCCAAATTTGAGATTCTTGAATTACAATATAAGTTTAAAAAACGTGAAACGGCGATGCCTTAATTTTCGATAGGTAAACGCCCCTCTTAAGAGGGGCGTTTACTAACAAATAGAACCTTATGCAACATACATTACTCGCGGGACGGGTAGACGCAAGGGGGTGTGAGTAGGTGGAGGTAGACGATATTCGGTTCTGTCACAGCGCTTCGGTTTTATTCACAGATTCTGTTATAGATAAAGGAATACTATAGATGGGAAACAATGTATAAAGAATGAGTACTTACGGAACTGTTGATGTTGTTGATGTTTTATAATATGACATTTAAATGCGAGTGACAGTTTGTAATTAAACTGTCACTCGCATTTAAGTCTGCAATATACATATATATATATTATTCTCCCACTTGTAACGAAACCAGTAGACATCCGGGCGACGACAAAAAAAGGCAAATATTCGGCGCGACTGGTAAACATCGTAAAGCAATAAAAAGCAATAAATCATCCGTTTGCGTTGTACTGAGAAGAGACAGAATATCTATCGAATGTTCTACAAACATCGAGAGGAAGATGGAGTTTACGCGAATGCTTCCAGATGTTTCGTATGTGTATATATAAGGCAGCTGGGTCACCGATGGATGAGTAATTCAGGAATAAAAAGTTCCTTAAGTAGTCGACGAACAGACCAAAGTAGAAATAAATATAAGAAATAAATAAATAGTTCCTTAAGTGGTAGTCGAAGAAAAGACATAAATATTACCGTGTCATATAAATAGTAGTAGTAAATAAATACGTGTGTTAATTTTAATTTATTAATAGTAGTTTTAAGTGCATTCCATTTATTTCACATTTTTATATTTTGACTAGTTTTACATTTTTATATTGTAATTAATTTTAAGTGTATGAATATACAGACTGTTTTAAATAAATAAGTTGCACGAGTTGTTTATTGCGAACCCGAAAACGTTACACACTTATAGTCGACCAGCTTGTCTAGTATATTCATCCGCAGGTAGACCCCGTGCACACTGTATACACTTTAACGCATAGCATATTAGTATCAATAACATACATTATTTACTGTTATGTATAGCAAATCTTACTTTAGCTTTACGAGAAGCCCGCGTTGAGTCATATTTCTAGTAACCTCTCGAAACTATTAGGAATAGTAAACACGAGAATAATCTTTCGTCCATTGAAACTAATATATTTAAGCACTCCCTGCGTATGGGAATTATTAATAAAATGAAATTTATTTTAATTAAGAGAGGCGTTTACCTATCGAAAATTAAGGCATCGCCGTTTCGCTTTTTTAAACTCATTTTGTAATTTTAGAATCTCAAATATGGGTTAGTGATGCAAAAGGCATAAATTTATAATGTTAAGGTCAGTTTTTGTACTAATTTATTTTCGTAAGAAAGTTATGTGATTTAGAAATAACCACAAAAATGCATGAATTTGATTAATGTCTACTAAGGCTGGTACATAAAAGAAAAAAAAACGACCTCTACGCGCCAGCTGCACATTTGATGTACGATATAAAGAAAAAATCAAATTTATGTAATTATTTTTAAAGAAAAAAAAACATTAAACAGTAAACATTGTCACACACATTTTACACGAGATTTTCCGCGTCGTCTATCCCCACGTTACGGTATCTCTACCGGTCCTAGCGAAGACGAAAATCTATCGGAATCGGTCGGCTATTGCAGACTTAAATGCGAGTGACAGTTTAATTACAAACTGTCACTCGCATTTAAATGTCATATTATAAAACATCAACAACATCAACAGTTCCGTAAGTACTCATTCTTTATACATTGTTTCCCATCTATAGTATTCCTTTATCTATAACAGAATCTGTAGCCTCTGTTACTAACATTAGAACTACGTTAAAGTCGACACCGCAGAAATCGTTACTGCTGCGTTAGTCCGTGAAAATTGCTACTGTTACTGTTAATAACAAAGTCTTTAACCAAGAATAAAGTCATTTACTGTATTGCTTTAGGCTTGTATGAGACGATGCTAAATTTTACAGAAAATTTTCATGTACATTTTATTTTTGAAATTTAGCAACGTGTAAAACAGAAAAGTGCTTATAATATTGCATGCGAAATTTAGCGGCTAAATTATTTAGAGTTGGTTCTAATTTCTGTGTAAAATCTGCGTGAAAAATTGCGCAATAGAATAAAATGTGGATAAAATTGCAATTGACGACAAAGATACCTAAACCAAAGTAAAAAAAAAATGCATAAGTTAAAAGATGTCCTGGTCACGTGAACAGGTGTCTGTGTTAATAGAGGAATATAAAAAATATCCTTGTTTATATACAGTTAAAGATGTAAGGTATAAAAACAAAAATGCTCGTGCCACAGAATAGAGGCAATTAAAAATATAGTGACAAAAATAAAACCAGGAGTGTCCATATCAGATATAAAGCTAAATTTCATAGTCTAAGAACTAATTTCTTAAATGAACATAGAAAATATAAGGAGTCTCAAAAAGTGGTGCAGGAGAAGATGATTATAAAGCTTAACTGTGTATCCTAATGAATCAAAGAATTTAAATAGTATATTATGCAATGAGCATTTATGAACGCTATGGGAGTAGAAAAACTAACTTTTCTACTCCCATACTTTAATTGTATTATTAGATATGCCGAACCTGTACTTTAATGATGTCCATTACGATACAGAGTTTCATTATAGGTTTGTTCAAACCTCCAGTACTGAACGGTTCTAGAACTAGTGCGCATGTCATTTAAAAAAAACTGTTCGGACCATGCAGTTCTGGAACTACAAATTCTGAGAACTAGTAGTTCAGCGTTCGGTCGTAATTCAAGAACCGTTCTGAATTACGAGTTCTGAAGAACCGAACATTGAACCTTGTCTTTTTTTAAATGACATGCGCACTAGTTCTAGAACCGTTCAGAACTGGAGGTTTGAACAAACCTTATGATACAGGTTTATATCCAATAGGAATACAGATTTTTCATTACGATACAGGTTTATATCCAATAGGAATGCGACATTCCAATATTCAAACAATATTCAATATGGCGACTGCATATCTGACAGATATACAAATTAAATAAATGTGACAGTTCTCTGTAATTTACAAGTAAATTTGTGCTTTTTTGAAAATATAAACGGTAAAAATGAGGGATAATGACAGTGAAATGTAAAATTTGAGTCCACCAGAAATTATGGAACAAGCCTTAGTAACCACGAACAATTTATTACTAGCTAAATTCGCAAAGGTGCATGGAAAATTTTAACCTCAATTTATGAAATGGAATGTACAAAAAATAATGTTTTATTATGGGGTCGTAGAAAAAATAATGTATGCAACTCGCATTTAATGGCTATTAAGACACTCGTATTCATTACAATACTCGGCTTCGCCTCGTATTGTAATTTTCTTACTCGTGTCGTAAGAGATATCATTAAATGCTCATTTCATAATATACTAATTCTCGAAGAGCAACCAACCTTTCAATTACGATAACATTAAAATTACGTCACTACATCATATATTACGCATGTGCGTGTGCTAAATTTGATATGTAATGTAATAATGCATACGTGTCATACAGGAGTAATGCAATAATATCAAAATTGTATGCTAAATTAAAGCAGAAAATTTCGTAATAATTTCCATGGAAATTTTCTGTAAAATTTAGCATCGTCTCATACAGGCCTTAGAGAAGATGGAAACAATATTAATCAATAAAAAATCACTATACCTGGATAATTTTTAAGTAGAAACTTGTTGAAGCATCAAATAATCGCAGTAAACAATTTTAGTAACGGATTTCATCACGCTTCCCAAATTGTATGAGTAAATAAAAGAAATGATCATTAATTCTAAAAACTTACAAATAATAATTTGGCGCGTAATTGTTCTAAATTAAAATGACAAAACGCGATTTAAATATGTACTAGTCGACTAGAGATCGAGCGTGAACAAAATTCAAATGAAATGCGCAAGTACAGCTGCTATCCTAAACGCGAGTCAGTCAAGGCCTCACTACACTCGACCAATAGAACAGTTTGTATATTGCTTTCTCGTACTAACTCATACAAACTCTCGGTGTCGTCGTTTTATCAGCCTCCGCAGCTCGCGGGCAAGCACTTGGTATATCTATAAAAAGATGTTAAATATATTTTCGTTAATGGTAAAATTATTAATTATTATTGTATCTATATTATTGCTCATAAAAGAAAACAAACTCTAAAATAATTAAAGAGAGTATTTCACATATATTTACAATGCCAGTAAAAAGCCCATATAAAATCTATAAAATTGCAATAACATCGCAAATAAAAACTCCGTGATGTATCAGTTGCACACTGCTTCGTTGTTCTTTATTATGTTTGTATAAGCATTATGTTGTATTATTTATAAATGCATACAAGTAAACAACTTGAACTATGAAAGCCTATTGATAAGAGAGGGTAGTGGGAGTTAAAATTAAATGTTTCCATTTTAGTATTATTAACTGTTTATATGACAGGAATGTCAGTGGTTATGTCAATTACCTAATATGAATAACGAAATAAGCAACCAACAACTCCACCTACTTCTCCTACTCTCGGCGACCAATCACCATAAACAGTGTATATTCGCAGTTCAAGTTGTTACTATGTATATTCTCCATATATTTGACGTAGAAACCTATTCCGCCAAAAAGATTGATTATGTCATTCATAAAAAAAAAGTATAGTTGGACCTTCAAATATTAAACAGAATTTATAGTTTAGAAATTGTTAATTTCTTTGTTAAGAGAACTGTACCCACCCAACTATCGGAAGGCGTCGTTAAACCTAATAATGGTCACATTCAGCAGACATATCCGGAGCCGTTCCCGCTCCAACTCTTCACGTGACAACAGTTGAGTGTTCTCTGGACAGGGCCGTTCACCATTATGTGATTACTTCCTATTTGGTACTTTTCAACTGCTGCCATATGTTAGAATTATACATATTAAACCTAATAAACAATAATAATGTTTTCAGCATTAAGATTCGGCGTAGTTTTTAGTGTAGGGGCGTGTTTTTCTAACCCCGATTTAAATACTTGGTTTACTCTCCAATGTTATAATTCATTGGTTTCTGCACAATACCTTTAATTTGCTTACATTACTTTTCTAGTAACTTTCTTCAAAATTGCGTGTTATGTTGGTGTTGGAATATGTTAATGGCGCATGCATACAGAATACGCTCACTAAGTGAACGTAGAATTTTTCCGCTCGCAAAAATGGCGATCGCTCCGCAACATCTGAATCCGATCACTGAACGTAGAAATTAAAATAGAAACCTAAATTTTTATCATTCAACTGCAATCCTTTAGGGAGCGCCTCCAGTATTCTTAGAAATAGGTCTTGACTGCCTTTATAATGAGAGTGGTGACAATAGATAGGAAATCAATTGAAACCAAAACGGCCATTATGTAATATGTCAAATGGTAAAATAACAAATAATTCAGTGTTATTAAGCATAGATTGATATAGCAACCTGTAATTTGCGTATTAAATGGATATGTATTAAAGAAAACCCTGATAAATAAAGATATGAATGTAACTATAAAATATTGTATTTGCACACGACGCCATTATGTAGATACAGTTCTGTGCAATAAAATGGCGTACACGTCTTATTGCTAATTTTGACATTATTTTGCCATTGTGAAAATGGCTTAAGTTAAGTATGACAAATTGAATTATAGTGTCAATTCAATTTGTCATAAATGATAGATATTCAAACAAGTCATATTTACATAACCGTATAATAAGTGTACGCCAATTTATTGCACAGAACTGTACAATTTACGATAACCAATCAGAACAAATCCCATCTTCTTACCACTGTGATTATATAGGCACTCTACTTAGAAACCAATACTAACGCCCGGTTGTCTTCAAAATATGTTGCTAATAATAACCATTACATCCTCTATCTCTAATTTGTGATAGCTTCTCAACAGTTTATATATGCACAGGGACAAACTGTACAACTTAATTTTATTATTACCTACACTTACGAATGCATATATGTTACAGGGAAATATCTAATTTAATCCTTATTTTGTAGGTACAAATATACATTCATATATCCTTCATTTAATTTTAATCAAAATTTAGAAAAATTTTTACAATGTTGTTTTATTCTACATTGTGCAAAATTGAATATGATGCTTAATTCTTAAGAATATGATCTGAGAAAAAGCATATAAAACTAGAAAAGAATTAAATTAAAAGAAGTGAGCATATAAATTTTTAAAAATTCCGCTGCAAACGTACTTCGAGAAAGATCTACCTGATGGCGCTCTTCATTGTAGGACTTGGGAAGTGATCTTTTTCTACTACTTATGTAGAGTGTTAATTGGTGTTAATTGATCATATAAAGGTGAGGAATATTTTGTTTTGTAAACATAACTTTTCACGATTATTTTAATATGTGTAGATATTCTAGTAGGAAATTATATTATGGGTAATATTGGCGATAAGGTAGACGCTGCTTCATCTAGTTCCGATTCAGCTAAAGTAACTGTCAATGAACCGAAGAAATTAAAGCCATGTTGTGCATGTCCTGAGACTAAACGTGCTCGTGACACTTGGTAGGATTTAATTTGATATACAGTTATTAATTTTTTGAATATGATATTATTTTTAGCATAATAGAAAATGGTGAGGAACATTGCCAACACTTAATAGAGGCACATAAAGAATGTATGAGAAAAATGGGATTTAATATCTAATATATTTATTCAGTTTGTAGTATATGTGTATATATATATTTATATGTGTGTATATTTATTTAAAAAGTGTTTCTAATTATTAAACTGTGTGACAAAATAATTTGCTTAACCTTAACCTATAAAAACGTAATTTGCAAATAGGTTTGAAAACAAACTTGAGGGAACTGACAATATGGACAACCATCTTACTGAACAAAATGCTCGAGCATATACTCGTGAAAGATATTTACGCATTATTTCCCAGCTGAATGGTAAGTCGCTCTTACACAAGAGTCTGTAAAAAGTTATGATTTGGATTATGGTTGGGAAAAGATAATTTTAGTTAAATTAGTACTTTTGTTTACAGGTAAAGATTGCCAAGTGAAGATGTATGAATCTACCACAGTTTTTTGTAAAACAAAAGCATTTGATCTTAATATGGACACTATTGTTGTAAAAAATTTAAGAACCCCTTTGCCAGAATTAATAGATAACTCTATTATAAGATGTAATGATATTATTTCAATGCATTATAAATTAAGATAATTAAAAAAACAATTAGTAGATTTGTTTTTCATTACAATCCAACATTTTTACCCTATTATCAATCCCCAAATCAATTTTTAGTGAAAATGGTCAGTAGATGTATTGACGATTAGATTAATTGATGTGAGGAAATGACAATCGTAGTTTATGGCCGGCGTTGTGGAAAGTATTGATTGTTTTTCCCATTTATAAATGCCATAAATGTTTCTTTCCTCTTTATTAAACGATAAACTGCTATTTCTATCGAAAATTATATTATAGGTAAGTTGGGATTTTTATGAATATGTTTTAATTGGAAATGTAGAAAGCAAAATACTCGTAGCAGTTGTATGTTGTTGTTTTCAGTTATACCTATCAGTATTTGTATATATTATATTTATGTAATCTACACGCGAACAATTTGTTTTATAATTTATTAATTAAATAATTTAGGTTTTGAGGGTGGCCAAAAATGTGTTTTGTGATGTGGCGGCAAATTTAAAATTTGTTCCAAACAAGTAGCCTTTCTACAACAGATACGGTAAGTTACTGATACTTCATTATTTATTTGGGAGTTTGTGAGTGTAGGTAAGTTTTTAAAGTGTTATTAACTGTAAGAAATTTTCTTTCCTTACAGAACATAACTGCGGTGTTAATACAGAAGTTTAAATAGTGTTGTGTGTGAGTGACATGGAACCCGCTGCACCAGGAACAGAAGATGAAGTTCAGGATACATTTCCTGTCTACAGTAAAAAGGTAAACTTACCTAGACTTAGCATTTTCTTTACAATTTTTCTTTTTAATTTTTTTTGTCTAAATAGGTAAGTATTTCTGTTTTCTTCGGTTCACTTAAAGAGCAAAAACTTGTTAGAAAATATATTAGTGATTAACAACAATAAGTGTGTGAATATTGTGACAATTAATTTTTGATTGTTGAAAGTGACTAGTATAATATGCTACTTGGAGTAAGTAAATTGAAAATATAGTGAATAATAATCACTTCATTTTAGCTTATATTTACAAGCAATGTTTATCAATGTATGTTCATTCACGATATATATTTTCTGGTCATAATATTTTTGTAGTGGTAATAAATGGAACAAATAAACCACAAATAGTACTGGATAAAGTTAAATGATTTTAATAATTTGTTTAATAAGTTCATTTTATCATATTTAAAATTTTCTTGCATCATCAAACTTTTGACAATATTTTTAATAAAACTTGTTTTGGAAACATTTATTTTTCATATTAATTTTCATAAAATTATCTATCTTTGAATAAATATTGTATAAAAATATTGTTTCTTGTTTGATTGATCACTGAAGGTAAAAGTTCTTATAAAATTAATATTGAATCGGAGTAATATGCAATATTTGGCTTATTGGTATATGCTTGAAAACAAATTGACGTACAGCTTAATTTAGGATGGCGTAGGCTGTATATTGTCAGTATCAGTACACCACTGATACTGACAATATACTACCTACGTCATCCTAAATTAAGCAGCATGTCAATATGTTTTCAAGCATGCTCCATACCGGAGCATGTGTGATTGATAATAATTGTATTGAATAATGCAAACCTTTTTTGAAAAGGAAAAACTGCACATTTATATATAATATTTATTCGGTATTCATTTGCTAATTAAAATAAACATTAATTTAACAAGAAAACTTTTATGTCTATATTCAGGTACTAAGTATATGATACTATAAATAACGAATCACTTATCTATTCAAAAATGAATTATAATCCTGACTTCAAACTACAAATTATAAATTGCTATTTACAGGTATCTATAAATATTCCCACTGAACTGATTTAATCTATGAAAATAATTTCATTGCCCATTCTCCAAATTTAATGTAAAATTAGTCTTAATTTAGTAAATTTTTTGGGGAATGGTGTTACCAAAGCAAGGCTATACATTTTATGATACTTCAATTCTGAAATTTAGAACATTATCATGTGTCTATTGCAGTAAATGAGTGGGTACGAAATTCGTTAGGGATCATTGGTTATCTCTTTTTTTTGAAAATGGTGCCTCATCCTTTAATATTTGTTGTTTAGGAAATAAACGAACATGTTCCGTCTTCTAGTTTACATTATATCTTGATAGTCATTCAAACTTTTTACATGACAGCTTGCTGTCAAATTGTCATTTTATTATTATTAATTGTCTTTATATTGCCGCTGCACCAAGATATCCCATTGCTTTTAATACATTCTTATATATAAATACATACATATACTCGTACCGTCTTGAAACCGCGTCGTCGTCTCTGTTACTACTGCCAACGTTTCGTCCATCTTCAGTTCTTCTATTGCTGCGATAATCTGAAACACACTTGCGTGTATTGCTGTGGGGGATATTGTGTTTAGTCTTGCAGTTTGCTGTAGAAGTAGAGACGACGACGCGGTTTCGACCCAGGCACCTACGACTTATATAATATGTTCTTATAACCAAATGTTCATTTTCTGTATTAAAATCAAAACCAAAAACATATTTTAGTAGCTGTTTACGTTGCAAACTCCCAAACTCACGCAGAATCATGCTTCTTGTACTGTCCACTTCCGTTCGAGCAGTCTTCCACGAAGGCCACTATTTTGTTTAGGAAAGTTTGAGTTTCTGTGGTACTTCAGGTCTTCAGTCTTCTCAATCGTCGTAAGTGCAGATTATATTAGCTCTCCTAATAGCGCCTTAGTGGCATCTTGACTTTCAGTCCATTTCCATGTATTTGCCATGACCAAATCTTTTGCCCAGGGGAATGCTTAAGTCAGCTGGAGCTATGAAGTTTCCTTCTGAACTTTTCTTGGCTGGGGCAAGTTGCCCCTGACTCTCAATTGAGTGATACAGAATTATCTTGTGCTAGTCATGTAGGGATTTTTTTTATAGTATTTGACCAGTTCCTAGATATGATAAATAGAGTTCATAATAGCTTTTTTGTTCGCCTGACTGAGATATGTTAAGGCGTGTCTTCGTGCAGCCGCTTCCACTGATGTATTCAGCACGCTGCAGTTACGAACAGAAAGTAAAATTTAATGGATAACTAACTACAACCTATATCTTTTATGTAAAAGTTTTGTTACAATATTGGCCAAATGTGTGGTATAACGTTTAAGTACATATTTATTTGACTCGTCTCAAGAAGAAAATATAATCAATACCAATTTGTAAGTGCTATATCAAAGCAAACAGAAGAAAGAACCGATGGTAGAAAAATTGCAGTTTTAAGAATCACAAAGAATGTAATAGTAACATCAAAAGATAAATAAGCGTGTTTTTTAAAGATTTGATGGCCAGTGATACATAGTGTTTCCTAAATTACATATATTAAAAATGTTGGAATTATAAAACTATTGCATACACAATATTCTTAGCATCTTCCTACCTTTAATTTATTTGTCTAGAAGTTGACTTTATGTTCTGCTCATGCTTACCTACCTACTGTGTCATTCCTTCGAATTTTTTTTTATTAGCAATTATAAGTATCTCTTACTCACCTATTTTTCACTGGGAAGCAATGTCATACAGTAATGTGTGCGTATATAAGTAAGGAAAAAGCTGTACTGAAATTGTAACGTAAATTATCAAGACGCTGTAGAATTACTGTATATGTGTGTGAGTGAAACCACAAGTGTTTGAGCGCTTAAGTCATTTTAGAGAAGTCAGGCAAGAAGTTCTGTCAAGATGTCGGCACCCATTTGAGTGTAAACGGGGTTGCATTGGAGACTAAGAGTAAGCTGATTTAGAGTCCAACCAGTCCGATGTGACCGCTCGAGCAGCACAGTCGTTTTGAAAGGTACACTCCGAGTAAAAATTCTAGGGTTGTTGAAGTTTGACGTTTGTCATGTAACCAATGTCAATGTAGTACGTTTATGTAGACATTAAAGCGAAGGATTAAAAATGATATTTATGTACCACACTTCATTATTTACATTATATTTATTGATTAAGAATTACATGGCAATATAACGTATCATTTATACTATTACAACTGTTGAACAATTCATAAACAAAATGTATTTCAATGATAAAACTGTTTAAATAAAATATTTTAATCGAAATAAGTATCTGATGTGTCACTCTCTGAATCATCTAAATGAACTGTCTTCTTCAGTGTCAAACAGTTGATCCTTCAACATATACGCTTCTCTAATTTTATCAACGTGGCTACATTCTGCCTTCCATAATTCAGGGTTTATTTCGCTCATTGACCCCCGAATCAGGTTTTCCAGATTGGTTGCACCAATGTTAGTGAAGCGGTCTTTCTCTTAACGATGTTAGCTCTATAGTATTTAAGTCGCAGTGGTATGGAGGTAGGCGTAACACAGTATGTCCCTTGGATTCGGCATAATTATCAATTAGATATTGCGGCATTGGCTTGTACTTCTTGACAATTTCCAACAACTCGCATTTCAACATACCTGGGTGGGTTGATTGAAGCCAAGAAACGATGTCACTTTTTTTTCGCTGCTGAAGTTGGAGGCTTGCTTATTTGTACTGAATGGTATGGCGCATTATCCATAACTATTATTGAGTTATCTGGTATGTCTGGTATCAGTTGTGTTTTAAACCATTTTGAAAAGTTTTCGAAGTTCATTTCATCATGATAATCTCCGCTCTTGGTTTTTGATTTAAATAACAGCAAATCATTTTGAATGAAATCCGTACTACCTCCACAATGAGCGATGATCCATCTTTGCCGAGCTCCATTTTTATTTAAAACTCCATGTTCGTCAGGACCTTGCCAGCACATTGAAACCGTATGATTTTTATGTACGTAGCTTTCATCTAGATGCACTACAAGTCTCTTATTTTCACCAAGATCATAGTTAGCTTTTAGGAAACGTAAATAACGGGCTCTCTATGCCACAATATCATACCGTTCCATCTAATATTTTTTATTTGACTCGCATTTTTTATACTTAAATCCCATATAACATAAGAGCTTTCGTAATGTTTCTTTTGAGCCTTTGAATTGGGTTTCCTTTACAATATATCCATGCAGATTTAGAGTTGGTACAGTATTGTCAGCTGCGTATAGCGAATGAATTTTATTGCGAAGTACACATCTACAACAATGAAAAATTAGTTCGTAAATACCTTTTCATTTTTTATACTTGTCTGCATCATCTAGAACAATACGAGGAAACCTTTTAACAGGGTTTGTTCTCACAATATCCATCGATAATAAGGATGATGGTTGTGGCTGTTCTTCTGGTGTAGCTGCTTTTTTTTTTACCAGAGATTTGTTTAATTCGGCGAATTCTTTTTTCGGATTTGCCTGTCATTGCTGACACACGACTTATTACTTGGCCTTTTCGGTTTCACAAAATGTAAAAATATTATGCAGTATTGTGAACACTTCGCTCTGGTCGGTTTTTCGCTTACGCATATTCATAATATATCTAAAAATATATTAAAAACATAGAAGAAATAGCGGTATAATTAAAACAAGTTTTACTAACCTTAAACTCGGAAATCTTTTCGTCCGAGTTTAAGGTTAGTAAAACTATCTGAAATGAACTGGTATTCTAATAATGAACGTAGACCTAAATATAAATGAACATAAAACTAAATAGGATAAAAATAAAAACGAAGATTAATTGATAAACTCGAAAAACTATATAAATAGCAAGAAACTCCAAATGTCACAAATTCAAACAAACTTGTCAATTTTACCTGACTGTACTACACCTTTTCCAACAGTATTTGCGACATTATCATTTTAATTTTTGAAAGCGTCAATTGTATTTTAGTCTTAGCAAATGAATTGTAGAAGATATCATTTGTATTTTCTAACAGTGAATTAGATTTGCGAACCAGTCAAATGTATTTTAGCCTAATCAAATGGATTGTGGAAAGCATCAGATGTATTTTATCCTTATCATATGGATTTTGGATAACGTCAAATGTATTTTCGAACTATCAATTGAATTTTATAAAGCATCAAATGAATTTTCGAAAGCATCATTTGTATTTTCGATGGCATTATGTTATTTCGATATTCTATGTACTTATATTCATTTGAATGTCTTAGTTTTTTTCTGCTCACGAATTAATTGCCGGATAAGCGTCGGGCGCGCATCAGGTATACAATATGTATGTCTGGTAGGACGCCCGACGTTCATCCGACAATTAATGTGAACCCGCTCCAGGCAATAGCTATCTTAGGCAATGTAATATATATTATAATTTTCTGTACAGGGTTATTGTGCTAATACCAGTTAGTATAGTGTTTTCTGACAAATAAATAAATAAAATACATATCACCTTTTCGAAACTACATATGATTAAGCTGAAATACATATGATTATTTCTAAAATTAAATTTACTAATCGAAACTACTTTTGACGAAGTCTCATAATCATTTGACTATTCTCATATACAATTGACGATATCGATAATTAAATTAATAGCTCTAAACTACATATGATATTATCTAAAATACTTTTTTTATTTCTAAAATTCAATTGATACATTCCCAAATACAAATAACATTTCGAAACTACATTTGACGCTTTCGAATATACTGTTGGAAAAGGTGTAGTACAGCATATGGGACAGGGAGGTGAGGAGCAAGGTGTTTTTGGTAGTAGTTCACATTTTTTCCGCCGGACAAATTGGATTGGTTAGACTCTAAACTTGAATTAAATTGGGTATTCCAGTGACCACAGGTAGGAATCATGATATTACAACCTTAAAGCCACGCTCGGTTAAAGTATAGTTTATTTCAAATTATAAGAATATAACTTTGAATGGCTCTAATGCTTTTATTGCACCACCTTCTGTGACAATAATTATTATACCTGGTCTCCTTATTGGTACGGTTTAGGGGCCGTATTGACTATAAATTAGGGCCCTATAAGATAATAATAAAACGCTGTTAATTTCAAGTATATAATAAAAAATATCTATACATTCAGTTTATATACAAAGAAAAAATTACAAATCGTGCGGCAACATGTGTAGTCGATACATATAGATATACAGGGTGTTTAAAAAAGATGCGGCAATATTAAAGGGGTTGATTGTCCAGGTTATTTTATACAAAAAAGTTTAAAATAAACAAGATCCGCAAACGCTTCGTTACCGATCTACAGCGTGTTGAAGTTTAATTAAAAGAAACCGTAAAAATTAGATTTCTCCAAGACGGCATTAAAGATCATAATGAAATTTTAGGCGTGTTATTTTTCAAGAAAAAAAATAGGACGCCGCTGATTTCTCTAAAAATAAAAATATGTTTCTATTCTTTGTTTAATTGTGAAGAAAAAAGCTCTCTTAATTTTCTATCATACGACGTACCGTTTTTTAGTAAAAAAACACATTTGAGTGCATGTACATTTATTATAGAATTTTTTTTTTAAATAACGAGGGTTTTATTTAAGGGCAAAAACAAATATTTTACCATACCAACAATTTTAGCGAGCAAAAATTGCAATAACTGTGCAAAGTGACCACCTCGAGCTCGGATGCAAGAATCCAATCTTCTCCTCATCGACTGGCGAACTCTCTCAAAAACAACAGGATCGGTTTTAATTGAGTTGCACCCAGCAATGATTCGATTTCTTAAGTCTTCTACGTTTTCCAATGGAGTAGCGTACACCAATGACTTCAAATGGCCCCACAGGAAAAAATCCAGGGGATTTAAGTCCGGGGATCGTGCAGGCCATAAGTGTGGTCCACCTCGGCCAATCCAGCGATTTCCGTATGCTTGTGTTAAGAAATCACGAGTTACTTGACAAAAGTGGGCTGGTGCGCCATCGTGCATATACCACATTGCATCTCTAATTGCTAATGGTACGTCCTCCAGAAATCCAGGGAGCGTGTTTTCCAAAAAGTTGCGATACACCTCTCCGGTTAGTCTCCTTGGTAAAAATACCGGTCCAATTAGGCAGTCACCCACAATCCCAAGCCAAACGTTCAAAGAAAACTGATGTTGAAAAAGATTTTCAACAATTTCATGTGGATTTTCGTCACACCATACATGGTTATTATGGAAATTGCGTATTGCATTTCTTGAAAAATTCGCTTCATCGGTGAACAGAATCAAAATCAGGAATTGAGGGATTTGAACCATTTTCTGCAAAAGCCATTGACAGAATGCAATGCGAGGAAGAAAATCAGCAGGAAGTAATGCTTGAACGCGTTGTATATGGAATGGGTACAACAAATTTTCCTTCAGAATGTGCCAAATAGTCCCATTACTTACATCCAAAGCGTCAGCAATTTTTCGAGTAGAAGTACCTCGATCTTCTTCAATCATGTCTAGCACATCCTCTTCCAGCTCTACCGTTCTTGCTGTCCTTGGCCTTCCTGCTCCTCCATTTCGTCTTAATGTGCCTGTTTCATAAAGACCCCGATGAATACTTTCGAAAGTTTTTCTATCAGGAGCAATACGGCCAGGAAATCTTTCAGTATACAACCGCCTAGCTTCTAATGCATTTCCATCAGCAAGTCCATAAATGTAGTGCATGTCGGTCATCTCTGCATTTGTATAGCGATTCATGATAAGGAAATTCAACAAATTCGACTCATACAAAATTATTAATCATATGTCATTCAATATGTCAGTGAATAAAACAGGACTGTTTAAAAATATTTTTGTAAGCATGATAAATGTACATGCACTAAAATGTGTTTTTTTTTACTAAAAAACGTTACGTCGTACAATAAAAAGTTAAGAGATCTTTTTTCTTCACAATTGAACAAAGAATAGAAACATATTTTTATTTTTAGAGAAATCAGCGGCGTCCTATTTTTTTCTTGAAAAATAACACGCCTAAAATTTCATTATGATCTTTAATGCCGTCTTGGAGAAATCTAATTTTTACTGTTTCTTTTAATTAAACTTCAACACGCTGTAGATCGGTAACTAAGCGTTTGCGGACCTTGTTTATTATAAACTTTTTTGTATAAAACGACCTGGACAATCAACCCCTTTAATATTGCCGCATCTTTTTTAAACACCCTGTATAAAGGTAATTAGTATGGTGACACATAAAAATTTTATTGTGTATTAACACAATGATAAAAATTTATGTGTCACCGCATTTCATAAATCATCTTCTGTGATTGAGTCGTCTTGCAAATCGGTGCCTGTGTCTGAACCGTATTGCAAATTTATAATCAAAGCTACTATTTTGTACATGCGCATATATTCGTCCTCTTTTGTTATTGCGTGTTTAATAGTATTTTTCGAATTTACAGCAGTTATATGTTTCATAGCATTTTTTATTCGTGTTACACTGCTTTCACTAAATTTCGTTTGATTTGTTCGTCTTATGGTATTTTTCAGTTGGGCCCATATCAATTCAATGGGATTGAAAATGTAATGGTATGGTGGTAAACGCAAAATTGTATGTCCTGCTTCTTTGGATCTTATCCACATAATAATCCTTTAAATATTCTTTTGTCTTCATCAGTTCTATTAATTGGTTTTTGGTAAAGTGATCCTCATAATATAAATCATTTGCTTCTAAAAATTCTTTAATATCTTTCTTATTATTACATTTTGTAGGAACTCTGTTTTGCTGTCGAGAATGATACGGAGCGTTGTTCATCACTATCACACTATCTTTTGGTAAATTTGGCAGCAATGTGTCACAAAACCATTCCTTAAATAAAAATGAGATCATATCTTCATGGTAATCTAAACTTGAGGATTTAACATTTTTAGCAGATAATAGCGGCTGTCCGATCCATCCTTTTTCTCACCCAGCTTGAAGATTCTCTTCCCTCTCGAAACCGGCGCGTCCAACTGACACATACTTGAACTATCCACCCAACCTTTGCAAATTGTGTCATGGGTGTCATACCACGTCTCTTCTACTAAATAACATATGAATTGTCCTTCCTGTCTATACCTTCTAATTGCCGTTAAGTATTCATATTGAAGTTTCTGTAACCTCGGGCTTTCTATAATTGTGCGATGTTTATCTATAGTGCCAAACTTAAAACCATCTTTCTTTAGCGCCCGCCTCAAGGTTGCTTAGAACACTGAATATTTATAGGCTCATTTCCTCTGTAGAAGGAGTATACTTGCTGCCTAATACTATCAATTTCATACTCGTCAATTTTTCTCGGTGCTCCTTTGTCACTTCTTTGCTTTCGAGGCCCTGCGTTATTCTTAATAATCTTATATAATGTTCCAAAAGGCACCTTGGTTAATTGCGACGTTCGTTGAATGTTCTGGGTTTGTAGTTCGTTATTTTCTTCCATCAGGGTATGATAGACATTGAGAATTATCTATTTTGCATCTTCTGATATATGCTTTCTCTGTCGTGCTCCAACTCATCATTATCCACATCATCACTAACACTTTCAGCAAAAGGTCGCCACATGTTCGTGAAGTAAAGAGAGAAAAATCTAAATCAATATTAGATGTAATATATATCAACTCTCCCTAACTATATTTATTTAAATTTTCTTTAATAAATATAAGCACTTATTTCATCTAAATTGTAATTTAATGACTATTTAACTATATATAATAGGTATATATTCAAATTAACAACTGTTGGTACTTATATTATTATTACATTTTATTTCATCTAAATTGCAGTAATTACAATTTACTTAAATTTTGTCATTACGGACCTCCGCAGTTTGTTTGCGTAAAAGATAATCCTATTGAGCGGCCAGGTAGTTATTGCCGCAGGTGCTGCAATAAAAGCATTAGAGCCGTTCAAAGTTATATTCTTATAATTTGAAATACGCATTCTAAAATACGTCGCCCATGACGTAACTTTGTGAAATAGTAAGCTATTTTACGCATGTAAATGAGTTTTCGCAGTAACCTTTATCTACCTGTTTTATCTCAGAAGACCACGTAATAAAAATATGGTAGCAAATAATTGAAAAGAGAATAATTATAGCAGATATTTTGTTTTCCAATGCGAGCGGTACTGAATACAAAAATAACATAATTATGGCATACATACTCAAATACTGATTTTTGCAAACTTTCTTTTTCTAATGTTGGATTTTGCTGTAATACATCCTATTACAATCTAAATCCAAAATACATATTAATCTAAAAAACAATCTCTTTGCCACATCACTTAAATCTATATTTTAAGTCCATAAGAGTTTTTATAAAATTTGAAATAATTTTCAATCCTCCAAACTATATCAGAACAAAACATATCGAAATTTTAGAGTATAGGTATTTCGAACACCGAAAATCAGAAATTATGTATTGTAAAACCTAAAAAAGATCACATAAAATGAAGTAGATCCAAGTAAATTGTCTGCTGGAAATGAAGCAATAAAAACTTTGGAAAGGGTGATATCGCTATTAATTGTAGTGATAGTAATACTAAAGAAAAATTTATAGAAAGGGTTACAGAGGAAATTGTAAATAAGTATGTAGTTTTCGAAACGATGTTAAGAAACCCGAAAATAATAATTACAGGTGTTGAAAGAGATGAATGATGAAAATAATGAAAAACTGCTAGATGCGATAATATTAGTCAAAATGACTTATGTAGACAAGGACCTCTCAACAAAATAATAATAGAAAAGAAATACTTAGAGAAGAAAAAGAAGAACTATGGAAATATTATATTTATGTTCAGCCGGATATGTATTCAATCATCATAGACAGATCACAATTAAAATATAGGACGGAAAACGTGTAAGGTGTATGAACACCTGCAAATATTGGATGATTAAATGCGCAGGGTGTAATTACATTACCAAGGAATGTAAAAATACGGAAACTTGTAGTAATTCTACTGGTAATGATTTAACAAACAAATCTGTATAAATTGTAGGAGACCAATTGACAATTGGTAATTGACACTAATCACATAGCGTTTGACAGAAACTGTATAAACTACAAACGAATGCTAGGTAATCAAAAATCGAAATTTAAATACATGTAACAATTAGATAGTAAGTACGCTTGATTTCATGGGTAACGATAAAATAGGAGTTTTGTAAGTGTTAAGAATTTTTGAATATTTGAATAATTAGTCTATAAGTATATTGTAGAAACATATTGGTTACTAAGTTTCATTCACGTTAAGAATGCAGCGTTGGATTAGATAGGAGAACATTTCCCGAACTGTGATTGGCTGTTACGCGCGACCGATTTACATTAAAAAAATGTGCGAACTACATGAAACAGACAAATTTTAAGCAAGATTAAGTATGATTTCCATACACATAAGCAAAATAATATTATCTGATTACATACTTGATTATTAAAAATATACGTATTTCCTTGTTGTGACTGGACAATTATATATAACGTAAATTACATTAATTTTTTTAGTCTTGCATTTCTATACGAGAACGAATGTGAGGTTAGAATTATTTATTATTATTCAACTATAGGAAGCTATAGGTACATTATTTGAAAACATAATTTGAATTTGTTGTAGTTATTTTACAAATAAATAATTTGAAGTGGAAGTTTGAGGTTAAGAGAATAAAATTGACATTTATATTTCAAACCACCCGCCATTGTTTATTTAAAATTAAAAATCTGAAACCGTAACCTACGAAGTTGAAAGTACACTGGTAGGCCAACGCGTATAATTGCTGTTTATTGTAATTTACAGTTTACTTCAATATTTGTGAAATATCGATGATAACATAAAATTAATTAAATTGCACTATTGTATGTATATGTCTATTTTCGTGATCATGATTACTTAAAACAAAATGCCAATAATAAATAAGGTTAGAATTTTTTCTAAGGCAGCGGTGATTCCGGAATCAAATAAAAGCGACCATTCTTTCAGTTTAACTGATATCCAAATTGTCGGATTAGTAATCCTTTAGCCGAACAAATGCACTTCTTATGTTTTTAGAGGTTTGAAGTACAATTACGCTCTAGCTTTTGCCAGATACCTTAAAACGACAATTTGTTGAGAGCATAATTGTAATATATAATATATGAAGTGACATATTTATTTATAAACACAATATTAATAAAATCTATGTAATCAAACAAAACTTAATAAGTGAGTAAAACAGCCAGAATGAAGATGTACGCAATTACTAAGTGCAGTAACCTCAGCCTCCGATTGACACTACCGTTGGAATACTCTGTATAAAGCAATTATTAAAAAACGTGCTCTTGATGATACGAAAGAACTTCCAGTATTTAAATATTTGATCAGTTTCACAGAATCTCAAAATGTTTCAACCGCTTTGTTACTAGCCCTATATTTATTCAACAGAAAATTAGCTCATATAGGCTATTGGTAGAATGTGTTGTTTTCTGATTGTAAAATGCATTGGACCCGAGCAACTTAATAACCACCAACATGAATTAATATTCGTTAGACTAGTCGTGTATATACTTGTACTATACCCATTCTTATAAGATACTCGAAGAATTTTTATGCCAAATACTTATAAAAAGATTATATACAGAATATCATTTTTAAATTACTACTCAATAATATTTAGGAAAATGATTTCTGGTAGTTAAAAATAAATTTCAAATTAACATATGGAATAATTCGAAAGGGTGAACTTTTGTGTTAGTTTTATAAATAAATAAATATTAAAATAAATAGCCAATACATGCACGAATTATTTTTTACTCATCATTTTCTCCTACTCTGATTTCAATGATCATATTTCAATATTAACCAACCAAAAAAAAACAATCGAATTTTCACCAACTGTTTTGACGTGTAAACAACTCTCTTATCAGAATCATTTTGTCGAATGTCGTAGTTTTGGGTCTTTCTGTCTGCGGGCAACACGACAAACCTACGGATACCAACCTTCTTTTCTTAGCATTGACAAAAGATCATTTGCCTCTCTATTTACGATTGTTGTTAAAATAAAAGTATGTGCAATACAGGGGAATCGCACAGAATTAAAACCAGCGGTTTATTTATAACTAAAAATTCTATATTTGCAGGAATTGGCTCGAATAATATAAGTTTAGTTTTCTTAATATTTAATTCTAGATTGTTTAAGTTTAACAATGTGTTTATCCAGGTGTATGAGACAATTCTAATAAACTTTTCACATGTTATTAGTTCCTACAATTATACCATTAGATGCACTTCATCCTTAGAGTAGGAATGACCACATTTAGCAAACGAATCGGGAACCGCTCCCGTTCCAACTGTTCACTTGACAACTTGACAACAGTTGAATATTGGCTGACAGCATTGTGCTCATTTATGTGATCATCATCCATCTGGTACTTTCACTGCTGCCATATGTTAGAATTATACAGATTAAACCGAATAAACAACAATAATAATAATGTATGGCGTAGTTTTTAGTGTAAGTTCAGAAATATAATAAATTTATTTCTGTGCAATACCTTTAGTTTGTTTTTCTCACTCTTCTAGTAGTTTTATCAAAATTTTGTGTTACGTTGGTGTTGGTGGGATGCGTTAATGCGTATGTGGCTTCAGAATACGTTCACTAGTGAGCAGAGAAATCTTCTGTTCACTAAAATGGCGACCACTCCACAACATATTCAGAGTGAGGAGTGTACCTCATCTGAATCCGATAACTGAACACTTGCGCAACTATTGTGTCTGCTAAATGCGACCAATCCCTCCGACAAAATTAAAACGAGTGCATTATTTATAAATAAACGTTCTATTATTTACAGGAAACACATTTTTAATTTTTGAAAGCTATTCGTTTCTAAAGGTGACACCAAATCGATATGATATTGGTTATACATGAATATTAACATTAACATACATAAAAGTTGTGAAGAAACATGCAAACATTCAAATCCATAATGACAAAGCGAAATATATTATTGTATATACTAGGAGGATCAGTCTTTTTTATTTTCGTTCGTGTGATTCTCTGCCATTCTATGAAATTTTAGAACCAGCCAAATTTTCATATTTGGTAAGACTTTAGAATGAATCCCGCACAACAATATTAAAATACAAGAAAAATATCGAATAATATGTAGGTAGGTATATATAAATGGAAAGCTTACGTTTCAGAAAATCCCAAAATGTAGGTTTTCTTGCCAGCAAGTGAGTAAAGAGTATCAAAAAAAAACACTATTTACTAATTAAAATCCGTCAATTTTACGGGAATTTCATTAGTTTCAATGACAACTAGGAAAATCACGTCGCGTGCGAATCGTATTCAATTTGTCTTTTAAAACGAAAATTGATGACACTCTTTACTCACTTGCTAACAATAAAACCTATATTTTTGGATTCTGAGAAAGGTAAGCTTTCTATTTATTTAAACAGAAAGCTTACCTTAATAATAATATTTTTCTTGTATTTTAATATTGTTGTGCGGGACTCATTCTAAAGAATAGCGCTATATTTTTACAGATGTCCGCGATATGAAGTCTCCTGATAATGGAAAAGCTATTTTGCAATTACGACTCTGTGTGTGACCACGATAGTGGCCAAACGGTTACAGCTATTAATACCAAACTTTATATTTCAGAGCATACATAATCCTTTCCTCAAGGTTTGATTGGATTTACAGTCAAATCGGTGTCTGGTAGTAGTTTACTTCAACGATATAATCAACTTTTACTACTATTTGTCAACTATAAAGTTGAGACAAATTTCTAAAGAATACAAAAGTGAATTTGAGAACCATTTTATAAAAAAAAAGTTATGCATTTGAAATAATGTCTCAAAAATTATAACATTGCGATTGGACGTAACACTTTTACTCTTATCGAACTACATTTTTCTTGCAAATTATGATTAAGAATATAAAAGTGTAACGAGATTTGTATACCAACATTTGAAAAATTGAAACAGGAAGCAGTCTTCCACCCATATCAGAAAGCGGAGTTTTGCAAATATCTGGCAAGTGAAATATGTATTCAGCGCAATGATATATTAGGAGGTTAGGAGTATTTAACATTTTGTTTGGAATTTGATAAGGAGGCGATAGTCATAATAAAAATTGTTTTTGTTCTTCGTCTTGTGTTGGAATATTACAGTACATACTTGCTCATCAACTTAATTTCTCGATCGGCTGAATTATTAACAACTATTAGTTTATTAACAACGTCCAAAGCTCTGTACTATCTATCATTATCTAAGTCTACATTAAGTCTCAGGATAAAAGACATTGTACCAAGAGGACAAAATCGCATATGCGCTTATATACAACAAATTGCACTTCTCTTATGCCTAATGTGTTTTGGCACTTCAGTATATGTTAAGGCTTTTACCATTTCTTTTTTCACATGATCTTATACATTATCATCGACAAAAGCCAATGCAACATTTTCGGAGTTCGAATACTATACGTGATGTAGGATTTTGTTTATCGTTGTATTAGGGGTCGAAATTTTAGTATTACTTTTTAAGAAAGTGCTTCGAAAGCAAGTGGTGCATTAAAGCAGGCCTTAATATAAATTTGTGTAATAAAAATATATATATCTGAGAAACTTGGCATTTTTTTACTGCAAGTTTAAATTCAGGGCGAAAAAAATATTTTTATGTGTAAAATGTTTTCCCTAAAAAAAATTCTGTCAGTTCTAATAAATCACGACTAAACTTCCTATTTGGAAAGTCTTTTTTTATAAATTATATCATCTTTAAAATCACCTAAACTATTTTTTATATTATCACTATCGTTTCCTGGTTTAAAATTAATTTTATTAATATTTTTCCACGATTTTTGAAAACGATTAAATATGTGTGCATGAGGACCTTATGGTGCAGGCATATTAACATTAAATTCAGGCTTTAAATATCATCCCAGAAATATGGTGCCTTCAAACAAGTATAGAAGATTATGTTTTATTAATGCGTTAATTGTTTTGTTTCTTACATAGTATGGAACAACTACAGGGGGGAGCCGCTTAAAATGTCATACTTATTTTGTACCCTATAGAAATGGGCAATACATTTGAATATGTGTGTAAATTAACGCCACCATTTTGTTGAAAATGTGATACTATTGGATTGTACATATTCTTGTACTTGCATTAAAAACATCAAAAACAAACCAAAAAATGTTGCTAAATGACGTTTTTTTGAGTCCACTTAACGTATCTCGTAGGCACTGCCCTTTCTGAGATAAAGGGTAAAACATTTTTTTTGACACCCTGTATGTATGTACAATCTGTTCCAAATGTGTTGTCTACCCCAGCAAATACGTAGTGTCAATACTCCCTTCCATTGTTTGGGCACCGTTAATTGGAAACATTAGAATATGTGTGTCCTACTTCTTAACCAAGAAAGACCGATGAACGGTGTCCCTTGAATAGAAGTCAGGATTGACACCTACGTCTCTCCTGAGGAAGACAAAACATTTGGAACAGACAGTACATAAATATATTTAAAGTAATATGGGATGGGCTAAACCTTCGCATAGACTGTAATGTTTATTAAATTCAATAACTATCATTTTCTCAAAACCGAGTTATCTCATTTCCAGCTCGCATTTGAGACTGCGCTTTATCAAACCAGCTATGAAAATATTTGTTATTCACTGATGGCGAAGATAAATATATATTATACGTTTTTAATGACAGAATAAGAAAGTTCTCTTTATTACTACCAAATTGTTTCAACTATGAAACATGATTATTTTTGTTGAGAAAAGAGACTTTAATTTGTACTTTGATTTGTCACAACCCAGTGTAATGTATTGCATAGCATTTCGTTACTGCAACTTATGGTTTTATAGTCTTATTGAAACGAAACTTATATTCAACACACATCACACAAGCACATATTATATCAGGCTAGTGTTGGTATTATATTATTATTTTGAGAATAAACAATTGATGTAAATGCAGCTTGTACTTTATTATTTGTATATTGGAATCCAAAAAATATTATTAAGTGTAATAAAGTTTTTGTATAATTAACATATTTGTTTGGTTCATATATGATGAGTGATTCATTCAAGACATGAAATATTAATGTATATTTTATATAATAGGCCAGTGAAACCGATCGCCTTTTGGCCCTGAAAAGTTATCTACCAAACGGAAGCTATGGGAACGTTTTCGAGCTTAGTTATGTCAGTGGATCTGAACATTGGTATTGTAATATGTGTGAGTGCCCCGTTATGGGACGCGTGTACCATCATGAAATTGGGAAACGTCATAGTACGAATGTGGCCAACTGTTCGAAGAAGAATGCATCAGTTGTGGTTGGTCAACCTGTTCTTCACGTTGCTGCTGGGGAGCCTGTCCCTCCTGGATTTGAAGGAGAAGTTCAAAAGACTTGCCAAATTCAGGTAAGTAATTCTAAATTTCTGTTAAGGCGCTTTCTGCTATTGTTGTCACTCTATTTGAATATTTTTTAATCCTTCTGAACGGGTTTGCTAAAAATGTTTTTTTAAAAGTAAATTAAGATCTTTTACAATTTAAAATTGCTTTTATTCAGTCACTTGCGTAGTTACTGACGCAATTATATTATGAACATCTACCAGCATAAGAAAATATGGTTAAATGTGATTCCGAATTTTTCAATGTTCCTAATGATATTAAAATTAAGCAATTATTAATCAAATGTTGCCTTAAAACTCCTTGGTTATGTTTATTTATAATTATGAATTCACTTCAACTGTAATGCTAATGGACACATACGAGCAATACCGTCTTTTTCCTAATGACACGTGGGACACGAGCTCTAGGCTCCCAGCGCCGAAATGCCTTAAACCCATGTTATTGATATATGTTTTATCCAATTAAATTCATCAATTTTACAAAAACGTATTGGTTTTTCTAATTAACCCAAAATTAAGAAAACAGGTGCACAACCATCTAGTAGTCACTTATGTTAGGCTTTAGTGTAGGTAGTTACGGTACGGTATCAATTTATACAGTCATCATCATTAATTACCTTGTTTATACATTATACGCACACATTCACCGCCGTTTATCGAATTCGAACAATCGACGGAAAATATTAACAGGCTGTTTATGTGAAAATAAAGTTCTGAAGTCCCTTTCTGAAACCAAATTGTCGATCTGCATATGCTGATGATGTTAATGCTTTGCGCTACGGTTACAATCAAATTAGTGACGCCTTGACATCAACTGGTAGAACAGGTCAATCGGGAAAATCAAGAAACGAGGCTCAAATCCTTGTCAAAAAAGACTATTCTAATAACAGTAATCTAGAACGATCTTCTAGGAATTATAACTAAAACAAGGATAAGATTATAAACTAGTACCGTAATCATTGGACGTTGCAACAAACTTTTTTTGTATCCTTTGGTGACACTGGAGTAGTACTCGCAGTAAATTCGATCAGTACAATTGACTGCCTAGGTAAGAAATTCAAATGCTGACATTAAGATAATTGAAGGGTCAGCCGGAAGAACGTTGTAAGTAACATTTTGCTGAAATGCTATGTTTACATAAAACAACGTAGTATAACAGTGTGTAAATTAAGTAAGGAATAATATTCATATTTTGTTTATTATCGCTGTTTGGGAGAAAAGCTCGGACAGGTCAATTTTATTTTGTTTCTTCGGATTTTATGGATGTAATTTTGTTTTCTTTGGTTCACTACTCTGGGACCTATGACGTCATCGATTTCTTTTTCAAATAGAACCTCCTTATTTTTATGCTAGATATAAAAAGAACGTTTTTTCTGAATTCAGCAATACCGCATATGTGGTATTTAAAATTAGTAGTTTTAGAGATACGGAGGATCATAGGTATTAAAATGACAACAATAATTAAACTTGAAAATCAAAAGAGCAAATAGTAATAATTTATTCTTGGGAAGATTAAAAAAATTTACATTAATAAATGTTCAAATTGCCACCCATTTCTTTCTTGGCAATGATAATGTCGGAGTTGAAATTCTTCCAAAACATTATCTCTCATTTCTTGGTCGATATTTCTGCACTCTGACATGCCAATGGTCATTATAATATAATAATAATATACTTTTTATTGCTAGCAAAAAAATAAGGAGGTTCTATTTGAAGAAGAAGTCGATGACGTCATAGGTCCCAGTACAACTACTATATAAAGCATAGCTGACTCGTCCGCCATTTTGGAGATAATTTTAAGGCAGTAAATATGTATGCTAATAGCAAATGTTGAATAGAACTTCGAATAATTGATTTTATTAAGCCGGTTTAGGACGTGAAATAATGTAGCTATAATTTTTTACAATAGTCGTATATTTAAGAAATACCCAGAATATATAATAATAACTAAAAATAAGTACGTATATGACTGACATTTATCTCCAAAATGGCCGACGAGTCAGCTGTCCTAAATATAGTAGCTATAGGTCCCAGAGTAGTAAACCAAAGAAAAAAAATTGACATCATAAAATCCGGAGGGACAAAATAAAATTGACCTGTCCGAGCTTTTCTCCCAAACAGCGATAATAAATAAAATATGAATATTATTCCTTACTTTATTTACACACTGTATACACATAGGTAGGTGTCAGTAATATCGAGGTTGCAAAATCCCTGAGCAGTGTTCGGGAATGTCATTCGTGCCAGCTTGACTTTTTGTAGTTCCCTGTAACAACGTTATACCTGGGACATACATACAAATATCATTGCCCACCTCAATAGAGGCAAAAAAAGGCAAATTAATTTAAATGCGTGGAAGCAAACAGTAGGAAAACGGCCCAAGGATGCTGGGGAACAGTATTTATCGGTGACAAAGGTGAATGTGGAGGCTATTCGACCTCCAGACGAGGTGCGTAAAACACCGTTGTAAGTACAGAAATGTTTTATCGATTTCGAACATTTTTAGGAGCGTGCGTGTCGATGTCGACGAGGATGCAAATCTCGGAAACTTGTAGGAAGACACATGCGGCTTTGTAGAATGTTTGAAAGTCTAAATTATAATCCACATACCCGGTATCTAATCTACACTGGAGATATATGAACCGAATAGGAGGACAGTCGAAGCAAATATTTCTCAAAGACAGTGCTCCGTGTAAAGTATTGTATGGAAAACGTTTACGTATGCCAAAAAACTGTATGCACGATTTTTGGAGTAACAGCCAGAAGAATTCAATATCTTGTGAATAAGTTGAAAAATGATCAAAACTGCAGGATACGGAGATAGACAGTCGTTTCTTCTGCAGAAAAATCACTATAGTAGGAATGTATCATCCCAAAAGTGTCTTTCACCAGAATTGAATTTAACGATAATGCATAGAACAATCCTAACCTATTGTGTTGGATTGTTCTTCGCCACTTATTATTCACTGATATGGAACAAGTTTTATATTGTCCTACTCTGAAGCATTCATCTATATTTTATCAACGACAACTTACTACTTATAACTATGCAATACACGATGCTGCAGAAAATAACCCAACAGTGATGCCCTGGCATGAAGTCTTGGCTCATAGGGGATCTACTGAAATAGCATCCACTCTTTTGTTTTATATTTGGCAAAGATTTGAGCCTCTGCAAATAGGGGAAGAAAGAAAACTGATTGGATGGTCAGATCGGTGTGTTTGGCAGAAAACTGAAGAATCATCACTATGTTCCGTTTCCTCATCACATAATAATACATTACGAATATTTTACCAAATTGACCAAAAAATGCTAACAACGGGGCATTTTCTTCCCTGCAGCAGGGACCTGTCCCATATCGAGAAACAAAAAAGACTTGGCTTGTATATGAGCCCTTGAAAATTGTTTGGATGCATCAGAGTTTCTTCAAGGATTTTTTTTACACCCTTGGAACAAGGTATATTGAAAGATCCTAAATGTAAAATTAGAGAAGGGTTGTCGATTCAACTTACTGTGGATGCTCCAACAACTTTACGAATGAGAAAATCTCAAAACACCCAGCCGTGGAATACATTCTTTTAAGCATTCATAAAAATATAAAAACAATGAGTTTTGCCACACAAAACATATCATATGAAGATTTGCCTACAATTTATAATGACTACCTGATAATTAAAGCTGAAAACTTAAAAAATCTTCAGTACTTGTGATTATATTCCTATAATTTTTTTAGAATTCAATGATAAGTTAACTGCTAACTAATTCTGTTATTATTACTATTACGATTGTGTTCTGTTTATGCGTTCTGTTAATAGAATAAAACATGAAATACTAGTGTTTTGTTTAATTAAATAACATACAACGGTGTTACATGGGTCAATCCATTTCAAATCACCCAAGCAATGTTGCTCAACATTTTTTATTTTCCAGAATTTTTTATCATGAGTTTCCTATAGGTAGACAGTCACACAACACTGTTTGAAAAAAAATTATTAGCCATGTTTTTTTTGGCAGCCATTTTTAAAATGGCGGTTGGGCAAATTTTTAAGAAAACGTGGTTTGCGGAAATTTCAATTTCCAAGCTATTTTAAAAGATAGAATAATTCAAGAACCAGTGTGTTCAGCATGAAATGAACTTTCATTTTTCTATCGTGCAAGAAAGTCTGTCAAACTCTGTCTATAAAACTCCGAAAAAAATTATCAATCGTTACGTTTTAAGACCATAAATTTTTATGAAAGAAGAGAGATTCACTAATAATCTGTTACTGCTGTGTTGAATGCTTACTTAACTACCTGCAGTATAAGTTTTAGTCTTGAGAATGCATTCCTTTTACTTTCTTATACGTAGTATAAGGAAGTATTGTGATGATGAAAATTTTCGACCTCGAGATTTTTGCAGATGTCCACGTTTTGAGGTCCCCTGATACCAAAAAAGTGGTTTTTAAAAAAATGTCTCTGTGTGTGTGTGTCTGTGTGTCTGTCTGTCTGTCTGTGACCACGATAGCGCTCAAACCGCTGGAGATATCAATTCCAAATTTTGTATTTACGTGTATATTCTCCCTCTTGATATCTGATTAGTTTTTCAGTAAAATCGGTAGACCGGAAGTAGCAGTTTACTTCAGTATAAAAATCGAATTTTGCCAATATTTCGTCAAATACTAAGTTTATACAAATTTATAAAGAATTCATATGTACTTAAAATTAAAATTGAGAACAATTTTATTTAAAAAGTTTTTCGAAATTCCTACCGGAAGTAGGTATTTTACTCTTATCGAAAATCGGTTTTTTGCGAATATTTCGCAAATCATGCTCTTTAGACAGGTACGTTACGGGTATATAAGTATTTAAAACATAATTTTCAATATCTTTTGTAAAAAGAAAATTTCAAAATTCTGACCGGAAGTGCCACTTTTACTCTTATCGAATAGCGATTTTTTGCAAATATGTCGTAAGTTATGCATTCTATATATATTTATCAAGAGTATAAAAGTATTTAAAACTGGATTTGCTATTTTTTTTGTATATATGAAATTTCAAAATTCGGACCGGAAGTAGCACTTTTACTCTTAGCGAGTAGCACTTTTTTGATAATATCTTGCAAAATATGCATTCTATAGAGATTTATTAAGAGAATAGAAGTACTTAGAATAGAATTTTGAATAATTTTTGTAAAAAAAATTCTTAAAATTCTATAATTTGAAACGCTCATACGTATAAGAAAGTCGTGTGGTGGCCACACCTCATTTTTTACTTTCTTATACGTAGTATAAGGAAGTATTGTGATGATGAAAATTTTCGACCTCGAGATTTTTGCAGATGTCCACGTTTTTAAGTTCCCTGATACCGAAAAAGTGGTTTTTAAAAAATGTCTGTGTCTGTGTGTCTGGCTGTGTGTGTGTGTGACCACGATAGCGGTCAAACCGCTGGACATATCAATTCCAAATTTTGTATTTACGAATATAATCTCCCTCTTGAGAACTGATTAGATTTTGAGCAAAATCGGCAGACCGGAAGTAGTAGTTTACTTCAGTGAAAAAATCGAAATTTGCAAATATTTCGTCAATTACTAAGTTTAGACTAATTTATAAAGAATTCATAAGTATTTAGAACTTAATTTCCAATATCTTTTATATAAAAAAAATTTCAAAATTCGGACCGGAAGTATTACTTTTAGTCTTAACGAATAACAATTTTTTGCAAATATGTCGTAAATTATGCATTCTATATACATTTATGAAGAGTACAAAAGTATTTAGAATTGGATTTGGAATTTTTTGTATAAATGAAATTTCAAAATTCGGACCGGAAGTAACACTTTCATACGTATAAGAAAGTCGTGTGGTGGCCACACCTAATTTTTTTTTCTAGAGTTTTTTAAAAATGGCCGAAAATCTTTTAACTCAATTTTCTCAGGTCAATATCTAAAAAGGGACTGAATGAAAACAAGTGAAAATTTTACAGAATGTTCTTTATACACATAGGAATATCTCACAAAGAAATTATGACTGAGACTCAACTACATTTACAGTAATAGAGCAGTGAATTTCAGTAAAAACGCTACCCTTCCACACGCTCGTGCAGTGCCAAGTTTGCAAAGAAGGCTTGGAATTATTACAATTGTTATTGGTCGAATGATGTTTAAATCATTACAAATAATAAATGATCAAATATTTCTACGTTTAAATAACAATATGCAGTGATAACAATAGGTAAGAGTTGTAATTCTTAAACTGAACTTATACCGATACATTTGTTGTACTAGATTTACGTACAGTATACACACAATAGTGTTTCACTGTGTATTGGTATGTGATATTGATGATGAAAAATGTATGCTAGACACCTGTGCAGAATGTCCTGGACCAGATAACCTACTTGATGTCTTAAAAAGTGAACTTGACATCTTGCCTGACGAAGTAATTTTCAAACAGTGGGTACAAACTGGTAGAGCTGAGCTCATTACACAGGTAATGCCCAGTGAGGAGTTTTTACATTCTCTTGTTGATAAGCTTGTGCTTTTGAAATCCCATCACTTTATCCCAAAAGCTCAAGCTCAATATTTCAAGGAAACGAAAGAAAACCTAAAAGAAACCCACTGTTTAGTGATTGGTGATTTTGCAGAAAACTACACATTTACGGTACAGGATGAAATTCAAAGTTTTCACTGGACTAATACACAAGCGACACTGCATCCGTTTGTCATTTACTTTAATAAAGAAGATAAAGTTTGTTGCAAATCTATTTCTGTAATTAGTGACCACCTTCATCACAATACCACGACTGTGTACACATTTCAACATCACCTCATTAGGGAAATTAAGTATATCATACCTAATGTTGAAAAGGTCATTTACTTTAGCGATGCCGCAAACAGCCAATACAAAAATAAGAAAAACTTCATTAATGTCTGCCAACACGAAAATGATTTTGGTTTATTGGCAGAGTGGAATTTCTTTGCCTCATCACACGGAAGAATTCTTGCGATGGGATAGGCGGAACAACAAAACGAGAAGTTACACGAGCTTCCCTTCAAAGACCTTACACAGAACAGATCCTGACTCCACAAGATATGTTCAAATACTGTCGAAGGAATATTACTGGAGTTAAATATATATTCGTTTCTTCAGCTGAAATTGAACAAATGGAAACTAAACTGACTGAGAGATTTCAATGTTGTTTACCAGTGAAACGAACAAGAAGCTTTCACAGATATGTCCTCATAAGTGACAATCAAATAAAATGTTGTGTTACTTCCACAGGCTCAAATTTTGAGGATCATCAAACTTCAATACCGTTTACAAACGTATCATCTTTTAAAAATAATGACTGAGGCTCTACGATACTGGGTCGACGATTGCCTCCGCTCTCTTCTCTTTAGTTTTTCCTGCTGCTCCGCTATGGGTTTCTTGGGCTCCTTCTCGCATTTACTACGAACATGGCCCATTTCACCACAATTCCAGCATCGGAGCGTTCTTCTCTTAGGTTGCACCTGATGCACTAATCGTCGGACTACCTGTTCTAAGGATTCTTCGGCTTCTGGTAGATCTCTGACTGAACATACTCTTGCCGGGTTTCGAGAGATCAGCTTTGCGGTTTCGAACTCCAGACCATGTGCCAAAGCATCAATTAAGGTTTTTGGTCTTGCCAGTCTCAGTGCTAGCTGTGTATCGCCATCTCGAAGACCATCTATGAATGTCTGCACAGCCAACTATTCCGAGAAGCTATCTGGAGCCGTTGGATATGCCAGACGAACCAAACGGGCGATATCCTCTTCGAATTCTTGGAGGCTTTCACCCTTTTTCTGCAGGCGATTCTTCAATTGTATATGATAAACCTGCTCCAGGTGTGCATGCCCATATCTCATCTCAAGACGCTTGATCAATTGAAGGTAGTCTTGACACTCTTCCGGAAGTAAGGTCTACAGAACATCACTGGCCTCTCCTCTTAATGACACAATCAGGGCAGTAGCTTTCTCCCTGGACATCCATCCATTTGCTCTTGCAGCGGCTTCGAATTGTTTCAGGTACGTCTTCCATGACGTCTTTCCATCGAAGGTGGGAGGTTTTGTCTTTGCCTTTGCTGTTTGGCAGATCTCCAGGCTTTTGCTTGAGGTGTCATGGGGACTGCAGTCGTTCATCGCTGGCAATTGAAGCTGAACTTTAAATTCGTCCCTCAATCTCTGTTCTACGGCTTCGATGGCCTCAGAAAATTTCTGTCTCAAATTCGATGAATTCTTCTGAATGTCTTCCTCGAGTTGTTTTGAATTACTTGCAATTTCATTTTTTAAAGTTTTTTCCAAAATCTTTGAATTATTTAACATCTCATCTTTTAGAGTCTCCATAGTAATCTCGAATTGTATAATCTCATCTTTTAGGGTCTCCATAGTAGTCTCGAATTGTTTTGAATTATTTGCAATTTCATCCTTCAAAGCTTTTGAATTATTTGCAATTTCATCTTTTAAAGCTTTTGAATTATTTGCAATTTCATCTTGTAAAGTCTCCATTATAGTAGTCTCGAATTGTTTTGAATTATTTGCAATTTAATCTTTTAGAGTCTTCGGTATTAAGCTTGGATCAGCCTGTACTTGAAGAAACAAATATTTCTCGGGATCCTTACCTTCACTCATTAGAATGTCACGAAGCCGGTCCTGGAGAATTATTTTTTTCCAGACGTATCTGCGTCCCTTTCTTCTAATTCTGCCCTTAACTCTGTGACCTTTAATTAATCCAAACGTTTGGTAGCCATTTTTTTTGCACTTATTGTTCACCCCACACGTGACACCAAATAGTTGCGTTTTCGGGGTTGAAGTGAACAACTCGTGCAAATGTTTTGAAACAGTCTGTATATTTACACACTTAAAACTAATCACAATAGAAAAATGTAAAATAAATGTATCGCACTTAAAACTACTACGAATAAATTAACACATGTATTTATTTCTATCACTACTATTTATATCAGTAATATTTATGTATTTTGTGAACTATAATAAAACTGCACTACATTATTTATGTTATTTGAACTGTTCAGTAAATACACCGCGCGACTACTATTGAATGAATTAACTCCTTATCCCACCGGCGGCATTTATATATCTGTAGATAAAGGGTCTAGTGATATACCAGCAAATTCTGGCTCTCCTCTACCATATTCCAGACTTTCTGTCTGACGCAGTATATGAGTGCAGTTGATTTATGACTTATTTACGGTGCGTCGCGCCGATGTTTACTTTTCTTTTGTCGTCGCCCGGAGGTCTGCTTCTTTTGTGGGCTTGTTTCGTTACATTGCCCCCTTCTTAAAAACTGCGTTTCGTCCCGAAACACGCTATTCCATGTTCTTGTTGGTGGATGACGGAATCTACAATATCAAAAATTAAGTACAGACAAAAAATAAACTCAATATGCTATTTAATTAACTTGTTTGAAAAGAAAATCCATCCGCCGTTCCTTACGATCAGCAAAACGATTAATAACTAATTCATTGAAGTTTGGTGTTGGTCAGTAATTGTTTTTCTATTCTCTTCAAAGTAGAAAAACACCGTTCACTTGGTTTTTTCTATTTTGGTTATTAAAAGTTCAAAAAAGCTTAAAATGACAGACATGTTTCGTTCGAACATTTTAAATATTTGAATATAGGCGGCATGTAATTATGATTAAAACGTGTATGGAAACTGTAATTTCGTACGTGTTCGGACATCTTCGGAATGTCAGTGGTGGCCTTGCTTTGACTTCGGCCAACTTCATATGGGTTTGGACGTCTTTGGAATGTCGGTGAAGGCCTTGCCTTGGTTTCGGCAAACTTCGTTTGTGTTCGGACGTCTTCGGAATATCGGTGAAGGCCTTGCCTTGTCTTCGGCCAACTTCGTTTGTGTTCGGACGTCTTCGGAATATCGGTGCCCACAATAATTTAAGATTTTTGTTCAATAATATTAAAGATAAATATCTTTTTCATAAAAAAACACATGTAGTATACAAAATTCCATGTGGAGATTGTACTGGCATATACAGTGGCGGCCCGTGATTTTTTGGGACGGGAGGGCACCGGGGGTCTGAGTTTTTAATATCAAAAATTAAGTACAGACAAAAAATAAACTCAATATGCTATTTAATTAACTTGTTTGAACATAAAATCCATCCGCCGTTCCTTAGGACCAGCAAAATGATTAATAACTCATTCATTGAAGTTTGGTATTGATGTCAGTAATTGTTTTTCAATGGAATACATTGCTAAGACACCCGCATGGTATTTCTAGAAAATGTTTTTATTCTCTTCAAAGTAGAAAAACACCGTTCACTTGATTTTTTCTATTTTGGTTATTAAAAGTTCAAAAAAGCTTAAAATGAGAGACATGTTTTGTTTGAACATTTTAAATATTTGAATATATGCGGTGTTTATGTAATTTTGATTAAAACGTCTACGGAAACTGTAACTTCATACGTGTTCAGATGTCTTCGGAATGTCAGTGGTGGCCTTGCTTTGACTTCGGCCAACTTCGTTTGTGCTCGGACGTCTTCGGAATGTCAGTGGTGGCCTTGCTTTGACTTCGGCCAACTTCGTTTGTGTTCGGACGTCTTCGGAATGTCAGTGGTAGCCTTGCTTTGACTTCGGCCAACTTCGTATGGGTTCGGACGTCTTCGGAATATCGGTGGAGGCCTTGCTTTGTCTTCGGACGTCTTCGGAACGTCAGTAGTGGCCTTGCATTGACTTCGGCCAACTTTGTATGAGTTCGGACGTCTTCGAAATGTCGGTGAAGGCCTTGCCTTGCCTTCGGTAAACTTCGTTTGTGTTTGGACGTTTTCGCAATGTCAGTAGTGGCTTTGCTTTGACTTAGGCAAACTTCGTTTGTGTTCGGATGTCTTTGGAATGTCATTGGTGGCCTTGCTTTGACTTGGGCCAACTTCGTATGGGTTCAGACGTCTTCGGAATGTCGATGAAGGCCTTGCCTTGTCTTTCGCCAACTTCGTATGGGTTCGGACGTCATCGGAATATCGGTGAAGGCTTTGCTTTGTCTTCGATCAACTTCGTTTGTGTTCGGACGTCGTCGGAATGTCAGTAGTGGCCTTGCTTTGACTTCGGCCAACTTCGTATGGGTTTGGACGTCTTCGAAATGTCGGTGAAGGCCTTGTCTTGGCTTCGGCAAACTTTGTTTGAATTCGGACGTCTTCGGAATATCGGTGAAGGTCTTGCCTTGTCTTCGGCCAACTTCGTTTGTGTTCGGGCGTCTTCGGAATGTCGATGAAGGCCTTGCCTTGTCTTCGACCAACTTCGTGAACATTTTAAATATTTGAATATAGGCGGTGTTATATGTAATTATGATTAAAATTCAGACTGATTTATGCGATAAATTATTTCAAATTATCAACAAAAAGACGAAATAAATAATTGCACGCCCCCAGAGATTCGCAAAATAGCAGAAGACAATTTAGAAAATCTTTCGCCAACATAGTCTCGACATATTATCAATAACAAACTTTTATAACAGTTGTATTATTCAACCTTGGAAGTAAATTACAATAGTAACATCAGAAAACTTATCATCCAACTCTGCTTAACAATTTATATTGTTAATTAGTAAATAAAATGTTAGCATGTGTGCTTTTTATTCTTTGTACAACTCTATTGCACATATTTGTTAGATTAAAGCCTTACACTTAGACATTTAAATATAATTTGGTTCCATTTGTTTTTGTTACCAACGTCAAAACAACAAAATTAGCGCGCAATAAAGTAATACTTTTGCATCCAAAACGGGTGTCGTAAAGTGAATTTTATAGCACCGAAATAGAAAAAAGCATTTTGCACATCACCCACACAACCAGTCTGATAAACTGTAAGAGCTTCTGTTGAATTTTCTCGTCACGGTTTTATTAGTTTTCGAATTGTGATCTTCTAGTTTAATCAATAAATCTGGTCTAGGGAGATTTTTTAATTCTATCTTAATGTCGCTCAGTGTGTTATTTTCTATCATTTCGACTATGTTACAAACGCAATTCATAATTGCATTTGCACCGATAGAAATTACAACATACACTCACCGCTGTATATTACATACTGGACCGGCACCATAGAGTAGTGCCCCACCGCTGACATATATCCGCGCGCTACCCGCTTCAGTTTCATCGCTCGATTTCTAATACAGACGGGGAAGTCGGGCGAGATGACCCGTTGCCCTCCCTGCAGCAGCCGCCACTGCAAACTACTATGGTCGTTCTTGGGTTGAATTGGATTTTATAATTACTATTGACACTTGAATGACAAATATTTTAGTGCGATACGTAAAATCTTAAATAATTTTATTTTGCGGAATCACTTTCAAATTTTAGTACATCTCTGTATAGGTTTGGCTTGATGTAACATAACATATAGCGCTTTTGTTTAACACCCATTTTACATAGTTACTTAATTTTTAGGAACGCTTGGACAATTATACAGTGAGCTCATTAGTAGGGCTGGAATATTTACTGGAAATTCAAGAATATGATCGTGAGAAAGAACCAAACTACTTATGTATGTTGTGCGATAAACGAGGTGATCCAAGAACAGTGATAGCTCATCTAGTGAGTTACAACCACATAAGTCAGGTATAAATTTTTGAAGATGTTGATGTGTTGAAGAATTAGTAAATTTTTCCTTAATTTATAGTATTTACAAAGACATTTTGTAAAATGTTATCAAACTTTGTCTCCCTACATGACTAAACAATATAAAAGAAATTGGCAAAATACCATGAATAAAATAGCTGAAGCAATTGAGCAAAAATATGGTAGATTGAAACCGCATCCCGTTGAAAAAGAAGGTTTTGAAGAGAAGAAGCCTATGTATTGGTCACATATATTTCACGGTCCACATTTTACCGAGAAAGACGGAACTACATTTGAGCATTTGGTTAACCGAGATGAAATTACAAAAGTTGTCGAAGGTAGGTGCTTTAATATTGAGTTATTAATTTATTTTATAGATCTACTGTTTTAATAGATTCAGCTGCACCAGTTATGAATAAACCACCTGAAGATATTTCAAAGAGGACATACCGAAAAGGAGGAGGTATTCTAGTTCCCCATGAACCGAATAAAAGGAGAAGTCCCTCGCCACCATTTGTTTCTAAACCTGTCAAGAGGCAAAAGCAACCTACACCGCCTGGTGCAGCGAAACGTGAACGTAGGCGATCTTTAAGTAGTGTTTCGAGTATTTCAAGTAGCGATTTAAGTGATTATAATACAAATGAGAACAAAAGACAAGTGCGGCGACCATCGAGAAGTAGAAGCCGAAGTCCTTTAAAACGGTATTATTTCTTTGATTATATAGAATTTGCATGCACATAAAACTAGCGTCTTAATAATAACTCTTACATGTCTATGGATTTGAATTTGCGCCAATTCAAAATGCAAAATAGTATATAAGAAGTTACTCACACACTTACACAGTGACGCAATGGAATAGACGATTTGTTTTAAGATTGCAGCGCGGCCGCAATGTTTCAACTAACGATAATGTGTTACCGTCACATTGTATTAAGCAGTTGTATTTATAATGTTTATCTTGTAATACAAGTAACTAATTAGTTTTATCAATATTTCTTTTTTCACCTGAATTAAGCCACATCTGTTATGACTCAATAGTATAATCATAAAAGTTCTTGTTTTGCAGGTTATTATTATATAAATATACACATGGATACCAACAATTTTTCCTATATATGTCTATTAAATTGTAGGTCATAAACCCAACTCTTATCTATGCCTAACTTAACTTGCATATGTATATTATACACTCAAATAGCTGACAAATTAACTATAACCAATTATACTGTAGTTTTTGCATTTTAGAAGATTAGGTATTTTTTATAGTTACAGTTAGTTTGCTAAACTACAAAGAGTTAAAATACTTTAACACTTGAAAGTATATGCTATATTCTATAACAATTATTATTGTAACGGACAAATACAATTGGCTATCATTAACCTTACAATCATTTAATACTATGCTTGGTAAGCCAATAGTTGATAGTTGCAATCGCAGGGCGAACTTCTGCTTTACAACTTAACCTTGGATATTGAACCAAAAAAGTTGTAATATAATAATTAATGCTTAAGACAAATTTCGATGTCGCACCTCCGCTCCAAAAATGACTTACACGAAGAAAATGATTAATATGTGTTAATTTATAATTTTCCTAAATTATAGGAAGGCTTATATGTATAGGAATAATAGGAAACCCTGTTTTATAAAATATTAAATATGGTGCTTGTAAATATGCGATTATCTATTTTTTCTTATTTGTTTTATATAAGAATTATAAATAGATTTTTTTAATGATTATTGCAGTTCTTAAAAAAGAAAAAAAGCTGATGCAATTTCGATTTTCTCCATTGGGGTTTTGCTTATTATTGAGAAAAGCGCTTACAAATTTAGTTGTAATATTTTAGTGTATTTTTTAGTATATCTTAATAGTTTTAAATAAATGTATTATCTATATTTTGTTAGTGGATACTATGAAAGATCTCCACCAAGGAATTATAAAGACAAAAGTGGTGTTTTGCCATGGCAAAGACCTGACTATATCAAATCTCGAAACGAGGTGGTTCCAGATCGGAACAAACAAAATACGGACAAATTAGAGGAATATAAGAGATTGTCTATCGCAATTGAAAACGATATGGAGAAGCATCTAAAACAACATGAAAAAAATCCAGAAAAGCATCCGCAATATAACGACGAATGGAAGATATTTTGGAACAAGAGGTATGTTTTTGAAAAACTGACATTAGAGGATTTATAATCTTCTTTGTTGTGATTAGGTATAAGGAACTTCAAGCAGAAGGCAAAGATGCAACTAATTATGATTTCAAACCGGAATGGATCATATTTTGGAATAAAAGAATGGTTGAATTGCATAATGGTGAAGTCAAAGCAAAAAAAGATGCTTTGAGAAAGAGGTACTTACACTTAATATTATTGTTGTATGTTTTAACTAAATTGTGTTTAGGTATTCGCTAAAAAATTATCTTAATATAAGGGATTTCGAACTAAATTATTGGGTTTGCAATACAAGGAATTCGAGACATATTACTAAATAAATAAACATAAACAAAATAGTAAGATCCTTACCAAATTAAATGTGTATGCAACTTTTAAACATATATTTTGACAACTACTGTGAAGAAGTTGAGAATAATTGAGTTTGGTTAAAGAATGGGTGAGAGGCTATTGTGTAGGTCTGGTTATTAAAGGCGAGGAACAACTGGAAATCGCAATTGCGTTATTTTGCGCGAATAATTTAGTTCATCTGAAAAACTGTTTACAAATGGCTTCTGGTAATAATTTTTTCGTAGATTTAATAATATTAGTTAAAATTTCATGACACACTTAATTATAAAGATATAACATGATCGTACTTTTTTTTTAAATGCCTATTTTTTTCTGATTTTGCTGAGTAAATCCGTTAGAAAATAGGGGTTTGCTGTGCAAAAAGGTCTGGTAATTTTGATTTTTGGATATGTGCCACGTGGCACATTACTTGGTATCAACAATACATAAAAATTTTGAATCTTTTCCATGTTTTTTCACAATATCTCTTGAACGGTTGGTTTTATAAAAAGCATCGTTCTTCTCAAATTTGTCACAGTTTGAGCCCACAACTACTGCCCAACTTTAACTTTTGTTATAATAACTTAATGGACTATTGTTTTATGATGTCAATCATTTTTAATCCCTTTCGTTGAACAACTGTATATCTTAAAATATAGGTAGTAGAAACATCTTATTGTGCTTTACTTATAGCAAATTTACTCGCCTTTAAAATTGATCCATATTGCTCTAAACATATTTTATTATTTTAGATTAAAAGATATTTAAGAAAAATTGACGAAAAAACACAATGTTTTATATCTTTTTGAGAAAATCGTGATATTTTGGAAGCCTGTCTCTCTATCACTATTTAAGCTATGTAGCTGGTTTTATGCTACCTGTGACAGATTTACTGTACTTTAAATTGAGATGGATAATATTTTCTGTAAGCCCAACCGTTCAGGGGATATGTTTCGTTGATACCAAGTGGTGCGCCGTGTCGCGCCGAGGTCGAAGTCTTGGATTTTACGGTAGCACCCAACACTAACAACATATCCAAAAATCGAAACCACCCTACCTTTTGCATAACAAAATGTATCATTTTACTGGACTATTAGGTTTGGTACGATTATCTTTTTAAATATTTTATTATGTTAATCAATTATTGTGCACTTTTGAGGATAAATTGGCAAGTAAGCATTGAAAAACTATTTTAATGGGAGGATACAATAAGAAGGACAAACATTCATTTAATACAGATGACCAACTATATGACATACTTATTACAACAAAACAAGAAGAAAATGTACTACAAATAGTGTTGAAACATAAAATTTAAATAAACATTTTGTAAAGGAAGTAAACAATGTTAGGTGAGCTTACCAGCCAGAAGACGGTGTCTGACCAATCCAACACAAATAACCAACTAAACAACTACAGTTGTCAAATAAGTTGAATTCCTATTACATAGATTGGATTGCGGAGTACTTGCCTACGCAGATGACTTGAAAATATTCTCGAAAATTAACGACTTGTCCGATTGCCATCAATTACAAAGAAATTTTTCAATTATTAACAACTGGTGGCAGGAAAACGAAATTAAGCTGAGTAATAATAAATGTGCAGTTGTGACATTCACAAAAATTAACAAACCGGTCTTATTGAATAACTCTCTGGACCTATAGTCTATTTTTAAAGTAGCGAGACGAATTTCTGAACATACCCCTGTCCCAAATTACATGCATGAAAATATTGAAAACAAATTGTACGCGGCAAAACCCAAATAATTTTTGCATTTGTGACACGTATATATTGTAACGTTTTCGGGTTCCAATAAACAACTCGTGCAATTTATTTATTTAAAATAGTCTGTATATTTATATACTTAAAATTATATAACAATATAAAAATATAAAACTAACGTATCACACTTAAACTACTATTATTTATTTCTTTGGCTACCACGCACTCGAGACTACTTAAGGACTCCGCAATCAATCCCGCAATGAATGAATCATCCATCGGTGACCCAGTCGCCTTATGTACACCTGCATGAATGAAATGTTCTCGAAATGTACCAGTAAGTTCGGTAATATACCAGTGGAAATCTGGACTCTTCCTTGCTTACGCCGTACATCTGTGAGATGACTCACTGCATTTACGATATTTACCGGTCGCGCCGAGATGATTTATAACCCTTTTTTTTTTACGTCGCCTGGTCTGGCTGATACGTATTTCGTTACATTGCCCCCTTCTTAAAAACTGCGTTTCGTCCCGAAACACACTATTCCATGTTCTTGTCGCTGGCGGATGACGAAATCCACACCGGGACCAGCGGGTGCACCCAGCCGTCTTGTGGAAATGACAATCCACCGTCCCAGGCTGCACAACGGGCTGATTGGGCCGACAGCCGCACATGACCATTTCCATACCAGCACGCCGAAACACCACCTCCAGCATTTTTCCTGCGATTTTCCACTCCAAACGGTCTAATCCGCAGCCCAGCCTCGGAATTGCCAGCCTCCCCACATTTTGCTCGAGTGCACGTCCTCGTGAATCGTCAAGGGATTCCCATAAGCTGGCTCCCTAGGTTTTCCAGCAATTTGTCGCACATCCGCCACTTCACCGCTGTCAAGTCCATGGTATGGGGCAATTGGTTGAAACACACCATCTCTGGCTCACTATGGGGTGTTAGTCTCATGCAATAAACGACGTCATCTATTTGCTCTAGTATTTCGTATGGTCCCTCCCAGTATTGTTGGAGCTTTGGGGACAGGCCTCGGCGACGCTGAGGGTTATATAACCAAACAAAGTCCTCTTCTCGGTAACCATCTCTCTCTCGTCTTGCACGTGGTAACAATTCTTCGTCCTGTCGCTGGCATCCTGAGTGTGATGGCGTACTCGCTAGTGGGCATCCTCCAACCTTCGTCTGGATCCACTGACGCAGTCTTCTCCATTTGGGTTCTCCACAACACACTTGAGTAGATCAACCTCTACCTTCAGAGAGTCCCATTGAGCCCAGTAGGATTCCAGTCCCTGTGAACGAGGAGCCACTTCTTGCCAAGCCGGTCCGCGACCAATTCCCTTCCAAACCATCAATGAACCAAGGTCCTCATCAACTTCTTGACCGATCCGCAAATTGTCAGGATGTCATTGATCGTCAACCACGGTTGTTCCGAATGTGTTGGCCGATTTTTCTTCTAGTCGGTTACTATGCCTGCAGTCTTCTGGACGTGGTCTTCTTGCAACAGCATCAGCGTTTTGATGTTGCACAGATGTAATTCGCTCTATTGATTTTGAGGCTCTACGATACTGGGTCGACGATTGCCTCTTCTCATCGACCTGTTTCAGTTTTTTTGCTGCTCCGCTATGGTTTTCTTGGACTTCTTCCCGCACTTACTATGCGCATGGCCCATTTCCAATTCCAGCATCGGAGCGTTCTTCTCATAGGTTGCACCTTATTCACTAATCGTCGGACTACCTGTCCCAGGTGTGCATGCCCATACTTCATCTCAAGACGCTTGATTAGTTGAGGATAGTCTTGACACTCTTCTGGAAGTAAGGTCTGTAGAACATCACTGACCTGTCCTCTTAATGACACAATCAAGACAGTAGCTTTCTTCGGGGACATCCACCCATTTGCTCTTGCAGCGCCTTCGAATTGTTTCCGGTACGTCATCCATGACGTCTTTCCATCGAAGGTGGGAGGTTTTACCTTTGCCTTCGCTGTTCGGGCAATCTCCAGGCTTCCGCCCGAGATGTTATGGGGACCGCAGTCGTTCATCGCTGGCAACTGAAGCTGAACCCCAAACTCGTCCCCCATTCCGAACACGCGCTCCTCAACTTTCTGTTCTACGGCTTCGATGGCCTCAGAAAATTCCTGCCTCCCATTCGATGAATTCTTTTGAATGTCTTCTTTGAAAGTAGTCTCGAGTTGTTTTGAATTACTTGCAATTTAATTTCTTAAAGCTTTTGAATTATTTGCAATTTCATCTTTCAAAGCTTTTGAATTATTTGCAATTTCATCATTTAGAGTCTTGAAATGTTTTACAACATCTTTTATAGTTTTCATATCAGTCTCGAATTGTTTTGCAACTGCATCTCTTAGAGTTAACATCACATCTTTTAGGATTATTAAGCTTGGATCAGCCTGTATTTGAAACAAATATTTTTCGGGATCCTTACCTTCATTTATTAAAAGGTCACGAAGCCGGTCCTGGAGAATTTTTTTTTCCAGACGTATCTGCGTCCCTTTCTTCCAATTCTGCCCTTAACTCGGAGACCTTTAATTCTTCCAAACGTTTGGTAGACATTTATTTATTTGCACTTATGTTTATCCCACTTCTGACACCAATTGTAACGTTTTCGGGTTCCAATAAACAACTCGTGCAATTTATTTATTTACAGTCTGTATATTTATATACTTAAAATTATATAACAATATAAAAATATAAAACTAACGTATCACACTTAAACTACTATTATTTATTTCTTTGGCTACCACGCACTCGAGACTACTTAAGCACTCCGCAATCAATCCCGCAATGAATCCCGTAATAAATGAATCATCCATCGGTGACCCAGTCGCCTTATATACACCTGCATGAATGAAATGTTCTCGAAATACGTATCTCGTTACAATATTAAGTATAGACCTATGCAGAAATCAGCACCAGGAATTTATCTAGGATGACAGAAGAGGAAAGAATTTAAGTAAATATTAGAAAGTGTAAACGGAGGATAGATAAGATACATAACATTTATTTATTATAATACAAAATATACATTCATAATACATTTATTGTAAATTTACTGGTTTGGCAAAAATTACATTCAAATATTTATTTACAGAAATGCAAATGTAATAAAAATATTTATCATAAACTTATGATCTGCTCATAACTATTAGAAATAAACTCATATATCTCTAAATTATGATGATGATATCGAACTACAATCAAAATCTTCACTGTCACTATCCTCTTCAACTCTAATGATGAATGGTTCTATTATTTCATCAATTATTGCATCAAGATCTTTCATACGAGATTCTTCTTTTATAACATGGTTTATGCATTTTTGCCAAGTAGTAGCTGTTACATTTCCCAAGGCGTCAAGTAATAATTTTCTCACTTCAGATAATTTAAAGGTTTTATTTTTAGCAGCCACTTCATTTTTTATTTGGGCCCAAACAAGCTCGATAGGATTCAGTTCGCAGTGGTAAGGAGGTAATCCTAATACAGTTTTGTTTTGTGATTTTACTAGTTCATCAATAACATTGGATTTATAATTATTCTTATGAATTTTAACCACGCTTAACAGATCAGCTCTGATCATATCCTCCTCATCATACTGTATTTCCTTGCTTGTTAGCCAATTTTGAATATCCACCTTCCTCCATGATGATGATGGTGGCTTTTCAATTTTTCGACTATGATATGATGCATTATCTATAACTATAACAGCATTGTCAGGCAAATAGTTTAATATTCGAGAGAACCATTCTTCAAAAACAGTAGCATTCATTTCATCGTGGTAATCGGTGGTTTTCTTTCCTTCAAACAATAATAAGCCGTCTTTTACAAAGCCATTACAACTTCCAATGTGTAACAAAATAAGACGACGTCCCTTTCCAGCTGGGTTTTTTAATTCAGTTGTAAGCCCTTCGATAAAGGCTTGTCTACGACTGTGAATACTTGTGCCAGTCCTCACTTTCTGTACTGTATGACCCTCATTCACCCAAGTTTCATCCAAATAGAAAATTGATCTGTCCTATTGTGAATTATCTCTGAGATATTGTCGCCCTCATCTTACAATGTCATCTCTTTCGGTCAAAATAATGTTTCTGCTCCTTTTTAAGTATCTAGAGGACATAGCACAATTATATACACGTGTTTCTATATAATAAATAATTCTTACTTAAAATTCATTCGCTTTATTAGCAAATACAATGTTGATCGACTCATGTTTGGCAAATCTTCGTCATTTATTACTTGCACCAGCACCTTATCTAATGTCGGAGGTTCATTTTGTCGAAACATATTGTGAACTATTTGGCTTATAGCAGTTTTCACAGTCTCATCAAAGGATTTCAGTAAAGAAGGCCTACCAGTAATCTTTTTGGAATCCGCTCTTGAAATTCCTGTAAGTATACTCTGTAAAATATAGATCATATGTTATAAATTGTATTCACTTGCCTACTACGTCAGAAATTTGTTTTATCATGTCAAGTTTCTTGATATTGGGTGTATCGGCTATAATTTTCTTGTAAGCATTGATCATGGTCAGTTTTTCGGTACTACGCAAATGACTCGTATTTTCACGCTTTTTGAGAGGGGAACAAGCCAGCGGCACTTGTACTTGGTTGTGCATCCATATTGGAGATCAACTATAAAACTTTTAATTGTATTTATTTCAATATATTGCTTATATATTACTTACGAGTATATTTGATAACTATTACTGTTGAGCTCTGAAAAGAACTGGTAAAGTATATAATGAAATAACGGAGAATTAATAGAAACAACAATAAGGCTTAACCATAAGCAATGTTAGTTGACAGAATCTGAGCAAGATTGATACGGTGTCATTTGGTCTTGCTTTCAACCAATGAGATTTCACTGTCAAAGTGGTCTGTTCAGAAATTCGTCTCGCCACTTTAAAAATAGAGTATAGTAATCAGCTGGACTGACCAACATTAAAGATCTGGGTGTATTATTTGATTCCCGTATGGACTTCACTAGCCTCTTCTGCATTACGAACGCCTGGCTTTTTAAAAAGGTCATGTAGAGGCTTTTCGAATCTCTCAACATTTGCCACCCTATATTATACACTGGTTCGTCCAAAATTGAAGTCCGCATCAATAATATGGTACCCTTGCTACGTGTACCAGCAACTAGCTTTGTAGTGAGTGAAGAAGAGAGAATGAGCGGCGTTTACCCCCTACGTGGTACTGATTATGATGCACTCCTAAATACCCATAATTTCATAAGCTTGACTTCAAGGAGGAAGATAGCCAGTGCGGGGTATTTAAGAAAATTAATCAATAATGTAAACGACTCCGCCCTGTCTTCTGTCGGCCGTTGACTTTTTGGTGCCAACGTATGCAACGCGTTCGACTGATACGTTTTTAGTTGCCAGAGCTTGAACTAATGTTATGGTTAAAGCACCGTTGACTCGTATGACCAGAAATGCAAATATTTTATATTCTGACCCCTTCCACACTTAATCCTTTGCCTGCGGCCATGGCTTTGCCTTATTCCTACCCTATAAAATTGTTAGTCATTTTATCCAGTCACTAATTATCTAAGTTGAGTCGGAGTGCTTAATGGTTACAATACTATGTAATATATTCTGATATGTATGTTTCCTATGTTAACTAATTATTCAGCTTGTATTCGTTTTTGTGCTAAAATAATACATTGTTTTTTATTGGCAATATGCTGATATTTTTGTTTGCACTGTACTATACTTTAATTATTGTTTTGTTCTGTAAATGGATTCTGTCTGTTGGACAATAAAGTTTATTATTATTATTATTATTATTATTAAATAGTTTACAATACTAGAGTTGAGATTTTGTATTTATCTCTATAAAATGTTCGTGCAAAAAATGTATTCAAACGAGGAAAAATATGATATTCTTTTTTGTTATTATGCGGACTCTGGCGAAATGTATGTTCAACGCTATATGAAAAGAATTGGTGCCAACGCCTGTTTTCTAAGTTAGAAAATAAGTTGAAAAACTATGGATCGTTAATTGAAACAGAAAGTTAAACCGGAAGTTGAAGAAAGGGTTTGTAACTTACGTAAATTACAAACCCACGACATCTACTTCTGATGTTACGAATGATTGTGCAGTTTCCACAGAAAGGGCTCGTTTAATTTTAAAATATAATAAATACAAGCCATTTAAAGACAATGTTGTAATACATTTTATGCTCAAAATCAAGAAGACTGTTTTTTGGTTTATGGTTTTTGGAAGAAATAAACAATAATCTACATTTTTCGTACACAATACTTTATACAGACGAAACAAAATTTACCAAAAATGGAGTATTTAATAGACAAAATAATGTTTGTTGGTCTCAGGATAATTCTCACCTTACTATGGAAGGGCGAGATCAACTAGACTTTCTACAAACGTGTGGTGTGGAATTTTTGCTATGAAAATATTGGGACCATATTTCTATGACATATCGAATGGAGAAGAATATTTACACGTTTTGCTTAACGAGCTGTAAGATGTGCTCCAAAATCGTAGATACTTTCCGCATGACTGCACCTGCTCATAATTTTGAAACGTTTCTAAGTATCTTTCAAAATGTTTTCTTCACTGGATTGGTAACGCGGGTACCGACCTCTAGTCGGCAATATCACTGAATATTAGTCCATTAGGTTTTTTCTTATGGGGTGCTATGAAGAATAAAGGATATAAAATAAAATCCAACAAGGTTGAAAAATTAGAAATGAATATCCGTCCGCAAAGTCTGCGAATGGCTCATTCCGAAATGAGAGGGTTCATCCGGAATAATCGTGGTCATTTTGTGCATTTACTGAACTTTAGCTAATGCTTTATTTCCATAATTTTAGTTTCTTTACTGTTTGTAGTAACTATCTTCTAGTTTTTCTTAATAAATTCTCACTTAATGTTTTTTTCTCTTATTTTTTTTCTATATTAAAATGGTTTTTTAAAGTCTACTTGCTCATTATTTCTTTAAAAAGTAATAGAAATAGAATTTCTTCCGCTATAGTACAAAATTTAAAAATAACCATACCAAACAAACCTCAGTTTATGAAATCAGAAAAAATAAGCATTTTAATGAAGTCATGGCCAACTGTGATTGCTATTTAATAAACCATAAGTTTATGTTATATCTTGATAATTAAGTGCACCTTGAATTTCTATTAGTTCTACCTAAAAATTACTACTAGGTGCCATTTTTAGTTTTGTTCTATCTGTAATGGTTACAAAGATATGTGCAAGGGTCAGTCAGTATCTAATGCCTTCTATTTTTTTCTATATAATAAATAAAGTTAGTTAAGTGAAAAATTTGAATTTGGCGCTATTGCTCAAACCTTCTTGTACAATCCACTGCAATAGTAACTTTCTGCGTCAACAAGTGGCAGCACTGCAGTCGCTTGCAAAATGGCCGACATCGGTGTACGTATTAGACAGCGTCCTGTAATTGAAGTCTTGAATGCAAGGTGAAACGCCCATTCGTATTTATGAAACACTGAAAAATGTGTACGGTGATGCAACAGTGGGTGTCAACACTGCAGATGAATTGTGTCATCCGGCGGTCACCACGATTGATTGAATGTTGCGTGGAGTCACTGTAGTCAACAGCCTGCCGCTCCGCTTTTCGTCAGCCAACGGTGTTTGTTCTTCAGCTTCGGTACAGCGGCGAACCCATCGTCTAACAGTGCTGATATCCACTGTTGGATCACCGTACACATTTTTCAGTCTTCTATGAATGCGAATGGGCGTTTTACCCTCTGCATTCAAGAATTCAATTACAGAACGCTATCTAATACGAACAGCGATGTCGGCCATTTTGCAAGCGACTGCAGTGCTGCCACCTGTTGACGCAGAAAGTTACTATTGCAGTGGATTGTAGAAGAAGGTTTGACGAATAGCGCCAAATTCAAATTTTTCACTTAACTAATTTTATTTAGGTAGAAAAAAAAATAAGAGGCATTAGATATTGACTGAACCTTGCATAATTGAACATTTCAGTAATTTACATTTTTTTTGATCTCTTCAAAAGTTGACAATAAAAGTCAAATCTGAAAATGTTAAGTTAAGTAAATACTATATAATAACACAATTTTGCTAATTTAACCGATCCTGTATCTTCAATATTAAAATTACATGTATATCCGTCAACATTAGATACTGAAGTGAATAAATTGGCAGGTTGGATACTTGATATTTATTATATAAAACTTAATTCACAGCATAAACATAACCGAGGAATTTTACATCACACGGAATTAATATTTATTTTTTCTCAATATTTTTTTTATTTAAGTAAACTTGAAAGCACAAGTTATGGTTCGCTCGTTTATGATATCTAATGCCAGATATTTCTTTAGACTAGGTCTTCCAGAACAACCAGCACCAATCTGTTTCCGCATAACCGGAAAGAAAAAATCCAAAGATGACCCTCAATCAAACAAACCAGCAGCTCCAATGGCGTCCGAACCAGATCAAGATCACGAAGTTATCGTTATAGATGACAAAGACGATGACACGAAAAGTTCTAAGAGATCTCATAGCCCATGGGAGAGTGAGCCTATTAGGCCATCGTCATCTAGGGAAAGAAGCCGTGACCGTGAGCGTGAAAGAAGTTACGATCGGAAAAGTCGTGACCGCGAAAGGAGTTACGAACGCACACGGGATTATAAGTACAGGGCAAGTTCGCCATCCGAAAGGCGGATTAAAAATGAACGCTCTTGGGAGAAACCCTGGGAGTGGGAGCGTGAACGAGATCGTGACCGTGACCGTGACCGTGAACGTGAACGTGAACGTGAACGTGAACGTGATCGTGATCGTGATCGTGACCGTGACCGTGACCGCGATCGCGAACGTGATCCTATGTATAGAGATGTATATCGTAAAGACATTCGCGATTTTTATAAGCCTCCACCTGTTATGAGGGATGTAACCAGGCAACCAGTATTTACCCCTCCTCGACCAGAGTATAACGAGGAAGAGGAAGAAGATACAGACGAAATAAATGTTGTCGGTGTATTAAGACTTCTTACGGCGTTGGAAGAAAAGTTAGGGTCTTTGGGACCGAAAGTTATAGATATGCTAGGTCAGGCATTAGCGATGGAAAAGAACGAAGCTAATAGTTCCGAAAAGCTTCTTGATAACGACATTAATTGTGTACTTTTCGAAACAGTTAAAGAAAAATTGAAGGGGCAGTTGCTTGCTGGCTTAGTTGATTATGCTCAAGAAAGGGCGTTTAAGAATGCGATAAAAAAAATTGCAAGTTTAATTCACTTCGCGAATAAAAGAAAAGACGAAAAGAAAGAAAAATCTGATGTTGATCCAGTTAAAGTTCCAGGTATTGGAACGGTAGATAAAGCGGCTATAGCTAAACAAATTGCCACGGCTTTAGTACTGCAAGGAAAAACAGATGTGACACAAGCCGAATTAGAACAGTTAATAAACGCAGTGGTATGTATTAATGTTCATCTTATTTTTTTATAATTCTTGTACAGATCTTAATTAAGACGACATAAAAAGTACGAAGTTAACCCATTAATGCCCACCGTATGATATATCATACGTCAGCTGACGTTCGCTTTTAGGTTATGTATTTCTTAATTTAAATGTTGTGAGGTTCTATTCGTGGCAGAATAATTGAGAGTGAAGTATATTAGTAACACTCTGACATTTGATTAACAGTTGTGAGCGTTTTATAACATAAAAAAAAACTTGAATATAGTGTACAGGTTTTGGCATCGCGATAATGTGGTCGAGGTAATAACTAATTTTTTTGTAAGTTTGTCTTCAACAGTACACCAGTTTTGATTATTATTTTATTTTGTCCAATATTTGTTGAAATACCTTATAATTATTTCATTTTTGTTTTTGTTGTTATTGCAAAAAAAGCTCGGTTTATTGTTGACGTATGTTTTATCATACGCTGGGAAATTCTAACTACATTCTCAATTCTAGAAAAAATAAGTACGATCCTTGCGATCTACGTGACGCTGAAGAACTTTTGAATTATTTATACACATTACCTTCGGATGACGAATTAGCGGACGAAATTGAGAATTTCCGAGAATGGATTTCGTATTATTACCTCCAAGAGATGGCAACTATACAGATCAGGACGACGCTAGCAGCGATTTAGAGGGAAACGAAACTGTTCGAGATATTAGAAAAGGAGTTCTTTCGCAACCTATGGTAGTAGTTGGCAGATCAAGTGAAAAAGCTGTAGATATTTTGCATGTCAACAGCAGTGATCTATCACAAGAAAATGAAACTGATTGGTCTGATTCAGACAATGAGCCGCTCGCAAAAAAAGTAAAAGCAGCAAATGGCAAGAATAATACTAAAAAGAATGATAAAAAAGCTGTAAAACAGAAGCGTGTTTGGCGTAAGAGAGAACTGGAACGAAGAGATTGTCGTCTAGATGACCTAAAAAACTGCCAACCTACAATAATACAAGAAATACAAAACGAAAAACTCTGTCCAAGTGATATATTCAAAAAAAATTTCGACGATGACTTTATGCAGTATATATGCCAAGAGACTGAGAAATATGTCATTTTTAAAGGAGTTCATGATTTTAAAATTACCGTGGAAGAGTTGTATAAGTATTTTGCCATTTTGCTTTTATCAGGATATTTTAAAGCTCCATTTAGACGCATGTACTGGGAAACTCGATGGAATACATATAATCCGTTGGTGGCAAATAGTATGTCACGAAACCGATTCGAAGCAATACATCGGTTCTTACATTTTAACGACAACACAAAAATTGACGATGAGGACAAAGTTTATAAAGTAAGACCTTTGGTCAACCATCTGAACGAAAAATTCTCCAGTTTTGTCCAGCCACTTGGAAAGTGGTTTTCTCTTGATGAAGCTATGGAACCATATTATGGGCATCATCGAATGAAGCAATTTATCAGGGGAAAACCAATCAGATATGGTTTTAAATTCTGGTGCCTTACTACTCATGACGGTTATCTAATCAAATTTATTCCTTATACAGGAGGCGGGGATAAAATAGAAGGGATGTCACTAGGAAGTAGTGTTACCAAAAAGTTGTGTTTAAATTTTATTCCAAAAGAAGGCACCGTCTTTTTAGACAACTATTTCAATTCTTTGTCACTTTTAAACCAGCTAACTGCTAATAACATTAACTGTGTTGGTACCATTAGGCAATATCGAATAGAAAAGGTGCCTATTCCTGATCTAAACAAGGAAAAGCGTGGTACGTATTATGTTTTACAAGATACAAACTCTTGTATTACTCTGACAAGATGGCATGATAACCGCCAAGTGACCATGGCAACAAATCTCGACAGCCGCTCAATTTGTTTAACCAAAGGAACATGCAGACGCTGGTCCAAAAAGGAAAAATCTATGATCCCTGTGGAGCAATCAACTGTTGTTGCATTATACGAGGTGTGGCAATTATATAACGAGACTGATGTGAAAAATGTGATTTATTGCAAACAAAGTTACAATACACTTTTATCCCCTTCAACAGACTCCCCTCCCCTATCTATACATCGTTGCATACGTGCCTTCCATTGTTCGAAGCAATGCTGTAGGTCATTCTTTGTGATACTGCGCAACAACTCTGCCGTTTTTACTTTTACGTGTTCCACCGTCTCAAAATGTGTTCCTTTCAATACACTTTTCACTTTTGGGAAGAGATAAAAGTCACATGGAGCAAGATCAGGCGAATACGGAGGATGTTCTAGCACAGGAATGCACTTTGCAGCTAAAAACTACTTCACAGACAGGGCGTTGTGGGCTGGCGCGTTGTCTTGGTGGAGAATCCATGAGCAGTTCTTCCATGCATCTGGTCTTTTCTTCCTTACACGTTCCCTTAGCTTGATTAGGACTTCTGTATAGTATTGCTGATTTACGGTTTTACCCTCAGGAACCCATTCAATCATCAGAACACCCTGGATATCGAAAAACACGATCAACATTGCCTTCAGCTTGGATTTGCTCATTCGCGCTTTTTTCATTTTTGGCGATGAGGGGGTCTTCCAGTGCATGGATTGACGTTTAGTTTCCGGGTCATACTGGAAAATCCATGTTTCGTCACATGTGACATTTGTGAGCAAGTCTGGATCATCTGCGAGTCGTGCCATGATGTCAGAGCAAATGTCCTTCCGATTGTCTTTTTGTTTCTGAGTGAGGTTTTTCGGAACCAATTTTGCACAAACTTTTTTCATGTTTAATTTATCATGCAAAATTTGTCTCACTGTCTCTTTGTTAATGTTTAACATTTCGCCAATCATCAGAATACTCAGACGTCGGTCTTTCCGCACAATTTCGCTGACTTTCTGGACGTTTCCTTCACTTCTGACAGTCACAGGTCGTCCGGGACGTTCATCATCTTCAACTTCTTCCCGACCTTCAGAAAACCGTGTATGCCACTCAAACACTCGTGCACGTGACATAGCATTTTCACCAAACGCCTCCTTTAAAATTTGAAAATATTCCGTGGGTGATTTCTTTAATTTCACTAGGAATTTCAGGTTAATGCGCTGCTCGACTTTTATGTTCACCATGATCGCGGCACGACTACAGAACAGCGTCCCCTACAACCAAGTCTCAAAAGCAAACTAAAGCAGGTACAACGACGAAACGAAGTATGCTTGCTCGGGAAGGATCAAGGTCGACTACATTTCACTGACAACCTCCCACCATGCGACCACGGGGTAGGAGGGGCGCAGTCTCGTTATATAATTGCCACACCTCGTATAACAAGGGTATGGGTGGGGTTGATCTATTTGATAAACTGCGTGGTTTATATAGGATCAGAATTCGCTCAAAAAAATGGTACTTGCCAATTGTGTTGGCAATTCTGACAACACCCGAGCCCCTAGGAAATAAAGCACCTAGACCCAAATCAAGCAACTTAGTTTTAAATGAGATACGCTATGACGGTCGGGACCACTTGGTCGACAAACAAGATACTCAGCGCAGGTGTGGTAAATGTGGGAAGTGTACTAAGTTCTCTTGTATTAAATGTAATGTTGGTCTGCATCCTGATGGCTGTTGCAGGCAGTATCATGTTCTAAATTATTAAAAATATAGGTTTTTTGCTTTAGTAATTATTATTTGGAAGTTACCCTGTATTATCCCAGTGTATGATATATCATACGTAAAAAAACACAACTTTTTTTAAAATTTCTTGTTTTTGTCGAATAAATATGTCCCAAATAGAAGAACATACTAGAAGAAAAAGACAAAATTCCAAAAAAAATTAGTTGGGCATTAATGGGTTAATTTGCTATGCAATGCTTTTAAATTTTATGGGCGGTTTCATGATATATTTAACACTGTGCGCCGCCGGTCTTGCCCGTATAAAGGGAGAGCTCCGCCAGTCGACGGAATCTTTACGATTGTAGTAATGTGTTCGCTGACAAAGGCAGTGTTTTGTGCAGGCACGGCGGAGTGGGCGTAATTGTTTTGTCGGTTTCCGCCTGTCGGCGACATTACATGAAAATTCCACCGTGGTCGTAAAGCCTGATTTATAAACTTGACGTTGACGTTGTCGTTACAGTTGATGCTAGCAGTTCTATTGATTTATTTCGGAAATAGCATTTATAAACTTTCCATTCGTTCAAACTGCGAATGGAAACGTCAACTACGTCGACTAGTACAGAGCGTGCATACTTACCGATCGAGTGCATGTTATCTGCCGTTTGATTGGCTAACCGTTTGACGTCAGCAAACGGCAACGACAAAACATAAAAGTTGGTTATGTACCAACGGACTCCAACGTTAAGAGAACGAAAGTTCAATGTTGAACTGCAACGATAACTGAGTTTATAAATGACTCTATAGCTTCCCGTGTATTCAGCTTTGAACGGGAACTGCTACTGCGAACTGTAACGATAACGTCAAGTTTATAAATCCGGCTTAACGGTCATGATCATAACCTAGATTTATGTATTAATGTGTGTAAATCTGCATCACAGACTGCATGCTGGCAAACTTGCATAGATCAGTGTACTTGCATATACTTGTTATCATTAATAGTAACACTTATTCACGGTTTTATTAAGAAGATAGAACTACTTAAAACTTATATCCGACAATTTTAATATAAAAAATTCGAAACGCACATACGTATAAGAAAGTCTTTTTTAAAATACTATAAGAACATGTGTCTAAATATTTTACAATATAATACACTTTTTGTATTATGTATGTACTTAGTTTTGTGTAAAGAAATACTCGTTTTATTACTTCACAAACCATAACTACTATTTATAACTTATTAAATATTGATTGTTTTCTTTTTACAGTAATATATTAAAATATATTTCCTATTAATTACAGCAACACTATTGGCATAATAAGATAAAGTATAATTTTTGTAAGTGTATCCTAATAAATCCATTTCCTAATAGTTACATTTATTTTGACAGTTTGAAACATAGATAATATTTCAAATGTGAAAAAAAAACATATTTTATAGCTGTTAATTACTCACAAAATAATTTTAAAATAGAAATTTTTGTCAGTGTTGATTTTCGTATTTTAATAGATGCACTGCTTACTAATTATTACAAACTTTATTTTAACTTAATTAAAAATATAACAATAATAATTCAAATACAATTAAAACATACAGGAGTGAATTACTCATAATAATACAAAGTACAATTTATGTCATCTGTATTTGCCGATTTCAGTAAATAAGCAGATTCAAACGCACATTAATAAATAAAACTAGGTTATGATCATGACCGTTACAATAACGGCGTAACTTTTAAGTTTATATGGGCAAGACCGCCGGCGGACATTTAGCCACAGCGTATATTTAAAGGCAGTTTAAATTTAAAGCGACTTCAAAATGACAAACACTTTCATATTCACATTTTATATCAAATGGCCTTAATGTTAAAAGGTAATAATAACAAGTGTTTGTTTATTCCGTATCAATAAATGATATCACGTTGCAAGTTACGAAAACTTATCCAAACTATTTGTCTTAGGCCCAGTTGTACAATGTGCTGATAAATCTAGCCGATAACAATCCGCCCGATTAATCTATTAGTAAGATAAATCTATGAGGCGTATTACAAACTGTAGTTGTCGGTGAGATTGCTATCGGTTGAATATAATTGAGTTGGTAATACATTTTAGTAAGTATTTCATATACAATTGTGAAGTTTACAGTCCTGGATTTTAAACAGTAAACAAATAGTTATAAGTGAATATTCGATAAATTTTAATTTTATATATAAATATTTTAATTATGTTCAATCTGTTTGAGACTAGTAGCAGCAGTGATTCCAAAAATGAATTACTAGTCAATATCTTCTTAAATAGAATAAAAGAAAACATATTGGAGAATGACGTAACCACATGGATTACTGGAATGATAACGAATTTTGTATGCGTTTTCGTTTAAAGAAAGAGAGTTAGATTACTACTATTATTATTAAGATATTTTTATTTTCATATAACTACAGACGTAACATACAAATATTATATAGGTTATGTTTGCATGAATTTACTGCCGAACAACTCCTATGGTAACTTCGAGTACCCCACAGATTATCTCGCTCTCTCGTATATTGTAATACGACAGAAACGACCTTGTCGGCAAGATAACGCTATCGGACAGTATATCGGTATATTGTACAACCGGCCCTTCGGTGAAACTTCAAATTGTTGATTGCGAGGTTGATGTTCACTGTGCTATGTACGAGGTAGGCCCAAAAATTCTCGGCCTGACAGCCTTATACAGGTTCAAACGTGTTCAAACTCCGTCACGTCATGCATGCAGATACGCGAGGTGTACTCTATAAATATGATGGTTCGAAGCTCAGTAGTTTTTAGTAACCAGCCAACCAACGTGACTAGCGCACGAAAATGTCTGAATTAACGAAAATGGCGTACCGCGAGGTCATTAAATTTTTAACGAAAGAAGGGCATACACCTTATGACATTAAACAACGTTTAGACGGCGTTTACGGTGATTCATCTCCTTCGTATTCAACTGTAAAAAAGTGGGCAAAATGTTTCCGTTTGGGACAAGAATCCTTGGTGTTAACGCCTCGACAAATTTCAGTTATGGAACATTTAGTGTTAGAAGATCGCCGTTTGAAAGTGAACGAATTAGCAGTGATAACAAACATTTCCAAAACAAGTGTTCGCCGAATTCTCCATGACCATTTGGGTATGAATAAAATTAGTGCTAGATGGGTACCGCGACTTCTTTCTGCTCTCCAACGTGAACGTCGAATCGAATGTACACATTCTTTTTTAAACGTGTATGGAGACTACTCACAAGTGATTTTGGAGTCCATTGTCACAGGGGATGAAACCATGATTCTGTTTTACGATCCTCTATCGAAAAGGGCGTCCATGGAGTGGCGGCGACCTGATGAACCTCGTCCCAGAAAAGCGAAAGTCGTTCAATCAACGAAAAAGGTGATGGCCACAATATTCTGAAATTGTGAAGGCATTTTGCTAATTGACTTTAAAGAGCGTAATCAAGTGTGAACGGCACATACGAAGGACACTATTTATGTATTGAGAATAGAAAGAATAAACAAATGAATTTGATGAAAAATACCTTTATTGCTTTTCAAAATAATCGCCTTTAAGATCTATACACTATTGCATGCGATTAAACCACCCTTCAAAGCACTTTGTCCAGTCATTAGATGGTAGCTCTAAAACATGCGTTTTGAAGGCCTCAACCGCTTCTTCGGGCGATGAAAATCGTTGTCCACGCAGTTTATCTTTAATTACTGGAAACAAGAAGAAGTCATTGGGTGCCAAGTCGGGGCTGTAAGGCGGATGACCCATCAATTCGATCTTTTGTGTGTCCAAATACTCGTTTGTTGCATGTGATGTGTGTGAGCTCGCATTGTCATGATGCAAAATGATTCGTCGTTTTGGGTTGGTTTCTCTCAATTTACCGAAAACTTCAGGCAAACAAATGGTCGTATACCACGCTGAATTAACGGTCTTTTGATTTTCGAGAGCCACAGTTGCCACAGGACCAGTTTTCGTGAAGAAAAACGCCACCATTTGCTTCCTAACGCTGCTAGAACGAACAACTTTTGTTGGCTTTGGTTCACATTGAAACACCTAAACTGCCGACTGGCGTTTTCTTTCTGGCTCATAAGAATAAATCCACGACTCGTCACCTGTGACGATGTTGTATACCGCTTTGGATGCACCACAGTTCTATTTTGAAATCATTTTACGGCACCAATCGGCACGAGCATTTTTTTGAGCATCTTTCAACAAATGTGGAATCCAACGCGCACACAGCTTCCGAACACACAAATGTTCGTGCAAAATCTTATGTATGCTGGTCATACTAATGCTTAAATATCTCTCGATTTCTTGATATGTCACATGATGATCTTCTTCAATTAGTTTTCGCACAGCATCGATATTTTCCGGCACAACGACCGATTTTGGACGACCTTCTTTAACTTCGTCCGTGAGCGAACTACGTCCACGTTTGAATTCAATGTACCAGCGATATACAGTGGGTGTGGATGGCGCTTCATCACCAAAAGTTGAATTCAGTTGATTGATGCATTCTTCTTGAGTTAGACCACGTCAAAAGTCATAATAAATCATAGCTCGAAAATTTTCGCGAGTTAATTCCATATTTTGGCTGAGATGAAATTTTAAACACTGCAAAAAACACAAATATTGCTCGCACGTCAAAACTTTCTGACTACCTATAACGTCAAAAATGTCAAACTTTACGATGACAATTTCAAATTTCACCTGGCAATACCAGTGTTGCCAATTCTCAATACATAAATAGTGTCCCTCGTATTATGCGTCTTTATTGCATAAATTAAGGGACTGTATTCGTGCAAAACGTCGTGGAAAATTGACAAAAGGTGTGCGATTATTGCAGGACAATGCTCCAGTCCATACTCCCGCCATTCCATAAGCTGACATCTGCGAATACGGCTTTCAAGAATTGGAACATCCACCGTATAGTACGGATATAGCTCCTTCAGATTATTTTTACAAAGGTATCGAATTATTAATTAATCGTTGTAATAAATGTATAAAAGTTAGGGGAGATCACATTGAAAAATAAAAATTCTTATATTGTTCAAAGTTTATTTTTTTGTATATCAGGCTGAGAACTTATGGCGCCTACCTCATATTAGCGGTATATCGGTGTTATTCACTGGCAATAACTTATACATATTATTAAGAATTGCTATTGCTGGTATCAATAAACTTTTAATATATGTTGCTTATTTTCGTTGCTTAATTTATTTAAAAATGCATCATATATATTTTCCGATATTTTACATTATTTTGTGTATATAGAAGGTCACAGAATAATGCACACATGACGAAAAAATTATGCATCCGAAATTAATATGATATTAATTTACAAATAAAATTTTAGGCTAAACCACATTTGGAGAATAGCGATCATTTATTTATCTACTATATTCATCAGGAGTTTAAATTTCGGATTAAGACTCATTCGAACCTATTTGTTTTATAATCGGCCAGAATGTTTTCTGGTAAATAAAAAGAAGGGGTAATGTTGAACAAGTTTTTGACGTCTACTTTTGCTCTATATGCGTGCGTTTTGCTCGATTAAATGAAATAGATGTGCAATAATTCTACATAAATTCTGTATTTGCCGAAGTTTAAAGATTCTGACCAAGAAAGACTTTTGTCTTCTATATCACATGTGATATTATTATAACGAGTGTCCCAGCGAAGCAATAGAGTCCACTAACATGTTCCAACAAATATAAAATTCATTTAGTGGAATGATGTCGTGACTAATTGAGCCCATAACTGGTGTTTCATCGTTAATTGATATTTCATCGAAATTTTTCAAAAGTTGTAAAATTTTAGACGAAAAATCACCATATCTCACAAACAGTTGAAAGTCGGCTAATACAAACTTAAGCTACCCTTGAAAAGGTTTATTATAAAATGCATAGAGTTCCGTTTAAAAAATATGGAGTTGTGTCGGTTCATCATATTCGAAAATTCGGTATAAATAAAAATATTTTTAAATTGTGTAGCATATAATTATCTACAATTTTTATGTTAATATTTTTTGTTGTGGTAAAATCGTTCGAGCAATCGACATGCGCCAATAAATTAAATGGCGCCAAATTTGAGATGTTGCAGCAATTTTACCTGTCAAGTCAGATAACCTAAAAAAGTCATTTCGAAACTGTCATAAATTTCAATATTCATAACAAATATCAAGTTTTGAATAAAATTTGGGTATAGAACAGTAATATTTAATAATTTTATTAATAGTGTTCATTTTGTAACGGGCTTTCATGTAATAGCATTTTACTAACGGAAGCTACTATATATATATATATATTGAAATATTAATTAATTAGTTAGAATCATCGTTTTTAGTTCGTACTTTTGCCGTGTCGGTTGTTAAAACGATTCAGCCATACTTAAGTAGTAAATAAATCGTAGATATACAAAAGTAATATTTACTACGTTATTTTTGATATTCGGTAGGTAAATGGGCATTAATATTTTAGTATTTCAGTAGTACAATCTATATATCCTTAAATATTATTTACTCTGAAATTGTGCCGCTCAGTGTCAATTTATAGTGGCATTGAATTATCATCTGTAATTGGCACAATTGTACGTCATTTATTACGTTTACGTGTTATCATAACTGTATTAGAGAAACTAAAAGAGTTACTTTGTTAAATTATATTTGAGGGATTTTATTTCATTAGTTTAAATAGAAAATGTATAAATTGATCGTAATATGCGCACTCATGGCAAATAAACACATAATTTCCGTTTGAATATTAAATTTCTCTCTTACCATATTTTTAATAGACTAATTAATAGTTCACTTCGGTGTTGGCAGATAAATCATATCTGTCAAAAATGCGTGTGTTGTGTATATTTTCCCTGTCAAATTTTCGTGTTTATTTTTGCTTTGTTTACGTTATGAAAGACGGAATTTGAGAAAGACTGAAGTCTTACGTTATAATTACTGTATTGTGAATATTTTTTTTTGGTTATATCAAATGTCACTGACAGAAATAAAAATAGATCCGGCAACATAAACAAGACGAGTCGTCAGGTATCTAGTATGACGTACAATTGAATGTAACGCGTTTCCTCTATGGATTCGTTCGAGAGTTTGAGTCACGTGATTTGTGAGCGTTCCACTAATTGCGAACGGCTTATTAAAGTCATAAACTGACGCGTTTTTATAAGTAAGGTTATGATAGAACATTTCTCCGCGCTTGATCTGGAAGCTCCGAGCGTATTGAGCTCATCTGGGAAATCTACAAATTACTATCACGAACGCTTTTGATTGCGAGAAAATATCAATGAAAAACGCAAAAAACCACTCTAACCGCTCAAGCATGCGTTCGTCTTAGGTATCATTCTTTTGAAATAATTCTGATTAAATTATCAGGTTAACTATCATACTGACATTTGACTGACATAAAATTTGTAAATATATGTTTATTTAAAATGATTTTCATGTTTGAATAACATTTTATTAAAATTAATAAACAAATTACAATAAATGTTCAAAATGACCCCTGCCTTGTTCGATGCACACGTTTACGCGCCTTTTCATGCTATCAAAAGCATTTTGCAACATTTGTGACGTTATGGTTGCAATAATCTTTTGTAACAGTTCTTGCAAATTATGTACAGGAGTTACTATTTTTGCAGTAAGGGAACACAAAATAGTCCATAATAGTAAAACCAGGTGACCTCGGAGCAAACTCAACTTGCTTATGCAAACTTATAAGTTGATCATCAAAAAACTCATGGAGGCTATAGTTTCTCGTGTCGTATGTGCTGTTGTGCCGTCATGTTGGAAATAACCATTATGAAGTACATCGTCGTGTAGTTGAACAAATTCATTCAAAATGTTATTTCTATACCTCTCTGCATTGATGGTGAAATTGAAAAAAAACGGCCGAATTATCCTTCTACGGGAGACTGCTATTCAAACCCCAATTTTTTGAGAATGTAGTGGAGATTCAACAAAAAAATGCGGTTTATTAGTGCTTCACATTCGTATATTTTGAAAATTTACGTACCCCGAAAGATGAAACCATGCCTCATCGAAAAAAAAATGTTAAGTATAACAGGTCGTTATTCATTAAATGTTGACGAACCACTGGCAGTACGCATGACGTCTGGGGTGGTCTGTTGGCAAAAGAGCTTGATATGATTGCATCTTATATGGATGCATGTTCAACTTCTCATTTACAATGGTTCGGCATGTTCCATAAGAAACTCCAATTTCTTGGGACAGGCGTCTCAATGATTTTGTGGGGTCCTGTTCCATACGATTACGAACGTCAGTAATCATTTCTTCTGTACGTATAGTTGGCCTACCAGCACCTTTTTTATGAGTAACAGATCGCGAAATACACCAATACTATGTGCGAGGCACATATGGTGGAAACGCGTTACTTATTTATTATATTGATTTAGATTGTCGAAAAACCTTAAATATTTCGTATCCATAATATAATTTAAAATAAGCAATACTTATGCTATTCACATTAAATTTGACACATGATTATAGAAAAGTTTGTAAAAAGCCTCGACTGTTTACAGAAACCTTTCGGCATTATATTCAATGGGCGCAAATAAATAATAAATACACTTCTAAGAAGCACTGTTTTTAAACAATTTATATCAAAGCAAAAATAAACATGAAAAATTTGACAGGAAGAATATACACAACGCACGTCATTTTGACAGATATGATTTATCTGTCGACACCGAATTGAACTATTAGTCTATTAAAAATATGTAATAAAGAAATTTAATATTGAAACGGAAAGTATGTGTTTGTTTGCCATGAATGCGTATATTACGATCAATTTATAAATCTTCTATTTAAGCTAATGAAATAAATGCCCTCAAGTATAATTTAACAAAGTAACTTTTTTAGTTCCTCTAATACATTTATGACAACATGCAAACGTCATCGATGACGTGCAACTGAACTTAACGCGTCTCCAGCATATAAAAATCTTGCTCTACTACTGCGAAATTATCCAAACTTAAACGCTTACTGTATTCCCAAAATACCATTAACTAGCACACCTGTTCTAAAATACGCTTCAATCATGTAAGTTTTGTGTGCTGTGGTGTAAACCATAATTGAGAAACTACAAAATGTCAGAGAGAAAATATTATGACAAATATTAAAGACAGTATGACACTTAAGGGTCCTCGCTAGTGAATGGGAAATGTAATATTGGTTGCATAGCACATAATTTAATAAGCCAAGGATGTCCGAGTACTTTTACACATAGGGAACATATAATAAATATTTGAAATAATAACTCAATATCTAAGCGAATAAAAATTCATTTATGACCAACTATTTACACATTTGTAACTGCGGGTAATATTTATAGCAGAATAACAATTCATTGAAATGTGGGTTGCCTAATTTTAATTTATTTTATATTCATTTTAAACAAAGTAAAGAATAGTTGAACGAAAAATAAGTGCACAGCCGGGTAGCTTTCTATTCAATTTATAACGTGAACCCAAGCAAACAAATCTCCTCCGAAGGATTTTTGAGAAAACTGGTTTTTAATATTTTGACATATTAATTAATTTTCTGTAATCCGATAATTTTTTTCTAAATTTGATTCTTCAGCCGGGTAGATTACTAAATTCTTCATAAGTTGACGTTGAAAGGTTTTCTCCATCTTTAAAATCAACAAAAATATCTGGATTCTAAAATCTGCTATTTTGCCATTGTTGACAGATCCACTAGCGAGGACCCTTAATGATATAACTTAAAACAGACGTTTTACATTCCATGGCAAACACCTATTGATAAAGGTTTGTCATGGAATTTTTGATCTTGCGGTAGTTCACTTATCGGAAGAGATGAGTCACGTCATAGACAACGTCACTGTGATGTCATAACAGTGTTGACAAATAACATTTTAAAATAATTAGAAGTTGGGCTTAGCTGGACATTCTAAAATATTAACAAATACCATTAATATGTCTTAAATATTTAACTAAAAATTTAACAAATCTGTATACATGTGACTTTATTTATTTTAGATTCCATTAACAAAAATAATATTCACAAAATGTATTTATTATACATAATAGTGATTAAGAAGCTTCATAATTGTGAAAGTATATGATAAAAAGAGTCAGTGATATTAATTATAAAGGGCAACTCCTGTTGTCATCCAAAACCCACTTTATCCCAACATTTTTGAATTTCATTTTTCAATGGTTAACGCTATTTTCCCAAATGTCTGGGGTTATTTACGTTAATGCCTCTTGTCACAGTTGTGTGCATTCGTCCACTTTTCTACCATATTTGCCAATATTATTGTTATACGCCACAGTAGTTCTATTGGGTTAAATATACAATGGGTAGGGTAGAAGTCGGAGCCCATACTTTTCTGCAAAATCATTAGTTTCATATATAGATAATGTTTTATACTTTTACATAAAGATATATTGATTAAAATAATTATATATGTACTAACCATATCACTAAATCCAATAATTGTATTTTTAAGACAGCTCTGTCATAATTAATGTTAATATCAGTGAACCATGTCTGAATTTTATTTTTAGTGGCTGATGATGTTCGACTTATTTAAACAGTGCTATGGTAACTGGCATTATTCAAAAGAATGATGGACGGTTCTTTTAAACACACATGTAATACATAATATATCTAAAACAAGATAAATATGTTAGTGTTAATAAATGTTGTGCCGTCTACCACCCACTTTCGATGCTTTTGAGGTCTTTTTGTAAAGTCATTTAGCCAAAATGTACAAGATTTGCGAATAGTTCCATCTTGGAAAACTCAGGTTTCATCAAGGAAAACAAACTGGCATACATTTTTATGTTTCATACGAACATATTGTTGCAGGAATATAACATGTTTTAATGCAATTGGTGTAGTTCCATTGATACTCGTTTAGTATCATCCTTCTTTTAATTAGAACCAATACTATGTAGTAAAGGTGTATTACAACCAGAAAAGAGTTCTTATTTTTAAGAGTGATATTTAATGATTGAAGAGTAACAGGTTGTATTTCTAATTGTACATTGAATTAAATCATCAACATCTACAACAGCCTTACTTCTAGGCCACTTTGGACTATACTGTCCTGTTTTGACGTAGATGAGATTTTATCTTTTGCAATATGAATATTTAAAGCGCTTGCTGCTTTCTAAATAAAAAATATTATTGAAACGGTTATTGTATAAAGTAGAAATAATAGAAAACATTACCTCTCGTTCTACTGTTAGACGAAATAATGGTTCATTTTTATGTGGCGTCTTTATCCCAAAATGTTTTAGTTGTTAAAACAACTGATATTTATATATAATATTGCCGAATAAATATAGTGAAAATGAAACTACTAAATACGTATGAAAATAAGATGTACATAAAATATAGATAACTATAACATTTGAGAGAATAAAATGTTTTCAACTTATATATTGCAACCACGTACAGTTTTTGTAACAAAATATATTCAGTGAGCGAGAGCATTACTAGAATTAGTAGGTATTATTGCAATTTAATGTTACTTGGCCGGAAGTAACTATTTATGACGTGACTTATCTCTTTCGTTAAATGAACAATACCAATTATGGATTTTATCGTCCCGCTGGGACACCCGGTATATATTACTCATTCTAGTTCAATTTAACAATTTTCCATACATTTTTAATTGCCTTAGAACTAATAGTAATGGCATACGAATTTTAATAGAAAAAGTTAAGAGGTGGTTTATCAAAATATGTTACTGCTTCACATTGACAAACCATAATACACATGTATGCTTTATTATGAACTTATTTTCA